>JABAEC010000043.1:38334-93594 GCA_013435705.1 Claviceps paspali
CCCCCCCCCCCCCCCCCCCCCCCCCCCACTCTAGGCGGCCGTTTCTCTTGCCCATCGCCCAACGAGTGGCTCTTGCAATTGCCCAGACCGGCCAAAACAAACGCAAAAACGCCGGGGCGAGTGATTACTGATTACGAATGGCAACTGGAGCAGCCTCATCAGCAATTGGTTGGCCACGGTGACATGTTTTGTTGGATGGTTGGAGCGTGCCAACATGTAACACGGTGCGAGCTGGACAGCGCTCGCAACCCACAAGTACACAACAAGCGAAGTCTACACCGCAGCTTTTGCTCCGTTGCCGAACTTGCTGCCTGTGCTGTTGCAACAAACCGCCCCGACCCCGGTTCGTTCACGTGGTGGCTGGCTGGCAACATCCATCTGCCCCTGTGCGACTGCCAACCGACCCTGCCCTCCTTGCCTTGCCTTGGAGCTTGGAGCCAGGAGAACTTTGTTCACAGTGCGTAAGCATCCAGCTGGCTGACGAAGCAGCCTGTCAGAACTCGACACGATGGTGGTGGCGGGGCCCTTGAAATGCCGGTTGCGTAAGTCGGTGGGAATTTAGACAGACCAGAAATGCTTCATGCCCTTATGCACGCCAACCACATCCACGTCTTGCTTGTCGTCGCAGTTAATGCGTACCCCAGGGCCTCTTGAATGCACACACGCGCGTTGGGCAGAGCAATGCGCCCAAAAACTGAACAAGAGCCATCCGTCATCGTGTATCTCCTGCGTTTGGAGCAGGGAAGAAGGGGAAGGGGGGGGAGGGGGGGTATCGGAATGAAAATGGGTAAAGGAAAAAAAGAATAAGAAGAAAAAAAGGCCGCCACGACAACGTCGCAGAGCCACCCCCTCGCCAATGAATGGCATTTTCCCACCCTCCTTCGAGGGCATCAAGTGCGAAAGGCTGTCGTCAGATGAGAGTCACTCCGTCACCGAAGCCGCCCAGTGAAGCCAATGCCACAACAAACCGGGATGTGTACCCTGGGCCCTGGGAGAAACAAAAAAAAAAAAACCATGTTGTGGACCAAGTCAGTATACGTAGTAAGCAATCAATCATTGTCGGTTGGCCGGCGTCCCGAGGGGCCGCAAACGCCGCGCGCACATTGCTCCATCCGGGCTGGTGTTTTTTTCTTTTCTTTTTCTCTCCCCCCCCCCCCCCTTATCTCTCACTCTCTCTCCTTTTTCCTTTCTTTTTCTTCTTTCTTTTTCTCGTCTCTCGTCTCTCGTCTCTTTATCCTTCTTCTTCTCTATATTTCCTTTTGTCCAGGGTGATTTGGAAAATAGAACGTTGCCACGTTGCTGTTCAGGGACGGCCCGCTTTTTGGCCTGTGCCAGGACAAACAGAGAGAAAACACGCGTCAGTTGGTTGCTGCGCTATTGGTACCTGAGCTGCTGCTGTGCCTAATGCGACCTACGTGCTACGTAGTAGTTGTTTTTTTTTTGACGTACCCTGTAGGCGGTTTTGGCCCGCCAGCCATTACTAATGTGCAGGATGTTTTCGTACCACTTCCCTGCTTGCGGCATACTCTCTCGCCCGGTATCTTCCCCCCCCCCCCCCTCCCCTCTTCCTCTTTGCTCCTCCTTATCCACCGGTTGTGCTTTACTACTACTACGTACTATGTTCACCAGCCGAGCAGGGCCCTTGACATTGTTGACAGTTGAATTACATGGTCAAAGCGAGGGTGATATTATACGTACTATGTTGGTTTCAGAACACAAATCGTAATACGTGTCATGCGTCATTCGTCTCAGACCAAGACCAAGATGCAGTACTCGTATCTCCATGGGGAAAATCCAGAAACAAGACAAAAAACCATGATAAAAAATAGATAAAGCATACATTATGAGTCAACTGTAGTCATACCAACGTAAAAAGCATCGTCTTCCCGTATGTCGTCGTGCATCACCAACATTTCATATGTTTGTGCCATATATTCATGCCGGGGGAGAGAGCCCGTTCATCCACCGTCCCCGTATCACACTCGTTCATACCAGAAATACCAACATGTGTTGGCGAAACAGTAATGCTCAGCATCAACAACCAACCCCCCCCCCCCCCCCCCAATACCCATACACGCCAGAAAGCTTCTCCACGTCGATATTTGTCCAGTCTGCACAGATAAGAAGAAAAGGAAAAATGAAAAAAGGGGAGGGGGGGGGGGGGGGGGAGTGGAAACTAAACAGCATCGGACAAGGCAGATGTACAGAATGGTTTGGTACGCCAACCCTTGATCGGCTACTCGGGAATGGCAGCACTGGCGACGGCGCCAGCAGCTGCGAATTGAGACTCGTCCTTTTTACCGCTCCAACCCCAGCCCGTGTACCAGCTTGCTCGCTTGTTGCCATCCTTGCCGTCCTTGACTGCATCCTGATTCTCCTGAACCAGTCTCAAAGGACGAGGCTTGCCACCGTAGAAGGTAGTCTGTTTGTCGCTGTGCGACCGGGGAGGTGATTGGGAAGGCGGCGTCGAGGTCGACAGTTCTCCGGACTCGCCGCTCAAACTTGACGTCTCGCTTCTCATCCCGGGAAAGTTGCCCGACGAGGACTGGCTCCCACTGGGATATCGGGCTGCAACGTTGGGGTTGCTTGACATGCCTGGCGGCGAGAAGAACGACTGCGAGTGCCTGTTGAGCAATGGCGGAGAGACGGGACCGTCAGGCCCTCGGTACATCTGGCTGACAAGACTCGCACCCCCGGTAAGCTGTTCACTTCGAGGTCGGGGCGACAGTCCTCCCCTCGTGCTTGCAGACCGGCCGAGGTTCCCAATAGGAATGCTCGGTGCTGTCTCCGGATCAGTATGAGCCGAGTTCTCAGGCGACGGCATGAACGACAGTGGCCGAGGCTTGGGCTTCGAAGGACCAACGGCGATTGACTTGGCGCGCTGGAGCAACGAGGCATTGCCGTTAGACGACCCGTTCCCCGGTGCCGCAGGGAGGTCTTTGTTCGTGTTGACTGGTCCACTCTTGACATCACCCGACTGATCCAGGATAGACTCAAAGTCCTGGTGCTGCAGCAGACGCTCGATAATCTTGTTAATATACAGCGTGAGTGCCTTGTTTTGCTCCTTCATGGACTTGAGCTCGGCCTCGAGGCGGCGGTAGCCTTCGCTCTCTGCCTCGGTGGCATCAGACAGCTCATCCGCAAGGCATGAGCCTCCGGTCTTGCCCTCGAGTGCATTGAGAGCATCCTGGTTCGCCCCGGTACCCATGTAGCTGAAGTCACTCTGGCCGAAATCGCCCTTGAGGGTCTTTTCCTGAAGCAGCAATTGGTAGCTCTCATTGTCCTCCATGAGACGAGCGTTGGCCATGCGAGCCTCCATGAGCAGGCGTTCGACTTCTTGCAGCCTGCCACCGCCCTGATTTTCAGCCTCAACCAATTTGATTTGTGCCTCTGCAAGCTCCAGTCTCAGGGATTCAATCAGTTTGTCCTTCTGTAGGATGAGTTTGGAACTGTTTCGAGAATCGCTTCGTTGTATCGAGGAGGGAGGCGCGAAGCTGCCGCTGTCGAGAGACGGAGATGAGGTACCTATTACCAAACGAAACGAAACGGGAAAAAAAAAGCGGTTAGCTGCACTGTAGTAGGAATAGGAGCTATCGTACGACATGGGGGCATGGGCATAGATATGGATAAGGGACAGTACCTGGCCTTGACGGTCGTGCTTCATCATCGTTGTTGTTTCTCTGGGCCAGGCTGTCCTTCAGTCGTTGGATCACCGTCTGCATCTCTTCTTCTC
Source organism: Claviceps paspali (assembly GCA_013435705.1). NCBI lineage: Eukaryota > Fungi > Ascomycota > Sordariomycetes > Hypocreales > Clavicipitaceae > Claviceps > Claviceps paspali. Next base: position 42,068 of record JABAEC010000043.1, read on the forward strand.
GATTGGCAAGTTCCTCCTTCTCCTTGAGGATAGCGCTGCGCTCAGCCTCGTATATCGTTTCCATTTCTCGAATCTGACGGGTGGCGTCCTTCTTCTCTAGACGGAGCGCCTCGAGCTGTTCTTCGCTCTCGTGGAGCTTCTCCTCCCACTTTGTGGCATCTTTGCGAGCCTCGTCCAGTTTTGACTGTAGCACCTCGGCTTGTGTCCTGTGTTGCTCCGAAAGCTTTTCCTCCTTTTGGAGCCGTTGTTGCAGGTCTTCAAGAGCGGACACAGTCTCCCCCCCGACGGCGAAGGAGTCTCTCCGGACAAAAGCGCGGGCAGAGACTGGAACACCATTTCGGATAGATCTCGTGCGAGCGCGTCCCGCAGCCGGAGGCGTCGATGGCTTCTGAGTCGTACTTGGTGACTGAGAGGTTGCCGTTGAAGGGGGGCTTGCGTCAGGAGCGACTCGCCCTGCGCTGGCAGAAGGGGGTTTTTTGACGGCGTTTGACATGTTCGCGAACTATGAATGGAGCGCCAAAAAAAAAAAAAAAGAATTGGCAATGCGGAGAGGAAAGACGGGAGAGATGTTATGCAGGAGTGAGAAAGGGATAAAAACCCTTGGGGCAGCTTGTTCTCGTGGCGACCGAGCGGCTTAGCCAACTGTTGCAGACCGCATCAGGGATGGGTTATGAAGGCTCAAGTTATGGTGGTGGCTTGTGCTGGCGCTTGTTACAAACATGTGGAGGAACGACGGACCAGACAACAAAGGCAATTCGCAATTCTGGTCTCTGCCGCCCCATTCTGGCACTGTACAGTGTGCACTACACATCCTTGCACCGCCATTCTCGGCTCACACTACCAGTCTCGAGTCTCGCCTAGTTACTGGCCAGTCGCTCTCGCCTGGAGACCCGACCCTTTGCGTTTGCAGGATCCGATGCCATGCCGACGCGACGGACCCCATCAGAGTGCATTGATCCAATGTCCAATGGAGAAGACTTGATGTAGCTGAGGGTTAACGGACTGTCCGAGAGGCCTTTGAGCAGACAGTCATGAGAACGGACTCGCGACCGACTCGCGGCCGTGCGAACGCCCTTACTGTTTGTTTGTCTGAGATTCGATTCATGGAAATGACGCAGGACCACTTAATCCAGTGGCCATAGCGACCACGTTCCTGTCTCGGGATCCCTGACGAAACAGGGAGCGGGGGAGGGAGCGGACAAAATCAGTTAACCGCGCGGATAGTAATGGAACCCTCCGAAGATGCTCCGTTTGTTGTCTGAGCACGCACCGAGCGAGCTGTGCGATAGATGATGACGGCTTCCTTTTCCTATGGGTGAGCAGGTAGTAGGTAGCAGCAGTACCTACTACTACTAAGTAGGTGGCCGAGGACTATTCATCGTCTCACACGGTCTGCATCGCGTAGTCTGATTTTCAATCAATTCTTGCTGTTGAACGAGGCCTTTTTACCTTGCACCTACATACCACTAGATAGTGCCTACTATGATAGGTAATAGGTTAGCAGATTGCCACACCGCCATGAGGATTGATGCCGACTACTAGGCACCTGTACGTAGTAATTTTCAGCGACGGTACGCATTTTGGTGCCCACGCTGTGCAATAGCATCCAATCAGCCAGTGGCTTGATCTGAAACGACAAACGTCCACGAAACAAACATCCACGAAACAAGCGTCCATGAAACAAACGCCCATGGGATGTAGCGCAAAACAGTTGTGCTCATGCATTACGCACTACCAGTTGCGATTTCTGTTCCACATCTCATGGTGATTCTAGATATCTCGACGCAAGGACAGCAAGAGCTCAAATCAGGGAAGCGATAGTATCGGGAATAAAATGGCCATCAGTTGTTATTTCATGTTTGAGGTCACCACCTGCAAGCACCACTTGCTAGATTGACTACGAATAATGAAAACGACATCGGAGAAACATGTCCGTCATTTGTCAAAGGTTGTCATAAGTGTGCAACGCTATTTGGTTTTCCCCTCAAAATGTCATAATCCATTATCACCCCCGTAACGCCGTGCAATGTTAAGCAACTGACAAGCCCATTTAGGCCTGTTGGTCGCTGAGGATGTCCGAGTCACCAGCGTCAAGAACTGCCATGGTAGAGCAACGGAAGAGTTTACCGCATGCGGTTCCCAGCTCAATCTGTTGAAAGAATTTTGTAAGCACATGTGGACCCTCCAAAGTCTGGATCAGACTTTTTCTCTGGGCAAATGATGATTGTCCTCTTGGAGCGAAGACACGATCATCTCACGAAAGTGTTGTGGCATCGGGAGAGTACAAAAGTGCCATCACACTGAAAATGTGATGTATGATCAGATATTCAACTTACGTTGTTGCCGGAGAAGTGGTGAATAGGAGCCTTGGACAACATGCTGTAGTATTCCAGCTCAGACTTTCGCAGAGGAGGGGTGTTGCCAGCAATGATGATGAGCTTGGCCTTGCCAGAACGCAGCGATTTGAGTGTTGACCGGTATCCGAGGGTAACTAGTAACAATATTAACATGATTCCATATCGAAATGAGCGATAGGGTGCGTAGGAAAGAGTTTTCTGCTGGTTTGGCAAACTAAATCGCACTGATCGACGAAACTTTTCGACGTTGATGAAGAGAGCATATATGCAAAAAGTTCTTACCCTTTCCGGACTTCATGACCAAGGCCAACTTGGAGTTGATGCTGTTGGCATCCTTCTTGCTCTTCTTCTGAGGGGCCATTTTGACTGTTTTCGACTCTGGGCGACTGGGCGAATTCTTGACGGTGCTGGAGAGGGAACAATGCGTTGATGTGCCTGAAGAAATGTAATGAATATTTTCTGACATCGATACGGCTAAGTGGGCTCACATATTGGCACTTTGGCCAATCAGGCTCCACACATGACTGATTCTGGTAGCCCTAAAGCGCCGGAATTTAAGCGAAAGGCACCACTACAGCTTAACACCAGAAGGTTGCTTTGAAATCAAGAGAGGAGGGAGAGTCTTCGGAAAGAGGTAGCCTAAGATCCTCCCGGCCGGACTCGCTTTGCCCAAACCACATCACCAAACCGAGGCTTCACAGCAAAATCCGACAAGATGGCTCGTCGTCCCGCTCGTTGCTACCGATACTGCAAGAACAAGGTGAGCCTTTTAGATCACGACATCTCGCGACGACGAAAAACTTCAACCCAGCCTCCCGCTGCCATCCGAAGCGTTCTTTCCCTACACTCATGTGAAGCAAGAATGGCTCGACGGCGGAGAAAGCAGATCCGAACCACGAGAGTCGCTCGTCCATTTTGCGTCGTTTCGTCTTTTTCTGATCAAATAATACTGATTCTTGACTTTCTTTCAGCCGTTCCCTAAGTCGCGGTTCAACCGTGGTGTCCCCGACCCCAAGATCAGAATCTTCGATCTCGGTCGCAAGCGTGCCAACGTCGATGATTTCCCACTGTGCATCCACTTGGTATCCAACGAATATGAGCAGCTGAGCTCCGAGGCTCTTGAAGCCGCTCGTATTTGCTGCAACAAGTACTTGGTTAAGCACTCCGGAAAGGAAGGCTTCCATCTGCGTGTTCGCGCCCACCCGTTCCACGTCGTCCGTATCAACAAGATGTTGTCGTGTGCGGGTGCCGATAGATTGCAGACGGGTATGCGAGGTGCTTGGGGTAAACCCAACGGCACTGTCGCCCGTGTCAACATCGGCCAGATCATCATGAGCGTCCGCACTCGTGACTCTAGTATGTTCAATTCGAGGCATACCTACTCTGTGGCTCTACTAACCCGTTAACCTACAGACCGTCACCTCGCCCTGGAGGCTCTTCGCCGATCTCAGTACAAGTTCCCTGGACGCCAAAAGATTATCATCTCCAAGAACTGGGGCTTCACCCCCCTTCGCCGTGACGAGTATCTGGACCGCAAGGCTGCTGGTCGTGTCAAGGTTGACGGTGCTTATGTGCAGTTCCTTAGCAACCATGGTCCTCTCAAGGAGAACATGCGTCGCTTCCCTGATGCTTTCTCTGCTTAAAAAAGGGTTTATCGGTTCTCATGTTTTAAGGATGGCGTCGGATTGGCATGTCAAATAAAGGCCATATAGAGTGGCCGCAATTGGCAAATCACGTTATGTTGCATTGATCAGTTGTTGCACCGTTGTGCTCTGGTATGCCTATGCGCCGTGCTATTATCTACGATTCCTCGATAGTGCCGTAATTGACACCGCGGTGATCTGGAATCCGCAGCGCTTCAGACCAACGACCGGGGTACGACAGTACACGCAAGGGATATGATGCAATTTCAAACATGTTGGGACCATCAGCTCACTCCATTGATGCGTCTGCAGCAGCTTGTCATCGCTGTGACACAAGATACACACATGCTGAAGATGGCCTCACAGTGGACGCACTAGCCGTGCCAATGTATCATTGGAAGCAACGCTTAACCACATGATCGATGATCCTTTGTTTGAGAAACTGGCAAATGCCAAGCCTGGTCTTTTGTCGAATACCAAGATAACATCTACATTGTCCAGGGAGCCCCAGCAGAGTGCACAGACTTGAGCAGGCCATTTCAGTTTTTGTTATCAGCCAGATAATATGCCGAGTCTACTACGTAGGAGGGAGACTAGTTCCTGCATAATCGACGAAGGAGACTGGACTGACTGACGTGTAGAGGATGCTACCAGCACACAACTGCCATGGGTCAGTCATGGCCGTCTTTTCTTCTTTTTCTTTCTTTCTTCATTCCGGCATTGATCCGAGGCGGGCCGACGGACTGCATGGATATGAAGATATGAAGGCGAAATACAGAGCGTGTCGAAAGGTTCCAGCTTCCACATCTCGAATGGCTTATCGTCGCTCGTAGAGCCAGGGTCATTGTCACACGATGCTGAAAGAACTCCAGACCCACTCCTCTGGTCCCGCTGATCGCTCTGGTGGGTTCATTTTCATTTGCCACTTGCCAGATGACGCTTCCTGTACTTCACAGGGAACGCTCCATTGTGCACAGGGCGCCTTCCCACTTCCAGCTTAGTAGATAATCTTTTGGCGGATTGACTTGGCCTGCATCATCGTAACCGCCTTTTGGATGTGCTTGTTGTTGGAGGCGGATGCGGGTCACCAACATCATGCTGCTGCATCATCCAGAACGAATGCACCGCTGTGGGTAAATGCCATCCTGGTATCGTAATATCATACTGTCGTCTTTTCATACCCCCGACTCCTGTATCCCTAATCATCTTTCCCCCAACATTTGGATCCAGTTTGGATACTTCCGAGGCGGCGTTCGTTGCCAATTAATTGCTCAATCCGGGTCCACCTTGACGAGTCGAGTTTGTACTGTGTACTGTGTACTCATTACTACTATCTACTACTACTAGTACTACTACTAGTAGTACTAGTAGTACTGCGAAAAACGAGGGAACGACAGCACGACTCAGTGTCGACCTGCTTACTCGGTTAGTACTACCTAGTACTACTAAGTAGACAAGTGAGAAGAGGTAGTAGGAAGGTACTGACTACTACTGTACCAAGTAAGGTAGTAGTCAGTCCTCTTATCGCATCATCATCACCGACTTCTTTTTCACCCCCTCCGATTCAACTTGTCGACAAAACCTATCAACTACTCACACACACTGCTGCCACGAAAACATCGCTGATTTGCACACGGCTGGCTCGATGGCTTTCCAGCAGCCAGCTCGGCAGGCGGCATCACGAGTTGCACAACTTATATCCGTACAAGATGAGAGCGTCGTCGGCAATATAGCGAGACCCTCTTCCGAGAGGGAGGTCGAGGGTTCGCAGACTTGGGTGCTCTTCCCCCCTCCCACCGATGTCACAACTACATCATATCTCACAGAGTCGGAGCGTTCGTTGGAGACTCCTGGCAGATCGCGCCTCAGCGATCTGGGTAGTCTCAATACGGTTGCACGATCCCGGCAAGCATTCGATGCCCAACCCTCGTCCGTCTTGTCAGCTGTCGACGACCAAGAAAGCGACGAAGATGCCGAGCTCGACAGCTTGGATAGCCATCTCTCCGATTTTCGTTCAGTGCCTGGCCTGGGTCTCCCACAACGAGATCAAATCGCAACCCCAGTCTTTCCCTCCCACGATGGGCTCGGCTCTTTTCGTCTGGACCGCCCAGCCATTGGAACCGATGTCCAGGACCATATCTATGAATTTGAGAAATTCAATCCTCGCAAGATTCGGCGACGACTCGACAGTTTCGACCATAGCCATTTAAACTTGGGCGAAGTGTTTACTCAACAAGAGGAGAAACGACAACGCATCGAAGAATGGCGTCTCCAACACAGCAAAGTCTTGATAGATGAGCTGCAACGAGAGGAGAGGCGGCAAAAAAAGTCACTCGCATCGATGCATCGCTCGAAGGTCTCACTCGATACTGAAGTCGACAACTTGACCTGGCATGATGAGGATGCAATTCAAACAAACGGGAACCACGAGAGCTTGGTGGCTAGAATTACACGTAATATCATCAGAGAGCTTTTTAGCGTCGATGACGCAATGCTGTCGATTCTGCTAGGACAGGAAATGCCAGCTGATGACGAAGAATTGCTGGCTTCTTCGACAACCCGAGGACCCCAGTCTGAGGTTCAACGCGCTCCAGCGTCGACAGACCAATCATCATGGCAAATTCGCACAATCGAAAGGATGTCACGAGAAGTCGGCCACCTCACCCATCATGTTTCCCCCCACCCAGGAGCCTTTGTCACATATTCCGCGATGCAGCGCATGGCTCTCCCTTACGCTGGACTACTGGTCATCCCGGAATGGAACGACGCTGCTGTGGTGGGGCCCAGGACAGAACCCGACAAGGCAAGCCAAGCATCCTTGCCAGAGTTCCAACCCACGATGAAATGCCAAATTCAGCCCGTCAAGGTGCCTGGTCGTACGCAGAGCGGTGATGACCATATGGAGGACGTTGATATGACCGAGGGCTTCTTTTCCAAGGAGGAGTGGGAGAAGGGCTTGGATTTGAAACTCGTCTTTCGATACCTTGTTTCGCGTTTCGCCTCTGGTCCCAATACATCACCACCAACTCTCGCGACGCATCATGCCACGCAACAGGAGAACGCCGCCAAGGTAGCTCGCATTCGGCAACATCATCCACTCGTTGCTCAGACTCGACCGGTAGAGCGGCGGTCCTTGAGAGCTGTGACTCCCACCAGTCCCGTGGTTCTACGTCACCAAAGCAGCTGCGCCAGCGAGAGCACGAAACACTCTGCTAGGAGAAGCAGTTGCTCGTCACGACGTTATTGGGACATTGGTGGCTCCTTGGGAACTGGGTCGGTGATGGCGTCGAATGGACCCATGGGCAGTTGGGGCGAAGTATAATGCCTAGCTGAGCATTCTGAGGAGGAGGAGAGAGGGTCACGCTTCACGCGTTGTACAATAGCTCCAGCACACACGCATACGTATGGTCTTTGATGCTTTGTGATCTCCAAACCTGCATTCAGGATATGTCATTGTGAATTGCATTGCACGTAAAGGGCCTCCCTTCCCCGTCATTCGCCCGTCACATATGGCCATGCATTGCCACGTTGGAGAGGCTCCATGGCGAGAACGAGGCAAACAACGCGTCCCCTCTGACAAAAACGAACGCCACATGTCCGAGACACGGTTCACATGTCAGGCATTTTGTGCAAATGCAAGTGGCCGTGGGTGGGTGGCTGGCTAGGAGAGTGACGACCGACTTTGCTTAGTATGAGTCGCGTGCCGGGGGTTCCGATCCGAACTCGTCGACGGGCTGAACGGTGCAATCCGCGAGCCAAGTCGGATGTGCTCGGCTCCTAAAATTGCCTTTGGGGACGAGCGGTGGCGGCATCAATCTGAACTGCCCTTTCAGAGTGGTATTTTGAGTGTTGACAACTTTTGGGCCGATACAAAAAGACTTCTCGACCAAGCAACCTTTGGCACGTGTTGCAGGGTTGGCAGCACGAGGATAGTTGATTGGGCAGACAGCATGAGATGCATTAGTAGTAGTATTATCTACTAGATTGGTAGGTCGCAGACACCCATCGGGCATTTACCGTGTCTGTATATGTCCAAGGTACTAGACAAGCGGGGAAGTACATGAACGCAGGTAGTATGTACTAGGCACTCGCACAGGGTACGTACTACTGTAGTAATACTACTACTACGTAGTACGTACTCATCGAATCCCCCCCCCCCCCCCCTTTTTTTTTTTTTCACGTCCGGGATGGACGGCAATAAGCACTAATAACCGACTCCGCCCCTCGCAGAAGCCTCCCGTGCGAACTCGGACTCGTCACTCTCGTCTCTCTCGGCCAAGACATCTGTTGTATATCTTCACCACTCTATCAGCCGCCAGGCGCGCTGCCGCCTTTTCTTCCGCATACTTATTCTCTATTAGCTGGGCTATATCGAGTTTTGGTTCTTTTTTTTTTTTTTTACCACGCAACGGTGTCTGTCCTTGCGCGCATCCCTGCCATCCCACAGGGCCCAGCTTGTCACTCTTTGTGGTAGCAAATGCTTTAGTTTCCCTCGCTTCAACAGTCGTTTCTTCTTCTTCTTCTTTCTTCAAAGAAAAATCGCAAAACAGCAACCGCATCGTCGAAATTTCTCCTCTACTGCTTGTTTTTCTCTCTTCGCAGCGGATGTCAAACGAGCCACGGCTCGGCTTTTTTGACCTGGACTCGCAAGCATCGGCCTATTCATCACGAGATTAGCAAGCTTGACGACAGCACACTGCTCGACCGCCACTTTCGCATGCAATCAGGTCGAAACTCAGGCTTGGAGGTATAGGGCCCACGAGAGCTGGTCAACGCCCCCTGAAAAGACGCAGTCATGTGGCTCCGGAGGGGTCTCATCGTCCTCGTCCTTCTCCTCATCGCCTCCTTTGTCGCCTGGTTTGTGCCCCGCGTACTCGACCCGACCAGCCATGGCCCAGCTCGACAGGCCCGCGACAGTCTTTGGGTCAGCAGCAGCCCCTACTGGTTTGACCGTCAGATGTGCCGCTGGCTCAGTCTTTGCGGCCTCCACCATTTGCGCTCCGACCCGGCTGCACTCCCACAACTGATCAATGCCTCCTCGGATCATGAGGTGGTACGGAGCGAGCTTCGCAAGCGACATGCGGCGCCCTTCTCCTGGGAGGACGTACCGCACACAGATTCCGAAACGCCGTCGGCTAAGCGGTCGGACAAGAAGCGAAATATCTTTCAGAGACGAAGGATATTGAAGGACGTCCCGGACTACGTCCTCAACCATGCGCCACTCGTACACCTCTATTCGGGTGAGCAGTTCTGGCCATCAGATATTCGAGAGCACGTGCAGCATATGCAAGTGGTTGTCGACGATGAGCTGGTCAACATGACTGATGGCAAGGTAACACTGAACAACCTTGACCAGCTCAACAAACATAAAGGCGTCGTGACCCTGCATAGCATGGACGACGTGGAAAGCCGACCGACTTGGCTTCATAGCCATGACAATATCCCCAGCCCCTTTGACGATGATGAGGGCGGCGACGACGGACAAGACCATGGTGCGGGAGCCGAGCTGCCCAGAAATGAACGCACGACCTGGTTCGATGTGGACAAGGATCACCCGTTGCACAGGATATCTGATCCTCGGCCCCGTGTCTCCCAACATCGACAACAGCAGCGCTTGTCCGGCGAGCCCCGCGTCCAGCGCCGCGGACACAAACCCGATACCAGCGGATACACGCGAGCCCCCGCGGTGCTCGTCTTGGTGGACAAGGGCTCTGGCATCGTCGACGCATTCTGGTTCTTCTTCTACTCGTACAACCTCGGACAGACGGTGCTCGGCATCCGTTTCGGCAACCACGTCGGTGACTGGGAGCACTGCATGATCCGGTTCGAGCATGGCGTCCCGCGCGGCATCTTCTTCTCGGAGCACGAAGGCGGCCAGGCATACGCGTGGGAGGCCGTCGAGAAGCGCGGCGCCCGCCCCGTCATATACTCCGCCGTGGGGTCCCACGCAATGTACGCGACTCCGGGCGAACACCCGTACGTGCTGCCGTTCAAGATGCTCAAGGACGTCACCGACAAGGGACCTCTGTGGGATCCAGCGCTGAACAACTACGCATACCACTACGACTACAAGCTCGAAAAGCACACCCGTCTGGACGAGGAAGTCGCCGACGCGGATGGAAAGAAGCAGAAGCCTCCCAGCCTGGTCCCTGCCGCCGAGAACCCGGATGCCCCGACCTCGTGGTTCCATTTCAACGGCTACTGGGGCGATCGGCTGTACACCCTGGCCGACATGCGACAATGGCGCCTGTTCGGGCAGTATCACTACGTCACGGGGCCCAGCGGACCCAAGTTCAAGCGGCTCGGCCGCTCCAAAATGTGTCAACGGAGCCGATGCCGCATTTTGTACAAGCTCGATCCCAAGGGAACGTGGTACTGAGACCGCCGCACCGAAAGCTTTTTTTTTTTTTTTTTTGTCTTTCATCTTTTTTTTCCTTTTCCTTGCAAAAGTAATCGTGCGGGCTAGACCATCGATGCGATACCCCTTTGTTGAAACTGAATCTGGAGTTGGGGTCAACAGAGGTTATCGATATTTGGGAGACATTACCCCCCCCCCCCCCGTTCCTCCCCTTAGACAGTTGAATTGAATGCAAGTGTGGTTTTTCTTTTCTTTTCTTTTTCTTAAAAAAAATGACTTTGTTTTATCTTGCAGCCGGGGCGAGTTGGATGCGTCTGATTGTAAGACGAGCACCGCGTAGATTGTATTGCATTGCAGTGCTATCTGCCATGGAGTGGAACGGGTAGTGCGCGTATTCAGTATTCAGTGGAGTTGGTTTCTCCCCATCCCATGACCTACATACAAATGTCCCAACCTCGTGTACATAAGACAAGTAAAAAAAAAAAAAAAAACACAAAATGGTACATGAAATGGCTTCACTGGTCGTTGGTCCCCATTTCGCTTGATATCCCCATATCCCCCCGACGCAGCCCACTCATCGGCCCCTTATGATCAAACATCGAAAAAAAGAAAAGGAAAAGAAAAACGCCACGCCGGAATAGTGCGAAAATGAATGAAGGCGCATTAAATGATATCCAAACCAACATCGCCATGTTGCTCTCCTCTACAGCCTCACTCGGCACGGCCCACGAACCCGGGAACGCCGTCATGACGTTCGTGACCGATACATCAGTGACAGTGATGATACAAGGAGAAATTAAAAGAAGAAGAAAAAATATATGAAATGGCCTTTGATAAAACGCCCATGTTTTGTTTGAAGAGATTTCCCCGTTCATTGTTTGGTAGAGTGAGCGCGTAAATGGTGGAAAAATGACCAGATGAGAAAACTGCCATTGCAGGGAAAGGAAAAATAGAAGTGATGCAGGAGATGGACGGGGGATCAGAAAGACGACACGCCATTATAGCGCTAACAAAGGGGAAAGAAGAGGACGAAAGGCAAAAAAAAAAGAAAAGAAAAGAAAAGACTATTTGGGGGAGAGGAGGGATTTCTTTTGCACGGCCCCGCCGCTTGGCCTAGGGAACAACTGTTGCAGCAACATTTCTCAAACATTGACAATGGATTTCCAAAGGCTTCTAGTGCGAAAAAATGTTTATTCTCCGTCTTCATGGATCCGGAATCCTGGCTCGCCGATATACTCCGTCGACCAGGCCCCTCGCGTGGCGGGATACTCGGACGGCTGGCTACTCGCGTTACTTTCATGGTCGTCTCCCTGTGGTTGGTCTTCGATCCCCGGCCACGGCTCATCCTCCGGCAGCGGTCCGTCGTGTGAGCCACGCTGCATCTTGTCGAATATGTGAGTGAAGCCCGCTGCTTGGTCCGAATCTCTCTCTTCTCCATCCTCGTCCTCGTCGTCTTGACCATCCTCGAAACACGATTCGTCGGATCCGCTTTCGTACATCTCAACGTCAAACAGCTCATCCGTTGCGTATGCTACGCCTAGCTGATCACATGCGCTACGTGCAACGCTGCTGGCTCTCACGAGTCGCAGCTCCTGCAATGGCACGTTGCTGTGGGGTGTCGCGTAGGCGAGAGGACTCACTCCTCGCGCCAGATGACGCTTGGTGAGGGCAGATGGAACAGGACTGGGTGACGCAGTCCAGCGCGGAGTCTGTCGTAGATAGCTCGGCGACCGCGTGCTCCGCTGTCGTTTCAGCACCCCTGGCTGTGAGAGACCGCGCGCAAAAGGTGATGATTGGCGGCTTTGGCCATAGGAAACGATCCGCCGGTGACCAGCACCGGCCGAGACGGAGACTGATCGAACCGCCTGGACACCGGGGGAGGAGGTAGTGCGAATGCGAGGCGGCCTTGGGGCTCGGCGGCCTGACGTCAATTGGCGTGGCTCTCCCCGCACCACAGAGGCGCTCGTTGATCTCAATGGTCCCCTTGGTGTCGGCTGATCAGGAGCCATTGGTGATGTTGATCTGCGCTCGCAACTCTGTCGAACATTGGATCCCTTTAGCGTGTTTGGAGCCCCGTCAAGCTGCTCGTTCCAATGCCAGCAATGTTCCACGGCGTCTGCTTCCCTGACTTGTTGGGACTCTGTCACGTCGGCACAGACTTCCTCCATATCCCGAATGCGTTGCCAAGTCCACCCCGTCTCGTAGGCAGCGTAGTCTTGAATGTAGGCGTCAGGATGTGTGATGAAAAGTCTTGGTTGAACCGCTTTCATGGTAACAGAGTGTAAGAAGTTGACGTCCCAGAAGGCTGGTGTCAGTAGTTCTGCCGCACCCAAGAATCGAAGCCTCGAATCCTTGTGAACTTTCCGCAGAGGGACCCATGTCTCCTGAAGTCCGAGATATTTGGAAACCAACGGATTGGATGTGTCGCGCCGAGGGGCCATGCCCATTGTGCGGAATTCTGCCTCGAATGCATCGTGAACAGCGGCCCGCACACTCTTGGCGTCCGGATCACAGAAGGAAACCATCCGAATCAATCCACGACTCCGCAGCCGCCTGTCCTGTGTGCTTTTGTCCCCGCAAGCGCGAGGATACAGCCACTCGGCCGCCTCCCGCTTCCCCGTCGCCCAGTCGCTACAAAAGGGAGACTGAGTACGCATGGTAGCGCTCGTGGCGGTCGTGGACCTCTGGGTCCAATCGTCGCTGCCAAACGGCTGATCGGACTTGAAATGTGACGCTTCTTGCCAAAGCCTGTTCAGAGGAAAAGGCAGAAATACCACCTCGACAACCCACGCAAAGCTGGGTGAAGGGAGAAAAGACTGCATCTGAATGACGCGAGCTTGCAGATTGCTGAGTTGATTCATGATCTCCTCGTGGTGAAGGTGGTTCGTGGCACTTGCGGCCGTGGACGAAATGCTGGTAGCGGCATCGTCGTCTCCGGCGTCGGCGTTTCGCGCGCTTTGGGCCACCGTCTTTTCCACACCTTCCATCCTTTGTTCAAGCTCTGTCACCCGCAGGTCCATGTGATCATGTTTCTCTAGACACTCCTCGTGACCGTGGGCAGAAAATGAAACAGTCTCCAGTCGGTCCAGACGCTCTTCATGACCGCAGACAGTGTCGTACAAACTGCGCAGTGTTTCGCGGGAATGTTTCTCATCGTGTGTCGCGTCGGTCCGTGGCTCCTTTCGAGCGGCAACAGTTTCTTGTCTAGGAGACCCGAGGCCTTTCTCACCAGCGCTCACAGATACACAAGCGCTGTGTCTTCGAGGATGTTCCTGAGGCGGTAGTTGAGGCGAAGGTCCCCCCCTCCCGAGGGGCTCTTGACGACAAGAAACTTCGGGCATAGAGGTTTTCCTTGAGAGGGTATCAAGACCCTTCCCCCCGAAAGGCCTCAAGTTTCTAATTCGAGCAGAGGAAGTGGTAGAAGTGGCCTGCGATAGAATTAGTTGCTGCTGGGGAAGATGGGACACGCCGCCGGCTTCCGACTTTCCAGCTTGTCGACAGACCGCGGCAGAGGGATTATCAAGACAGGCATCCCAAGCCAGCGTATCAGGCATTGATTCTGGCATCGGTGAGCGAGTATGAGCGTTGCATGTCTCATCTTCCACCGCAGGCAGATCATGAACGAAGGAGAGCGGTATTCCAGGACTGATGGCTGAGAAATCTAGCATGGACGAAGCCACTTCCACGATGGGGTTTGCAGGGACATCTGCGATTTGGCTCAACGGCCCCTGCACAGAAAGAAGCGCTTTATTTTCTTTTCCGGTGTGTTGTTGTTGTTGTTGTTGCAGGCCATCATGAGGTTCTTGATCGTGGTAGCACGCGTGATGGGCACACATACACCAGGCCGTCTCGTCAACGAGAGAGCTGCTTATGTTCTGACGAGGCCAGAAGCGACGGCAGCCGCATCTCGTTCCATTGGCCCCCGGAGTCAGGTCCACGAAATTGCAATTCCCCTGAGGCAGAGATGGGACGATCGGTTGATGGGGAAAGCCGGCATCGTTGAAAACGTTGAAGGCTTCGAGTGTAGGATCGGCAACGTAGAGAGGGTCGACCGCCATTTGGAGAGGAGGAAGAAAGGAGCTCGGTTCGACTGCGAGAAATGCCACTTGTTGGAGGAAGCCAGGCGGCGGAGGGCATGCATGAGCGGCGAGGAACAGCGCCTAGAACATGGCACTAGATAGAAAACAAGAAAGAACGAGAGACGGCTCGCGCGCGATGATTAGCCAAGGCCGGGGAAGAGAAGAATGAAGATATATGGATGTATATAAACATTCGCGGCAAATGGGGTGACGCACAACGCCGGCGGCGTCGAAAAACGTCGCCGTTGTGTCCGTGTCGTCTGAAGCGCGTGTAGAGCTGGACTATGTCTATATCCAAGGCGGGACGGCATTAGATAGCGACGGTTGCGAATAAAGCAGACAGCTGATGCAATTGAACAGCAGGAGATCCAAGCTCGAGAGACGGACACGAAACAGACGAAAGATGGCAAAAAAGAGCATCCACGACCGTCTCCATGGGCGAGCAAGGCAAAGCAAGAAGGAGAAGAGAGGCACAGCTCGAGACGAGACAGTTGGCGACAGTTGACAGTTGCTCATGAGGAAGGCGCAACGTGCGTGCCGGCGGGGCTGCCAGGCCAAGGCCGCACCACGCTATTGGACCCTTGTCAAACAGTGGCCGATGGCTATTGGCCCACCCGGAGCATGCAACTCACGACTTCAACAAGCCACAGCTTGGATCTGTCATCTCATTTCTTCCGTCCCAACTCTGCTCGGGCTTGGGATGGCCTGGCGCGACGCGTCTGCAAAAAAAAAAAAAGACGTCAAACATGCTGTGTTTCTCCCAAGGTGGGCGCCGCGTAGTTATCGCTGCTTTGGCGTCTCTGCTGGCCAATGGAGAGTCGTCAGTCACTCCCGTCTGGCCCCGCCTGCCATTGCGGCCCGCCAGACGCGCCGGAGACCAGAGGGTTAGAACTTAGACATCAACAACACATGAGACCAATTTGACTTGGACTAGCTGCCCAAGTGCATACGTAGTACTGTAACTGTGCTCTCATCAAGAAGTTCTGGGCAGTTCCTGCCTTCTCGCGTCTTAGGGCCTGAATAAACCTGAACATTCCAGCCTTGCCACAGAAATCTCCTTAATAAACGTGGCATAGCAATCCGTCCTTTTTGCATGTCGACCCAAAGCTAGCACTGGTCAAGAATAGAATAGAAAAAAAAAACGACAACATAGATAAATAAATAAATTAATAAAAAGTGGCAGCTTTACCGATTCAACAAGTCTTACATCACACGCCTCTCTTCAAATCCTCCCACCGCTTCGGAGTGGGAGTCGACAGGCCTATCGGTTCAGCCACGCCGTCCCCGAAGCCCACCGGATATCCTTTCAGACTCAATCCCGCGTCGGGCTCTTTGTCTCCCGGTCTGCTCCTTTCGGAGCCGCCGTTCCCGGGCTCTTCGCCCGTGGCAATTTTCCTCCTCCTTGGCTTGAAGTCCGGGCCCTTCCTGTCGTCCCAGTCCTTGCCCCCACCGTCCGTGGCGTACACCGTCACGCGATCCTCATCGCCCCTCTTCATCTTGAGGGCGATCAAATTCTCCAGGAAGCTGGTCTGTTCGGCCCGCTCGCCCGTCCTGTCCTTTCCTATGGGAATTCGTATGTTCCACTCTTTCTTGATCGGTGCCAGCGTGTCCTGTTCGGCCACGTGGGGCTTCAACGTCTTCTCTGTCGTGAGGATCCTCGACGATGATGCGGCGAGGAGGTCAATGTCCCCAGGGAGGTTTCGCAAAGCCGGAAGCGGGTCTGACGGATCGTGAGGCGCGAGGATGGCCTCTGTGCCAATCACTTCCGCCCATTTCCCCTCGAACAGGCGCCCCCTGTATGATATCAGGGGATTCGGCGAGTGGAGCTCGAGGATTTGAACATGTTCGGTTTCTGCGCTTCTGCCCTCTCCGTCTCCTGCTTGGCTACCTCCATGTACATCGTCTTCGCCACCGCCCTCCCTTGCGGACTTTACGTGGTTTTCCGCTCCTGACGTTTTGGAGGTTGCGCCGCCGCCGCCAGGTTCTTTGCCCTTGCTCATCGCTCGCAGGGCCGGATCAAGCGGTGTGCCATCGTCATCGTCGTCCGGCTCGGCCGGATGGGTGATGTTGTCGCCTTCGCCGTCACCTTCATCGTAATCGCTGTTGGTGTTGATGTTGGTGTCCCGGTCGACTGGCTTTGATGTCTGCTTCGTGTGATTGTCGTTGAGTGTTGATGAGTCGAGATCTTGCCAGTTTTTGTAATATCCGCCGCGGCTGTGATGATATGTCTTGGCGGGTTTCTCTTTGAACTCTGGATAGGACAGCTCCAGCGTCAGATAAAAGGTCTACATCCCTCCCCCCTCGGTGGTCAGCTGGCGTATATATGTATAGCGTGTGTGTTTGTGTTTGTAGGCTCACCTCGGTTTCCGTAGAAGAGTATTCGTACTCCCATTCTTCCTGATCGTCTTTGGTTATGCCAGCCAAAATTTGATCTAGTGGCAACGCACCGGCGTCAACCGAGGTGAACACACCCGATGGTCTGTCCATTTCGCAACCAACAAGCTAAGCTCCTCGTTGTGTCGCAGCTACGAAGACGCCGCGTCGGCTGATGGAAACAACAAGGAGAAGGGCAAAGGCGCATCCCATGTCCAATGTATGACACCCGGCGCGAGATCCGTGATGGCGAGCATACCGGATAATTGGATGGAGGAACGATGCTTTTTTTTTTTCAACGAGGTCTAGACAAATGCCAAGTCGCTTTGATGTGCCGGACTCGAAAGACAAGTCCTCCGTTTACTACCCACAACACCCTTCTTATCGACTAACCCTAAACTCGGCGGGGCGGGGAGCTGCCCCGCCATCCCATCCAAAACTTGGCGCCGCATTCGCAATGACTTTTTGGTGCTTCATCCTTACCGTCTTTTTTTGTGTCTGGACCGCCCACTCCTCCTCAGTGTTCGCACCGGTAATTGCTGGAAGGAAAAAAAAAACACGGCATTTCTGAAGCGGCTTGAAAAGAAAAAGAAAACCAGAACAAAACAAAGTACAACAAGAACCCTTTTCCACGAGACGTCATCTCTCTCTCCAGCTCGACCCGTCGAACGCTCTCTCCTGCAATTCGCGACACAGTTACCACAAGGGGGGCGCACGATGCCCAAAGTTCACCTGCTGGACTATGTAGCCGGCAACATTCGTAGCCTGGTGAATGCGATCGAGAAGCTCGGATACGAGGTTGACTGGGTTCGCTCGCCCGAGGATGTCTCGAGGGCAGAGGTTCGTTCTTGTCACTTCACCGCGGCCCGGCGCCGCAACACGAAATGAAAAAAAAAAAAAGAATAAGAAAAATAAAATACCAAAAAATGAAATAAAACAATAAAAACAAACAAACAAACAAGCGCTTAACATATCCAGAAACTCATTCTCCCCGGCGTGGGGCACTTCGGCCACTGCCTGAGCCAACTGTCCCAAGCAGGCTACCTCCCCGCCATACAAAAGCACATCAACGAGGGGAAGCCCTTCATGGGTGTGTGCGTCGGCCTCCAGGCTCTGTTCGAAGGCTCGGCCGAAGATCCAGACGTTCCGGGCCTCGGTGCCATCAGAGGACGACTGGGCCGGTTCGACGACTCGGACAAGTCGGTCCCGCACATCGGATGGAACAGCGCGAGCACGGCCGATCGATCAATGTACGACCTCCGCCCCGACTCCAAGTACTACTACGTCCACACCTACCGGATGCCGTACATCAAAGGCGAGCTCGAGTCCCAAGGCTGGACCGTCGCCACGGCCACCTACGGAAAGGAGACCTTTGTCGGGGCCGTGGCCAAGGGCAACATATACGCTACGCAGTTCCATCCCGAAAAATCGGGCGTAGCAGGCCTGCGAACCATCCGCGCCTTCTTGGCCGGGGACGGCGCCGCAACTCTGGGAGCCAAGACGGATCCAGATCGCCTGCCGAGCTCCGTCCCCCTCGACGGCCTCACGCGCCGCGTCATAGCCTGCCTCGACGTCCGCACCAACGACCAGGGCGATCTTGTCGTCACAAAGGGCGACCAGTACGATGTCCGCGAGAAGGACGACGCGCGAAATATCCGAAACCTCGGCAAGCCCGTCGACATGGCCAAGAGATACTACGAGGACGGCGCCGACGAGGTGACCTTCCTCAACATCACGTCCTTCCGCGACTGCCCTCTCGCCGACCTCCCCATGCTCGAGGTCCTCAGGCGAACCTCCCAGACCGTCTTCGTGCCCCTCACCGTGGGGGGCGGCATCCGCGACACCGTCGACACGGACGGCACAAAGGTCTCGGCCCTCGAGATCGCCACCATGTACTTCAAGTCTGGCGCCGACAAGGTCTCCATCGGGAGCGACGCCGTCCTCGCCGCAGAGGAGTACTACTCCCTTGGCCGCAAGCTCTTCGGCAACACGGCTATCGAGCAAATCTCCCGCGCGTACGGCAACCAAGCCGTCGTCGTCAGCTTGGATCCCAAGCGCGTCTACGTCCCCAAGCTAGACGCGACAAGACACAACATCATCCAGACCAAGTTCCCAGGCCCAAAGGGGGAGCCCTACTGCTGGTATGCCTGTACCATCAAGGGCGGACGCGAGACGCGAGACATGGACGTCGTTGAGCTGGCGCAGGCGGTCGAGGCCATGGGTGCGGGGGAGCTGCTGCTCAATTGCATCGACAGAGATGGATCGAACAGCGGCTTTGATCTCGAGCTGATTTCACAGGTCAAGGCGGCCGTCAAGATCCCGGTGATCGCCTCCAGCGGCGCCGGGAACCCTGGCCACTTTGAAGAGGTGTTTGATAAGACCACCACAGACGCTGCCCTCGGTGCAGGCATGTTCCATCGAGGAGAGTACACTGTAAGGCAGGTCAAGGATTTCCTGCATGGCAAGGGTCTCTTGGTCAGACAATTCGAGGGGGACTTGTCGTGATATCTATGCGTATGGCATAAATCGAGTTGTATATACCAGTATCAGAGAGGATACACAGGCACGCCACCGTTGCATAGTAAAAAAAAATGTCATTCTGTTCAATCTCACACACTAACTTTGTCCGTCATTTTCGGCATTCTTACAATAGCAACCCACTAAACGTTCACTGCGATAACTGTCTATGCTGCTGATGTTTTTCTGCAACGGATTGCCATGAAAGAGGAACATAACATGGCAATCGATCTTGTCATCCTTTCATCTGCGATTATGTGGGTTGATATTTCATACAGTCTAGTCGGCAGGCAACCGACGTTCCGATAGCAGAAGCAACACAAAACGAAAGAGCACACACAAACACACACGCACGCACGCACGCACACGCAACAACACAAACAGACAGACAAACATAGTAAGCAAAACCAAAAAAAAATAAAAAAAATAAAACAAACATCAAACATTTACCAACGCTCATTTCACTCGAAAAAAAAAAACGGCTCTTTGCAAGCACAGTGTGCGCTTGCACACCCTCCGCATTTGTGGGCTAGATTTCCATGCCCATGAGAAGCCATCGATCACTTGTCACATCGAGGTCTTGCGCCCAAAAGTCCAGGGTTGTCATTTCGAAGCCGACCCATTGCAGACTCTTGGTCAGCTCGAGCGCGTTGTTGACCGGCATGCGTCGATCGACGCAGGCTACGATGTGGCAGCATTCCAAGGGGCCATCGGCAAGCTCAATGAGAGCCATGAGGCTAGTACAGTGGTCAGCGGCACGTCGTCGTTTTCATTCGGAGGATTTTTGATATCATCTGCCACTTACGCCTTTTTCAAATCTCTCCCCAAAGCACCTTCAACATCGAAAAACACAAATAGTGATTTCTCTTGTCCATTATTTGCCACAAAAGCACGAAAGCTTGCACCGCCAGCATAGTCCCAGACTTCCATCCAAGACTCAACTTCAAATCCAACCGACTTTTGATGGGATCCAAGAGAGCTTTGATGGAAAGGGCCGGACATTCGATCCTCTGGCGGTGGTGTTTGTAGATAAGCACTTGACAGGCAGGAGCCATCCATCGACAGGTTCATCTCACCATGGAAAACCGTCTTCATGGACTCACAAAAGAATCTCTCACATTCTTCCCTGATCATGAGTGCTGCCCCCCCTCGTCGCTCCGAGCGACGACGGCTCGGATTTTCGCTCTTCTTGTTTTTGGGAAGAAGAGCAAGCTCGTTGGACGAGTTCAATGCGGCGAGGGGGGGGCTTGTCGGGGGGGAAGGTAGACCTGAGGTAGGAACCTCAGGAATACCACTCGGCCCCTACGGTTCGGCAGCGAATCAGCGACTGAAAACATGGATGAAGCATCATCTCAAAGATGGCTGGAAAGAGGGATTGTAGAAACCTACCTGCAGCCCCGGTAGTGCAGTAGTGCAGGCCCTTGAGCTGGGCAGTAGAGTCGACGATGTAGCATGAGGCGAGAACGTTCACCCGGGCGGCGATGTCCTCACCATAATTACTACTACAATTCAGATTTTTGTTACTTAAAAGAGCCATTATTATTATTGGGATTCCACGGTGGCTGTTATCTCAGAAATCGGAACAAGAAAAAGGTGAGAGACAAGGACGGGACTGGAAATGGGTCGCGGTTGTGGTGTGTTGATGATTCCTTTCGGTAGAAATTTCGCAGAAGTCTAACGAGATTGAGAGACCGATGGCGGGGAGATGACAAGGTCAAAATAAAAAGTGATGATTGTTTTTGGCCCAACAGTGTGTGTTGATGTGGCAAGAGTGGCCGATGGCTTAGTAGTAGTAGTCAGCAGGGCGCGGTGCAGGGCACGTAAGTCGTCTTGTGTCTTGTGTGAGAGATGTAGGTGTAGGTGTGTGTGTGTGTGTGTGTGTGTGTGTGTGTGTGGTGAAGGAAGAGAAAACGAGAGATGGGAGCCAGCGGCGACCAAGTCACCTAATAATACCCGGCCCTGGCACCTTGGAGAACTCACCAGGTGGGGAAGTTCCCCATTCCTTCCATCCGGCCACCCTCTCCCACCCTGCAAGAGTAAGAATTGTCCCGTCGCACTGTTTGTGGCGGTCTTCGACGGGTCGGCCTCGTACAGTTTGGAACGACTTGATACACAGTTGGCAGTCACAAGCCTGAAGCATGGGCAATCCGCTGCACCTTTTCGAATCAATCATTGTTGCAGGCGCCACCATCAAGCCAATCTTTGGGGACGCTTCCATTCGGTGGGCTCTCTCGTGTTCCACAGCTCGATTCACGCACTCCATGTCTCATGTGATGGATGATAAGCACACTGATTACACGACGGGACACATCCATTACTATCACCCTTTGGCGCCGGCAAACCGTGCCGTGTCGACCAGAATATTCTATTTGTTTCTCCCACAGCGCCGACAGAAGCAGATTTGCACCCCTCCCCAGTGCAATTACGTATGCCGAGCACTCAAGCTCGCAAATGCATCCGGACTATGACGTCCGTTGGTCCATGCCAAATCCATGCCTAGATTCACACTGTCCCGGCTGGAGTGTCCGACCTGCGTCGTAATATTCTGGTTCAAGAACGGATTGCTATTCCCAGGTACCGGCTGTGGTGCGCTTTGTGACTGCGGGTTTGTCCCCAGAGATTGTATATTAGGCGTACTTGTAGCCAGATTCGACTCTGCAGCCGCCGCGGCGGGAAAACCGGACCCGGGCTGGTTGTACAAGGCTAATATTGATGCTTTGTCATGTCGAGGTTGCTGGAGGTACAGTTGCTGTGCGACATAAGCATGTTGACCGAATCCCGGCGTGCTTGACTGTGCTTGGTGAGGCTGAGGCTGAGGCTGAGGCCGAGGCTGTGGTTGTTGCAGATGCTGCAACTGCAGATGCGGATTAAAGTATGGATTTGCTGGTGTTGACAGATGCTGTGATGACGCGCTCACGAATGGAGACTGCGTGAAATTTGATCGTGCTTGTTCTGGTATCCGGTCCAACGATGGAGATCCTATTCGGGCAGTGGGGGATCGCGTAAAAGGGTTGTTCGCAACCCCCCCCGTTGCTGAGCCCGGCATCATATTCTGTGACAATGATGTTGGACTCGATGGTTGAGAGAAGAATGGATTGTAGCCGGTGTGCGTAGGATGCAATGTTTGCGGTACAGTCTGGGGATAAAGGGCGTTGTTTTGAAAAGGCATGGGCTGGTGGTAGTGCTGCGGGCTGGTCGGCGCCGACGGAGAAATGTACCGCTGCTGCCGTGGCATTGATAGTGACGGGGTTTGTGATGTTATTGCTGCCTGATTCGAAGAGAATAAAGTTGGCTGAGACGTGGAGACGCCGAGACCTTGGAAAGCTTGACTGATCAAATCAGCCTGATGCGCTGGAGGCCCAAAAGGATTATTTGTGCCGCTATATGGGTTTTTGTGATGCAATGAGCCCGTGGACTGAGCAGTCTGAGGCTGCGTGACAGGCAACATATCGAATGGATTCGTCGATGGAGTCGACGAAGTAGTCGGTCGATTGGCGTTTGATGTTTTTGGAACATTCAGACTTAGCCCAAGGGCAGGTGAGCTCGACGACGAGTTCAGGGGAGTCATGGACTTTGCCGAGCGCAGGACGGGATCCCGCAGAGGTGGTGCTGGACCTGGCGATCGACTTCTGTCTTGACCCAGTCGCACCAATGTTTCAATAGCCCTGTCCATGTCTCCATTCACCCCCTTGAGCACAATAGCGTTGCGCTGACCATCTTTAAACCCCATCTCGCGAAGCCTGGCTATTTTCCTGTCCAGATCTTCGGTGCCGTCATAATTGACAGGCGATCCGAACAATCTCGAAGGCTTGTTGGCTAGGGTCGGTGAGTCAGCCGTACCGCCGC
Source organism: Claviceps paspali (assembly GCA_013435705.1). NCBI lineage: Eukaryota > Fungi > Ascomycota > Sordariomycetes > Hypocreales > Clavicipitaceae > Claviceps > Claviceps paspali. The sequence goes on from JABAEC010000043.1 coordinate 65,241, forward strand.
TCGAGATGCTGTCAGCGCGCCGCTCTCTCCTTACTCGGGAAGAGAGGGGGAAGATTGACGAAGCTGATCTGAATCCAAATTTGGTAGAATTCTTGGGCGGCAGAGGAGGGGGGATTCCTTCGTCAGATTTCGGACTGCGGGATCTTCGAGATTCGGTCGCAATGTTGTGTATATATTTCTGCCTAATGAACCGTTCCATGGCGGAGTCGGCCTCGTCGGCGTCTACTGGTACGGGCGGTCGCTTGCATTCTGGGTTGTATATTTGGTTCGAGGCCACGTTGCCGACTTTGCGCATGTTCTGCTTGAGCATGAGTACAGGCCCAGCTAAGATATGGGGGCCAACTTGCTCCTATTACTCACATCGACTTGCTCATTGGACCAGCTGTCCATGCTCAACGACTTGACTTTGGAAATGTGCGTGCCCAGTTTGCGGTGAATGGCGGCGCATCGCATGCATAGGAACACCCCGAGCTGTCGACTCGGTTAGTGATACAGTACACAAAGAGACAAGGGCTATCGGGTTATGATCTTGGTTTGCTAACAACGTACGCTCCACGATGCCCATGCTATGTAGTCGAGAAGCTATTAGAAGACTATTCATCAGAGAACAAGAGCGCAAACCACGGCATACCTGGGTTTCTTGCATGGCAATCTGCACACTGATTATTGCCTGGAATGTCATGTACCAGGGCCTGCAGCGCCTTCTCGTTGCGCGCCTGCTGACGCTTGCTCAGGGAAGCCGACATGTTGAGCAATGTGGTAGCCGTTATTGAAGATGCGTATTCTGATCAGGCCGGCGAATGCATCTGGTGTTATGGCCGTTCACTTTTCGCGACCCGGCGATGGTCGATGGCAGATGCGGGTCGAAATTATTCCAGTGTCGTATCAGGGAATTGAGCACGGCAGGAGCAAGGCACTTCTTCCACGCGAGAGTCTGTGATGCCAATGGGGATGCCAAGAAAGCGAGAACTGAGCACCAGGCCGTGAAGGAGGCTGTTATGGACAGGTTATCGAATTGACGGGGTATTGCTGCAGAGCAGCGGAAGGGCCTGGGTTTCGAAAAGGAGAAGATGGAAGTCGTTAGCTCATGTACTGCGGTGGAGAATTCGACGGTGGTCTGGTCTTGGGTCTTGGGGGTCTGCCGCGCCTTGGGGCTTGGGGCCGTAACCGTAATACCGAATCGAGTAGCATGTTTTAGGGAGGGAGGAGGGAAGGGGTATGTGCAGCAAGTTCCTACTTACTAACCTGCCCGTGTCACCATTGTCGAAGATGGATGCAGATGCAAGCGATGGGATGGGCGGTGGTCCATAGCTGAACGCTTCATCTTGCATGCACGGTCACAGTCATTTCCCCTCCTGATTCTGTCGCTGGCTTGCAGCCGACCGGCGTGACGGCACGGAAATTGTCATGGACCCACGAGTCGTCTTGTTCTTTTGAGCAGGTGCGTGCAATTGGAGTTTCCGTCAAACAACCAGACTGGCCTAGTGATTTCAGTTAGCGCGGTGATTGCGCCTGCATACCAGGTACCCACTACCTTTTCTGATTCAGCACGTAGCTTACTACTACTAAGTACTACTACTACTACTAACTAGTACTACTACTACTACTACTAAGTACTACTACTACTACTACTACTACTACTACTACTACTACTACTACTACTACTAGTACTACCATACTATACACATGCCTTCACGTTCCTCTGAGGATGATGGCCAACGGTCGCAGCCACGCCTTGCATCTTGTATTTGCGAAACCATCGGCCTGGTGACTGTTCCGAGCTGGAAAACTGGCATGTACAGACGTGGCAGGTGTACCTACTACTCTACTACATAGTACAGTATGTAGGTCGATCCGGCGCGTGACCTGGTCCTGTGCTTCGCTTTCCGCCTACTACTAAGTAGTATATGCACTCCAGGCAGGCAGGCAGGCACTCCTGACAACTGGCTGCTGACCTCACTCCATCCATGTTTGGATTCCGATGGCTGTCCGCGCTGTCAGCTGTCAGCGTCAGTCAGGCCAGTCAGGCCGTCAGCACAGCGTTGTCATCCATTGTCAGTAAGAGTAGTAGTACTGTAGTAGTAAAGGGGCGCCCGCCAACCCCCCCCCCCGAGACTAGAACTTACAATGCCTAATTGTTGCTTTGCTGCAGCCGGAGATTGGCTGGCCCCCGCCCCTCACTATGAGTCTCCAACTTCTAACCTCTGAGCCGCGACCCCTGCCCCGTCTCCATTCTTCGTTGGTGGTTGGTGGCAGCAATAACATTCGCAAAAGTCCCCCCTGGTGCCGACCGTGTCCCATATTTCTGGGACAGATGCCTCGGCGGGCGAGGTCAGCTTACCTTCCTTGCCTTCCTTCATCATCGGACTTCAAGGTTCTCCCGTCGGCGATTATCATCATCTCGAAGCCATGTTCATTGCCATAAAAAGTCGCTTAGCACAAGGCATCCATTCTCCAAAACACTGACTAGGACTCGAGTCGGCGGTGTTGCTCAGCAACAATCGACACCATGGCTGGCATCGAGAAGCTAGAAATTCACAGCAAGGTAAGAGGTACTCATGTCTGAACTTTCCCTCAGACCCAAGAAGGAGAACCCCATCTTCTTGGCAGCTTTCCAGACACCTAACCCGGACCAAACAGTCGTACATTGTCCGTTGGGTCAGGGTCGACCAAGGCAATACTCTCTCTTGGAGCGTGCAGCCAAACAAAAAGTCCATGTGAGTGGCCTTGATTGCGTTTCCACGATGACGCTCCCGACTTTGCTGACCGAATCGGTTGTCGCAGCAACTTCGGAATCGTGAAGCATCCCGGCACCGATACAACGGCGATCCTCTCTGCAAATGTCGACGAACCTGATGGCAGTGCGCACGTCGCGGGCACCATCGATGGAAAAGGCAGCAGGTTCCCCAAGAAAGAAATGACGGCGGAAGATCTTTTAGCTGGTAAAGGATTTATACCCGTGTCGTGGCACGGCAAGTGCGAGGCAGACAAGGTGTCTAGGGGTACGCATGATGTTCGTGCAGGCGACGGCGGCATGTATGGCCTAGTTTTCGACAACACTTTCTCCAAGCAAATGTCAAAGACTGCGACCTTCGTCATGCTCACATACCCTACCGGCGCACCTCCACAAACCACCGCAAATCTGCCTAACCTTCAGTTGCCGAACGCGCAGACTAGTCAATCTAGCCTAGGAAAACATGGTACCCCGAACAATGAGCATGGCCCGTCCGTTTCGGTCGATAGCCTTCCAAGTCACGGGCGTGCGAGAGCTGCATCTTTTGGCGGGAAGAGCGACATGACCGCCGCTCCTGCAAACTATCACGTTGGAACGCTCTCGAAAAGACGCCGGAAAAAGGGACAAGGCTATGCTCGTCGTTTCTTCTCACTCGACTACTGTACATGTACCCTGTCGTACTATTACAACCGAAACTCATCCGCACTTCGCGGGGCTATTCCCCTCAGTCTTGCCGCAATTGCAGCCGATGAGCGACGAAGAGAAATCAGCATAGATTCGGGTGCCGAGGTGTGGCACTTGAAAGCACCAAATGACAAGGAGTTCCAGGAGTGGGCGCGCTCTCTTGAGCGCGCCAGCCAGATTGCTCGAGACCCAGCTGCCTCGTCGAGCAAGCCCGCCAACCCTGTGGTGAAATCGCACGGCCGAGTGCTCCAACAAACACATGAAGTCAGCCACAGCGAAGATGTCGAATGGCAGCAAGTTGAAACGCTCGTCAGCCGTGTTGTTGGAACACGGGATGCACTGCGACGCTTGACCGACGAGGTCGCCCGTTCATCAACTCCGATATCCAATGCACAAACATTACTACCTGGATCTGCAGTCGTAGGAGAGGATGGGAAAGAAGGTTACTTTCCAACAGCAACAGAGAAGAAGTCATTTTGGAAGCGAAAGTCCAGCGCATCTGCTCTTCACCAGGCCACCATCTCTGCCATGGCCGTCCCATCGCCAGGAAGCGCCGCAATGGCGGCGGCACCGAGTGTGGATGTGGATCCTCATTTATCCAAAAGACGATCTCGCGGTGTCACAGAGGAGGAGAAGTGCCTGTATGATCACTGTGAAGCTCTGCTGTCTGATTTGGATTCCGTCGTCTCCGAATTCACCTCCTTGATATCCAAGAGCAAGAGGAGAAGGCTTCCACACTCACCTTCCGCCGAGGCCAATCCGCGAATGAGTATAGAAACAACCTCGACCGACGAATTTTTCGATGCTGAGGACAATCGAACTGGAGTCGTCAAAATTAGCGGCAGCGAGGATGAGTCGGCCGAGATTGGTGTCGAAGAAGAGTCCATACACGAAAGCTCCTCCATCTCCTCAATGGAGGGCGATGATGGAGTTGGAATCGATGGCGCAGGCGATATCTATCCCATCAAACCAAAAAGTCTTGCGCCTCTGCCGCTTCATCAGACCGTGCAACGGAGAAGCCGCATCCCGCCTGCAACTGTTCAGCCGCCTAGCCTGATTGCCTTCGTCCGTAAAAACGTGGGAAAGGATCTTAGCACGATTAGCATGCCCGTTTCTGCCAACGAGCCAATATCACTCTTGCAGAAGGTGGCGGAGCCCCTCGAATACGCTCAGCTACTGGACAAGGCCTCGAGACAGAAGAGCGTGACGGAGCGGCTTTTGTTTGTCAGCGCATTTGCCGTGTCTCAATTTAGTGGCGGCCGAGCCAAGGAGCGAGCGGTTCGAAAGCCCTTCAATCCGCTCCTGGGTGAAACGTTTGAACTGGTACGAACCAGCAAGGACGTGCCAGGAGGCTTTCGCCTTCTCGTCGAGAAGGTGCAGCATCGCCCAGTGAGATTGGCCATGCAGGCGGACTCGGCAGCTTGGTCGTTCTCTCAATCCCCAGCACCGGGCCAAAAGTTCTGGGGCAAGAGCGCCGAGATCACCACGGACGGCCGTGTGCGGGTGGTTCTGCGTTTGGCAGACGGCAACGACGAGCTGTACTCTTGGAATGTCGCGACCATGTTCTTGCGTAACGTTGTGATGGGAGAAAAGTACGTCGAGCCTGTCGGATCGATGCACGTGAACAACGACAGCACTGGACACAGAGCATGCGTCGAATTTAAGAGCAAGGGCATGTTTGGCGGCCGCTCCGAGGATGTATGCGTGACTACGTTTGGCCCAGACGGGAGCGACACGGGCAGTGGCCTGACGGGAACATGGACCGGTGGTCTCAAGACTGTCGGGCCTGGGAAGGCAGCCAGCGAGGAGATTTGGGAGGTTGGCCAGCTGGTTGACAACGCGGCGCAAACATATGGAATGACCATGTTTGCTGCTGGCCTCAATGAGGTTACCGAGATCGAAATGGGCAAGATGGCACCAACAGACTGTCGACTACGACCAGACCAACGCTTTGCCGAGCAGGGAGACCTGGATGCGGCTGAGAAGTGGAAGCACAATCTAGAAGAAGCACAACGTACTCGGCGCCGGGAACTAGAAGATCGGGGAGAGGTGCACCAGCCGCGATGGTTTGTCAAAGCAGAGGACAGTCCCGACGGAGAGGAAGTTTGGAAAATCAAAACTGGCAAGGAAGGATATTGGGAAGAGAGGTCTCGTGGGAATTGGAATGGGGTACCCAAGCTATTTGATGTTCCTGACCTGTAGCGCCGCGATGTGTTGTTGTGGGTGGTACCTAGTCGTTCATGTTTCATTGACTCGATTGGGGGAATGATGATCTATAAGCCAGCATCGAGACACGAAATGTGTACACTTTTTTTTTTCTCTCTCCTTTTTTGAATCAAGGGACCAACGATGAAAGAAGAAGAAAAAAACACCTTTACATGACTGAGAGGATGGCATTGCATATACTATCTCGAAGGACTGAAAACTCCTGGTGTCGTCAGGGCCGGCCACTCCTGACACTGGCACTGTGTACCCAACCCTTTGTGCCGCTGGAGCTCAGGTAGGAAGGAGTAGTAACAACATCAGGATACCAACCAATCACTTGAATTTGGAAGGCATCCCTGGAAGTAACGGCACAAGTGCGCCCGCCACACCCCCCCCCCCCCCTCCCCCCCTTTCGCCCACCAAAGGAGAAGAAAAAATAACACGGAATCACACTGCGATGATTTCCACCTTTCTTTCTTTCGTATTGCTTGCTGGCTTGGCAGCTGCCCGGTTCTCCTTCCTCCGGAGGAAGGGAGCGGTTCTCCGTACGACTTAAGCTGCTGCAGCCTGCGCGGCACTGGTTTGTTGTGCCAAGTCTACGCCAGCGCAGGTGGCGTCTTCGTGTCGCGGTGTGTGGTGTGTCTGGAATCTCCAAAGATTGATGGGTCTATGGATCAAAACGCGAACTGTCTCGCCACTCGACTCGCCAGTGCCAGTGGTATTTGGTAATTTGGTATTGCGCGTCCCTGCGCTGCGCCTTGACGTATCTGTGAGAGAAAGGGGGGGGGGGGGGGAATTAAACAAAACAAAACAAAATAAAAATAAACACACACACACACACACACACACACACACATATTCTGACCTCGTCCAGACAAGACTTTGTTCTTTTCCAAAAAAAAAAAAAAAAAAAAAAAAAAAAGAAAGAGGTCTGTCGGCACGAGCTGGTTCATGGCATATGGCCTTGTCTTGTCAGACTGGCATTGAATAAACAGGTGGGCGATGTTCATCATGATCGTCAAGGCTAAGAGCACTGCCACAGTCTTGGACGTCTCATCACGAATGCCTACTACTATTGTACCTGTAGTTAGTACTTACTAGTACTTACTTACTACGTAGTAGTAGTACTGTTTGTATCGTAGCTGAGGTTGATGCACACACGCCCCCCGCCCCCTTTCAGCAACCCTTTCAGAAGCACCCACCCTTTCTTGCTTGGCTGCTTCGCCCCTTCATTGGTGTCTTGGCGTTGCCGTGTGCTGGTGCTACATCGCTACATCGCTACATCGCTACATCACTACTTGCTAAATAGTACTTGCTGCTCGCCTTGCCTCCTGCCGTGGCATTTCCCGTCTCCTTCCTGAACCATTCATTCTCACTCTTGGGTGCAGTCTGCTTTTTGCCTTCCAAGTTTGTTCGCAATTCAACAAATCGTCGAGTTCAACTCACTCGTTGTTGGACCTTCTCTTCTTGCTTCTCCTCGCCATTTCCACGCCTGGCTTCTTGATTTTGATCAATCAAGCCTGGCTCTATTCTAGTCGCTCGTCTCGCCCCTCCATTCCCTCGGGGATTTCTTTTTAAACAACCATTATTCTCTATACGATTAAAATCTGCCGCCGCTAGACCCCGTACGCGTTTGATTATCTCGCACGACATCTTTTTACCATGAAGGCTTTTGTAGTTGCCTCGGCCCTCGTCGCCGTTGGCACCGTCACAGCTTCTCCCGCTCCCACGGAACCGGAGCCACCATCTAAGCGCGACAGCTTCCCAAGCGTCACCGTCTCTGGCAACGGTAAGTTTGTCCTCGCGTGCGGTATTTCCAAGCAAGCGAGTGTCACCTTTTGCACACGAGCACCGCCTGCCAGCCCATTCAACTGACAGGCATGATCTGCGCGCAGCCTTTTATACCGGCAAGGACAGATTCTACATCCGTGGCATTGATTATCAGCCTGGCGGCTCCTCCGCCAACGAAGATCCGCTGGGCGACACAGACGTCTGCTTGCGCGATATCGAGAAATTCAAGGACCTTGGAGTCAACACCGTTCGCGTGTACGCAGTCGATAACAAACTCAACCATGACAAGTGCATGCAGGCTCTACAAGATGCAAACATCTACTTGGTTCTCGATGTCAACAATCCCAAATACTCGCTGAATCGAGCCAAACCCGGACCCTCTTACAACGCCAAGTATCTCCAGAGCGTCTTTGCCACGGTCGAGATGTTTGCCAAATACCCCAACACTCTCGCTTTCTTCTCGGGAAATGAGGTGATCAACGACGAGAAGAATACCGACAAGGCGGCGCCCTATGTCAAGGCTGTTACGCGTGACATCAAGAACTACATGAACTCCCGTGGTCTTCGAAAAATTCCCGTCGGCTATTCAGCTGCCGATGTCTCCAGGAACCGGTACCAGACGGCCATGTACATGAATTGTGGCACTGATGACATGCGGTCCGATTTCTTTGCTTTCAACGATTACTCTTTTTGCAACTCCGACTTTCAGCAGTCTGGCTGGGACCAGAAGGTCAAGAATTTTACTGATTACGGTCTCGCCATCTTGTAAGCCACAGACTTTATTACTTTTTTTTTTTCTTAAGAAAAAACAAATCCCCGTTTTACTTGGTACTCAGACACTAACGTACTGTTTGCGCTTCGCAGCCTCTCAGAGTATGGATGCATTGACAACCGTCCTCGAAAGTTCGAGGAGGTGGGGGCTCTGATGAACAAGGAAATGACGAGTGTATACTCTGGCGGCTTGTTGTACGAGTACTCATACGAAGCCAACGAGTATGGTATTGTCAAGATTTCCAGCACAAAGGCCAAGACAGTCACCGAGACGGAGGAATACGCGGCCTTCAAGGCCGCCCTCAAGGACAACCCAGCACCCGCTGGTAATGGTGGCGCCGCCTCGACGACTCATGCGGTGAACTGCCCTACTCCCGAGGCCGACTGGCAAGTGGACCCCAGTCTCGTCCCCCAAATGCCTTCGCAGGCAGAGCAATACATGAAGAATGGCGCAGGTAATGGTCCTGGTTTCGAACTTGACGGAGATGGCTCGCAAAATGCAGGCGACAGTGGGACCTCTACTGCCAGCGTCACGGGAGGCCAGGCTTCCCCTACATCAAATAGCGGCAAGAAGGACTCGGACAGTGCTGCCGTGCCGACTTTTGGCTCCATTGACAAGGCGCCTTTCGTCATTAGCGGGTTGGCCTTGATCTTTACATTATTTGGAACTCTGCTTTTGTAAAATACGTATCCATGATGGGTTTTTAAAATTTGCTGGATTCGGTTGTCGTTTCCCCCCCCTATGTTTTTTTTTTTTTTTTTTTTTTTTTTTTGCTTGTAGTTTTTTTTTTCGGGTTTTGTTTTTTTGCTGGACAGAAACGGGAAACGGGGCGTATTCAATTATTAGGCAGTAGGTAGTAGGTAGCTAGGTGGGCAAGTAAGGCAGTCGGTGCGGGCACAATGACAGGAGTTTTTGCGCTTGGGGCAAGAATTTGCTGATGAATGCATGAAAGGCGAAGTGAATATTCATCCGTGCACCTAGCACCTGGCTGGCATGTGTGGAAGGCCGGCGACGTTGAGGCATATGGGATGTGAAGGGGGGGACCTCGGCATCGGCAAGCATGGGGCGTACCCCGGATTTGCAGTCGGCCCATGTGGCTACTACTACTACGTATTAACTGCTAGTAGTATTAACCCTACCTTGGCATCTATATAACCATTATCCGTCCCCGGAACCATGAAAGACCAGGGGTAAGAAGAAAAAAAGTCTCCGCATTGTCACAACAACCACCCTCAACAGGCGGTGATACTCGATCTATATATCTGCCATCTGCCCACGTGAACATTAGTACATTTCGGGTGTTCCCTTTCTCCATCATCCATCTACCCTCCACCCTCCTCCCTCCTCCCTCCTCCCTTCTTCCTCCTCCCTTCTTCCTCCTCCCTTCTTCCTCCCTCCCCCCTTTCCATCCCCCTCTCTCCTCCCACGCCACGCGAGCCACGTCCCAAGACGACCGGAAAACCTCGAAACCATGACGCTCCCCTCGTACAAATCATACGAGTTCATGCGCGTCACCTCTCCGAGCGAACACGTCGCACATGTGCAGATCGACCGGGTGGCTAAGCTGAATGCTTTTTCGAAGCCAGTGTGGCTTGAGTTTGGGCGCGTGTTTCGCCAGCTCGGGGGGGATGAGGATGTGCGGGTTGTGGTGCTCAGCGGGGCGGGGGAGAGGGCGTTTACGGCTGGGCTGGATTTGGCGGAGGGGGGGGGGTTGGCGGGGGGGGGATTGGATGCTGCTAGGAGGGCGAAGGTGTTGAGGGGGCATATTGAGGAGTTTCAGGGGTGTATTTCTGAGATGGAGAGGTGTGAGAAGCGTAGGTTTCTTCTTCTTCTTCTTCTTCTTCTTCTTCTTCTTCTTTTTCTTTTTGGAATCTTCTTCCCCGCCTATACCTTCTTTTTTGGTTATTCTTCTGCTTTGATTTCTGCTTGTTCTATGTCTATTGTTTTTTTTTTTTTGGTTTTTTTTTTATTTCCCTTTCTGACCGTGATTCATACATCTCCTCTTTTCCATAGCCGTCATTTGCGTCCTGCACGGCATTTCCCTCGGCCTAGCCATCGACATAGCCTGCTGCGCCGACATGCGCCTCGCCGCCGAGAACACGCGCTTCGCCGTCAAGGAAGTCGACATTGGCCTGGCCGCGGATATAGGCACGCTCGCGCGCCTGCCGAAGATAGTGGGATCGACCTCGTGGGTCAAGGACGTGTGCCTGTCGGCGCGGGACTTCTCCGCGCACGAGGCCCTGCAGGTCGGTTTCGTGAGCCAGGTGCACGGCGACAAGGGGAAGACGGTCGAGGCGGCGCTGGCGATGGCGGCGCGGATCGCGGACAAGAGCCCCGTCGCGGTGCAGGGGACCAAGGAGCTGCTGAACTACGGGAGGGAGAACACCACGGCGGCGGCGTTGCGGTACACCTCTGTTTGGAATTCGGTGGCTTTGCAGACGGGGGATGTGCGGGCCGCGATGGCGGGTGTGTTTTCCCCGGGGAAGAAGCCCACGTTTGAGAAGCTGTAGCGTACGTATATTTTTATCTGGTGTTTGTGATGAGAATAGACGCGTTGCGAGAGGGCCGCGCCGCCGTGGTCCGTCGTCGTGGTTATGCATCTGATCCCGATTCGTCGATGGGCGGGAGGTTTTCTTTGAGGCGCTGCGTTTGGTCCATGCGACGTTAGCTTTGTCCAGCGTTGTCCAGCGTTTTTTTTTTTTTTTTTTATGTGTATGCGTGTCTGTCTGTATGTCTGTGTAGGTAGGAGCCCGCGGTAAAGGCTTGCCTTGCCGGTGCTTCGGACTGGGGTTTCCATGGGAGCGGGAGAGCAGAGGAGGAGGAAGAGAGAGAGGGAGGGTTGGTGTTGTTGTACGCACCTCTTCGAGTTTCTGCTTCAGCAGCGGCACCATGTTCTCTTTGACCACGACCCTCTCCTCGTCGAGGTCTTCAATGATGAAGTCGTGGTTATCGCTGTCGATGTTGACGATGATAGACTTGATGGACGGGTCGCACTCGATGAGCACGCCTGGGTCGTGGGAAAGGCCCTCGTCAGTTTCCAATGCTGGTGCGCGGGGGGAGGAGGACTGCTGGACGCCGCCCTGACGTACCTCGGATGGCGCGAGGCATCTTGTCTTTTTTGTGTGCAGCGTTTTGCGACGGCAAGACACGCACAGGCTTTCTTTTCCTCCGGCCCTTTGCTGCCGTGACTGGCCGTGCTGGTTGCGAGGCTGTACGGGATATTAGTGGTTTTTTTTTTATAAAAAAAAAAAAAAAAAAAAAAAAGCAAGTCGCCATGCGACGCGGCCTTGCCGGAATGACGATATTTGTGGGTCGCGAGCGAATTGTTGCGTTCCCTCGACTTCGTTCCTGTCACAATTCGGTCCATGTTCAGCCTCGCTCGATGGTGGCTTCGCGGGCGAACCGGCTCTTTGTTCTCGGCCACACCACGCAGAACGCAAAATAAAACAGATGGCGTTCGAAACGCTCCATTCGGCCTTGGTGGCTCTTTGTCCCGCGACATCATGGCTCCAGGCACAGCAAGGGGGCCGGCGTTGCCAGTCGTGACCAACAATGAACTACTTCCAAATGATGCTCGTGAGACTGGCGGGACGGAGCGTCTTTATGTCTCTCCGTCTTTCAGAGCGTGTGTGTCTTTCAGCCACCATTGTTATCCTCGCGGCGCACTGTTCGGCGGTGATCAGGTTCCCGTTTCAACGACGGCGGCGGCTGCCTCTCGTTTCACTGCCGCAGGACTTGAAGACGCAGTTTGACAGCATATAACACCGTGACACAGCAATACAATCTGTCGGTGGCCCATTTTCATTCTACTTGGACGACAATTCACGGCAGGAGAAAAAAAGAAAAAAAAAGAAAGAAAGAAGGAAACCCACACCATCACGACCTTGGCCTTCCTCCTCGTCGTTCCGTCTTGCTGTTGACACGCCCAAGGGACCCGGATCTCGAGATGCTGGACGGGGATGCAGCAGAATTGAAAAGACTTGTCATTGGCGTGCCCTTGGCTGTTATCGCGGCTGTCATTGTGGCTTTCCTCATCCCATATTCCTGCTTTTATAATTGCTTTAAAAGATGCATTGCGTGGCGGAGGAGAAGAGCGAAAGTCAGCAATCTCGCCACGGGACGCACGCCAGGCTTGCCTCTATCGACCGAGGTGTCTCATCGCCCGGCCCGTCCGAACCCACGACCGACCGAGCCACCTCCGCCGTACAGTGTGCCGAAACCACAGCCCAGGAGGCCGAACACGCAGAATCCATCAGCAACGGAGCCACGGGCCCCTGGGGATGATTTACCCCCGCCGTATCTCTCCCGGCCACCCACGGCACATACCGCCGATTCTGATCGGATCCACGAACGGTAGTTGCTGAGAAGAAAGGAGGGAAACCTTGTTGCAGAATCCAACTATCATCAATGACTGCGCGGCGACGAGGATGAGGAAACAGGCGTGGACATCATGAGGGAGGACTGGAGACTTGGGGGGGGGGGGATTCGCGGCATAGCAACGTTTTCTATATATGGAAATATGGAAGGACTTCCCACCCATGTTTGATGAACATGTACGCATGGAGGCCTTGTGGAACAAAGGGTTTCTCTTTTCTTTTCTTTTCTTTTCTTTTCTGAGTTGGCGCTGGCATGTGTGGAAGGAATGCCCTTCTCCTTGCTTTGTATCATACATCGGCTTAACATTACATGAAGTTTCTTACAGGCGATCACGGAACGTGTGGAATTGCCTCGGAAATTGCCTGGGAGCGGTGCCTGCAGTTTGAGACGGGGTGACTATAAGAGGCCTCTTCGCCTTTCACAACGGCAGCAGCCATCCACCTGAACGGGAGTATATCGGGTTGCAGTAGTTGCAGAGTGGGTGTTGCAGTAGTTGCAGTGGCAATGAAACAAGAGTATGATTGCAGAGCGAATGGCACAGCGTTTCAAAAAAAAAAAAAAAAGAACCGACCGTTTTGTATCACAACGGGGAACCCTTTTTTTCATGTTGTGCCCCCCCCTGCGGGGGACTCTACATGGTATAAGAAGACGGGCATCGGCAAAGTCCACTCCTTGGACAAGAGCTTTGGGCGCAACGCCGTCTCACGTGTTTTCTGATCATGTCTGGTTGCCGTCAGATTTCCTCGGCCGGGTGCCGGGCGGACCATGCAACGAGTTCAAGCATTAATGCTGAAGACAAGTAGACTGTGTGACACGGGGCGACCACTTGCCAGGCGAAGCGCCGCGAATTCAATAGTAGGGGTTCCTTCTTTGTATTGTCGCATAATATAACAAACAAGCTGCAACCGACGCTGACCGCACCGGGGTTGGACCTTGACCGAGGAACCCAAGGATGGATCAATGGAGACGAAGGCTGTGACGGCGGCGGTGAGAGCTCTCTCCCCCCCTCCCCGGTCGAACGGGCCACCGATGGTCTCTGTGGATTTTTGCCGGAGATCGGCCTGGTCGTTCTGGCGTTTATTGTGATGGCGGTTGATGGCGACGAAGGGTTGGTGGGGATGGATGGATGGATGGATGGATGGTGGTCAACAAACGGTTGCTACGGCAGCGTGCGGTCTTTGGTGGGTCCCGGCTCCAGACCCAGACACGACGGGTAAGTCAAGGTACTACTAGTACTACTAAGTAGTAGGGCTTGGTACTATAGGTTTAGTGGTAGTTGGCACTATCTGCTAGGTACTGCTACTACTAGCTACCACTACTACTAGTATATACTGGTAGTATACTGCAGGCGCCCCACTGCCATCTCCATCTCGGGGTGCTGGCCTGGTACCTCGAGACACTGTATTCCCAGACCGCCCCTGCTCGGCCGGGAGCGTCTCTGGTTGCTCGAGGTTTAGGAGCGCCAACGGCCACGGGCTTGCGATGCCGCGCGGTGCTGCGTAAATCGTACATGATGAGCGCGGCATGACGACGGGGCGGTGCAGCGGACCAGACTCACTCACAAAAGGTACAGACAGTCACAAAACCGAAAAGAAAAGAAAAAAGCACCAAGCTGGCCTCGTAAACCGTAAAGCCCGGGCGGGGCATCCAGTTCATTCATCCATGCATGGGCAACGCACCACCTTACTACGTAGTAGTACTTACTAAGTAAGTAGTAGTACTTGGTAGTAGTAGTACGCGGAACCACTCCCTCTCCGCACCCACCCCCTCCCCCGGCCGCACCGCAAGCTCGATTGGAAGCAGAGCAAGCAGCCGGCAGCGCCAGCTCACCAGCCCAACCACGTCCTCGACGCCATCATGTTATCGTGATTCGCAGGCCCTGGCTGCAGCAGCCATCTTGGTGCTTGGTGATGGGCGGCGGTGGTGATGGGTGGTGGTGCGTTTTGGTTGGGCCTCGTTGTTCGGTGCCCGCCCCCATGCGTGTCGTATGCCGTCGTCCGTTGCCTCGTTTTCCTCTCCATTACGAACCTGCCCGGTTTCCTTTCCGAAGAGCAGTGGAAGAAAGGCAACCCGACTACTAGTTCGACTGGACATCAGGTTCTGCCCACGCCGGTCTGTCCCCTTCCAGGCCCTTTCATCGCCGTATCGGCTGCCGCCTGCAGCTCTGGTCCGTGGTCCGTTGGCGCCAACTTGGCAAACCTCGTTTGCCACACGCCGTGTACGTACTTTTTTTTTTTTTTGTTCTGTCCGCCGTCGCTCGAATCCAATAAGCCCACTCACTCATACTCGGACGCAGGTTGCACATTGTGCTCTTTCGAAAACCCAGTCGGAACGCTGCAGCCTCGTTGCGGTCGGTTTTTTCTTTCTTTCTTTTTTTTTTTGCTCCTTCCTTGCTTCTTGCCCCCCCCCCCCCCCCCCCCTGTCGGCGATCTCATCCCCAACCCCCCTCTTCTCTTCTGATATTTTTCCTCGTTTCCTGCCAGCGTCTCCTTTGCTTTCCTTCGATTGCGATTTCGATAGGGCGGGTCGGTCACCAGCTCGACTGGGTTAGAGAGACCGTCACGCTGGTTGAGGTGAGTATTTTCGGCACGACTCCCTGTCCGGGGAAATTGCCAACAGGGTTCTTGTCTTGTGTCCCTGGTTGGTTATCCCAGACTCCGACTGCTGCTCGTCCAGGATTGTTCGCGTCTTCCGATAACCATCGTCCCATCGTTGCTTGGTTCCACATGTCTTGATCCTTATAATCCCTGGCCTCTTTTGACATCTCGAATCACTCGGCTCAGCTGCAACACTGACGATCCCCCCTCACCCTTTCCTCTTCGCCGCGTTGGAATTAAAGAGCCTTGCAGTCTTGCCCGACGGCCGCCTGCCTGCAGCTGCCAACCTCGACGACCAATACACACCATGGGCCTCAACTCCAACAAGCCGCCGCCGCTGCCAGCCCCGACAGAGACGGATACCACGACACCTAGCGAATTGGCCACCGACATTTCAAGGCCCGGCGACGAGAGATCTTCCTATTCCATTCCCGAGGACGGCTCTCCCGTCACGATTCGCACGCGCGGCCACAGATCCAACAAATCCCAGACGTCGCTGCTGATCGAGTATTTCGAGGGTGGGAAGAACAGTTCGGGTCAACATCGCAAGCCCAGTGTCCGCGTTCGGCTGACGCCGTCCAAGAAGAGCAAGGGCGACCACATACAAGTGACTGAGACCAAGGGCGCACGCAAAGCTTCCCTTACCCGCCGAATTCCTCTCGACCAAGCGATTGCATCCCGAGAGATTGAACTGCACGGCGGCGACGACGAAAATAGTTTGTCATCGTATGCATCGGCTACCGAGGAGTCCAACGTTTCGCGGAATCCAATCGAGATCGAGATAGATCGCGGTCAGAGGCGGAGACGGCCTGCCAGCCCTCTGATTCCCTCAACGGAGTCATATCATCCCGGCAATCCGTCAGAGATCTCGGCTATCCCGACAAACAGCTTTTTGGACGGCACCGGCACGGCAGGTGACCTGAGGAGATCTTCGAGTCCGTTTCGGGGGGACAGCATCGTCGCCGCTGCGGACACAGCGGGTGACATAGCCATGGGCGAAATAAGCAATAACAAGGGGACCAGAGACCGACCGGCAATGACGGAAAAACCAAACGACAAACCAGATAGGAAGCGACAAGGTGTTAAAGCCAAGGCCGTTGGCGTCGGTGACCAAAACGAACATGCCCGCTCACCGTACCCTCGATCGAGACGTGGGTATCAGGAATCCAATATCAGCGCTGTGGATTCCAGTGCTGTTTCGTCTCACCTCGCCCCGAGCCACCGATCCCTGGACACGCGTTCCATCCGCTCGGGAGCATCCAAATCATCGTCGATCAACAACCCGAAATTGTTAGAGACTGTCGAGGATGCTATTCGACGATTAATTCTCCCGGAATTGAGCGCACTCAAGCGCGAGCAGAGCAAGCGCGAGAGCCGGCGAGGATCCGTCAGCTCATCAACTACTTCCATCTCCAGAGGAGAGGGTTCTTCAGACCGCAGGCGGTCTTCAGGACAGCGAGCGGACGGCGCGCGGGATGCTGGGAAGCGCAAAGACAGACGCAACAGAGAAGCTCGACATGAATACGACGATGACGCTTCGCTGCACAGTCCCAGCCGCGATTCAGTGGCCGCGGATTATCAGAGCTACGAAAGATATGAAACCACTTCCCAGCATAGCATCAATTTGCTCAAAGCTGCGGCCGCAGGAGCCGCGGAGGTTGCACTGGCCAAAGGAACGACATCACTGGTCCAGGACGGCTCTGATATTTCCGAGAAGAAGTCTCGCGACAGACGTCGAAGGAGAAGCGAGCATACAAGGAGTCGTAGCTCGGGCCAAGACATGTTTGATGGGCAAGATTTTGATGAAGATGACGACATTGGCCCGGCTCCCCCGATGCCTCTCATGAGCGACATCAATCCATCGGAACTTACGCGGACGTCTATTCTATCTGCAGAATCCGACCGCCCACACTCTGCGAGCGAAGAGATCGTAGCGCCCGCTGCTCGTAAACAGGCGGCCCTCTCCGGAGATTCCACGCCCACCCGTGCCCGGTCGCCCGTTGATCATGAGGGACATGCCATGGCCATGCGACACGCGAACGTGTCGCACGGCGACTTGACATCATTACCCCGCGGAAGGGATGAGCACTTTGACGAGTACGAGACGGATGAGTATGGCCGCAAATTCCCCATGGGCTCCTATGACGACGACGACTACAACCACTCTCGGGGATCGTCGCACCAAGCCGCCTACCACGGGGACGACTTCGCTGAACGCTTTTTCAGCACGCAGGATGTACCCCCACCTCTACGATACGTCCCGTACCAAGCTGCCAGAGGACTCAGCCCGATCCTGAGCGTATCCGGCTACACCGAGGGAGGCAGCGAAGCACCACTTCCGCAAGGCTGCAAGTCGCCGGAGCGCGCTCGACAAGCCCCTTCTCTGCAGTCGAATGACTCTGTTCCACGGCAAGTGCGCGATGGCGATCGGTCGTCGACGGACGAACCCAGCCAGCCCGACGAGACGACGAGCAGACAGACCGTTCGGGGCATTGGCGCCAATCCGAACTTTGTCCATCCACCCTTCGGTGTCGAGTCGGCTGTCGCATCATTAGTAGATGGCTCCATGCTTGACCAATCTGTCGTGACGGGAGCCTCCGGGTGCGACCACAGCGCCGCGAGAGATTCCACGCCCTCCTACAACGAACAAGACAAACCCCGGAGCAGCGGCGGCCTCGACAGCACCAACTGGACGTGTGCCGATGATGCACAAGACGTCGAGGACGACAAGCCGGCCACACCAGGATCCAAATCCTTTTCCCATTCCCTGGAACATTCCGAGTACGACGTGGACGAATATGGCCGCAAGATGCCGCGATCCACGTACCGACACTCGCCAACTGCGTCGGAGGCAGCCATCACCGCCGGCGCCGTCGGAGCGGCCGCCGCGGCTTTGAAGGCGGCGAAGGAAAGAAGGAAAGCGGCTGCAGCGGGCCAATGCGAGGAGGAGTTCCAACCCGCTGGTGTGGCCCGCAACAGATCTTTCAAAGAGAGGACCATGCAGCATGGCTGGGAATCTCAGAACAGCACAACGCACAGCACGGATAAATTAGACTCGGAGGGCAAAAATCCGAAGCTGGGGACGAGCGCCCTGCCGGATGTGGACGATCCGATGCCCGAAATTGGCTACGTCGATGACGAGTTGAAGACCAACCCATCCGTCGTGGAGGAGCGACTGGACGGCGAACCAATGCACAACAAAGAGTGGCCCGCCGGGAGAGCCACGCCTACGCAGCGCGACTTTACCAGTTGTGCGAATGGAGAAAGCGAGGGCAAGACAGAGGATGGTGGGCTCGGAGCCTCAGGAGCTGTCGATGCCGTCGCGTCGGGTGCTGCCTCGTCGGAAGCTGCCGCAGGCACGGCCGGCGCTGATAACAATAGCATGACGGGACGGGAGGAGGACGAGTGGTGTCGCACATCTGCCGAGCGCAAGCGAGACACCCTGATCACGAACCCGTACGAAGATGCGAGCCCCATGGTGAGCCCTCAGCTCAGCTCAAACTTGCTCGGCGCGACGGGTCTCGGTCCCGGTTACAGCACAGGCAGCCCAGGGTACGGTCAAAAGTACGACGAGGGGTACATGTCCAACGGCCCCAACCGCACGCCGGACGCCCAGCAGTCCAAGGGCAAGTTCGTGGACTTTCACCCGGCCGTGGCTGAAGATGAAGATCCATTCTACGCACCCAGGACCCAGGGTGATCATCTCCCTGGCATGTCACAGAGCATTTCACAAGGCATGACCTCCCCCTTCTACGACGCTGCCACCGGCACAGGAATGGAGCGCATCGAAAACAAGGATATCGTCGCCCTGATGCAGCATGTAAGCAAACATATTTCTACCCTCCCCCCCCCCCCTCCCTTTCCCTTTCTACTTTGTCTCTCTTCTCGTCTCTGACCTGTCCGCAGTTGATGGTGCGTGACGCGCAACGCAGCGCTCGTGATACGGAAATCGTGGCACTGCTCATGAATGCGGCGCTCGAGATGCGCAACTCTTTCCGCGAGATGAAGGAACTTGTGCAAGACACAGGGGATGACATCATCTTTGCGAATTCCGAGAGCACCGAGAAGATACAGAAGGCCATCAACGGTCCCAGGCCGTATCCCGGTGCGGCGTCGCGCTCAATGCAAACCACGTCCCGCGCAGGTGCGGCGGAGGAGAACGGCATCAAGAAGAAGAACTTGTGGAAGCGGGCGTTGCAGGGACTCAGCGCCAAGGGGACAAGCGACCTGAGCCGCATCGAGGACATGCTGATACATCTGCTTGGCGAGGTCGACGCGCTCAGAATGCAGACAGCGCAACCCGTGTCGACGACGGGCGGTCCGGCGCAGCCGCACGAGAAGCCTCAGCCAGAAGGCCAACACGAACAAGACAGGGAATACGAATCCGACAGCCGCTCGAACCACACCCATAGCAGCCAGCCGAATACAACAGCAGCAGCACGTTCTCGCGGACCAGGATCCATCGGCCACGAGCGAAGGCTTTCCGAGCACAGGGTCAGCACCGTGCCCGAGAACGAAGAGGAGGAGGAGGAGGAGGAGGAGGAGGAGGAGGAGGAGGACCAGCATGATGACGGCAGCAGCCCGATCGCAGGGAGAAGCGGCGGCGATCACCTGCAGCCTCTGGCGCAGGTGCCCGAGCAGGCTCGCCGCAGCGGCTCCGTCCCACTGGACACGCCACCACGCCTGGCACCAACCATCGAGCCACAGCCGGCGAGCGCGGGAAACACGCCCCGGGCCGACAAGGCGAAGAAGAACAAAGGTGGTTCGGCGGGCTGGTTCCCCAAGATATCCCGTTGGTCGGGCACCACGGCCTCGAGTGTGGGGAGAGCGTTTCGCGGCAATGGGGCGTCCAAGAAGGGCAACAAAAATGGCGAATTTCCACCCCGGACGCGGTCGGGCTCGAGCCTGGCATCGTACGACGGGGAGGAGGAGGGCTACGGGCGCGACTCGTTCAGCGACGACGGCGCATCCCAGGAACCGCGATCTGCGCAGTACACGATTCCCGAGGACCCAAAATACAAGGCCCACCGCAACTCGCTGAACCTGCAGCATCCCCAGCCCAGGACTGGGCAGACTGAGAGGTTCCGCACGGCACTGGAGTGTTCTGCGCAAGAATACAACAATCCGGTGACACCACGCTCGGCGGACTGGGCGGGGTCGGCGACGAGTCTCAACCGTCTGCCGCCCAACTCCAACAGATTCAGCACTGTGTCGTCGAGCCACGGCCCGGACGCCGACTATTACTCCTCGCCGGGACAGCAGTCGGCGCCGCCGCGGCCCCCCAAGGAGCCCATCGAGTCGCCCGGCTCCCACACCCGGCCCAGGTCGGGACGGCTGACCAAGCTGCCAAAGGATGGCGGCAGCCCGGGACCTCAGCAGAGCTCAGAGAGCGGGTACGGCACCATGACAGGGACATATGTCAGTCACTACTCTGGGAGCAGCCCCAAGCCGGAGAATAGAAACCTGAACGCTGCCCTCGGCGTTCCCAGCCGGCGCCCCAGCGGGCCGAGAGCCATGACGCCCAAGAGCCCCGAAGGCTCCGCAGCCCGAGAGGACAGACGGCGAAAAAGAGGTATGTGTTAGGAACAGCCCCCATTTTGCCAAAAACCAAAACAACAGGCTACTCGCACAACAGGAACTGACTTTTTTTTTAAAAAAAAAAAAAAAACGCAACAGACACATTTATGACGGTCGCCAGCGATGACACGGACACTTTTTGAGCGTAAAGCGACGATGTGACAGCTTCGTTGCGACAAACGTCATCAGTGGCTCGGGTTTTCATTCACCATAGAGGTCAGGACAGATTTTCTATGCGACGATACCACGATGCACCCAACACTCTGTAATGTAAGACCAGTGCATGTGATAGAAGAAAGGGAAGGGAAGGGAAGGGAAGGGAAGAGGCAAACAACAACAAAAGAAGCAAGAAAAAAGGCCAGCGAGATTTCTTGAGCTCTGCATGCGACGAACACAACGTCGCCATATGTGAAGACGAACAAACGAGCCGTGAAGGGTTGGAGTGGGAGGAAGTAGCCAAAACGCTGTCTTTCCTCTCTATGCCCACCATGATTACGGCACGATGGATGAACAAACGCGAAGAAGAAGAAGAAGAAGAAGAAGAAGAAGAAGAAAAGGCAGGCGGGGTGGTGGGGAAAAGGAAAAGAGGGAGTATCACACGATGTTTCATTTGCATTTGCCGAATGTTGATTTGGTTGCCCAGGATGCCGCTGTCTTTGCCCTCCCCCATACCAATTTTTTCTCTTATTCTTTTATTTATTTTTTTTCTTTTCCTTATTTTATTTTTTATTTTTTGCCATGTCCGTTTCTGTATCTCGGACTGATGACGAAATGACGAAGCCGAGTCGTATTCTTGCAATGGTGTAGAGCAGAGTGGCGATGCTATATATCTATATATAGTTTATTCCTTAAAAAAAAAAAAAAAAAAAAAAAACGAAACTGAATATAGGATGAGGGAGTGTGTAGCATCTTGTTTGTTTTAGGCACGTCGTCGTGGAGAGAATAAAATACGTAGTATACGTACTGTATGGCCGAGGCAGGGGTCACGTGATATTTATCCAGCGAACGGATGATGCTACTACGTACATACGTAGTAGTAGTACATACTACAGTGGGGGCCTAGAAGTTCGTTAACGCGTCGCGTGCACGCTCACTTTTGCATCATCACAACAAATGCATCAACAATTTCAATCCATCACAACTTTCCACCACAATGCCTGATAATCGTGCCTTTGGCACCGAAATATCGGCAAATCGTCAGAAACATCATGAGTTTTCCCCTATGCAGAGATCTGCAATGATCGCAGAGATATCGTTAGGCAAAAGCTTCCGCAGCATTGCAGCTACCTTTAACATATTATCCTACGTAGTATATAAGACCTTTAAACGCTAGAAAGAGTATAAAATACTATAAAGCAGGCCTTATTCTGGGCGTCCTTTAAAGCTTATAACTATTAAAAAGCAATATATAATTATGCTTACAAAAAGAAACTACAAAATTATATATCACACCCTAGTTAGTAAGATTAGTAGTAGAATTAGCCTCTTAATAGTTAAGTAAATTATATAAGGTTATTAGCAACATAAATAGAAGGCAATGAATTAAATTCCTCTATTAAAGGAAGCAGCAGTAATTAGGCTATAATTTGTATAATACTAGCTGCTAATAGTTAATAAATTACAAGAGGTATAACTAATTAAAAAAGATGTAATTTATACCTAACATTGTAAATATAGGTTATCTTTTCTAATAAGTCTACTATTACTAACTAAGCTAGTAATCTAACTAAGTAGATTTTCTAAAAGCCTTATAAGAAGTTTAGAAAGGATTTAGTTAATTTAATAAGTTATATAAAGCCTATACTATCTATTATAGTGTAGGTAGTAATTTATTATACTAGCTGAAGCTCTCTAATTATTTTAGAATATAATAAAGAGGTATAAAGAAAAGGATATACTGCCTAAAGCTATTAGAAGGCATTATCTAAAGATCTTCTTTCTATCTATAATAGTATATAATAATTTATATAGGATAACGTGAGAATTCACACATATAATACAATGTGTAAATAGCTTTATAAGCATGCAGTCCAGTGGATTAATTAGCCGCCTTATTCACCTGATTTGAATCTAATTAAGTATATATAGAAAGCTCTAAAGCAGGAAATACTAAAGCAGTAGGGTTATTGTCTATAGAATCTTAAAAGAAATAATATATATATATAGGAATTAATTAAGTATATTAAAGAATTGTGGGTAGCATTGCTGTAGGAGCTAATTACGAACCTGATTGATTTATTGCCCTAGCGCTTGTAAGCTGTAATTAGTGCACAGGGCTGGTATACTAAATATTAAGCATTGGAAGCAGGCCTAACTAGTTATGTAAATAAAATATCAATCGATGCATTATTGACCGAATTGTGGCCAGCCAAAGGTTGCGCGATTATCGCCAAATTCGCGTTGTGTGTGGGTTGTTAACGAATTTTTGGCTAGTTAGTTTATGTAGTAGATGCTTGGACGCAGATGCAGCCGCAGCCGGCTCTCGGTCCTCATCTTAGTTCTCCCCCACGTCCCCACAGTAGTCATTAGCCGGTCACCGAGGCCAGGTAAGGGGAGTAAGGGGGGTAAGGGGGGTAAGGGGGGGGGATTCTGCGGGTAAAAAAGTAAGTAAAAAGGGGCAAATTTGCTTCCATCCGAGGCTCACTTGGGGTTCTCTCCGTGCTTTCCCGCAGAGGTCGATGGGGTTGAGTTCTACTCGTTTGTAGCCGGCCAGACGGAAAGAGGAAGAAAAGAAAAAAAGAAAAAGCTTCTACAAAGCGAGCAAAGCGCACGGCATGTTCGCGATGCGCAGGAACACGACAAAGTTTGGTGTTTTTTTTTAAAAAAAAAAAAATAAAATAAAATTCTGGAACCAAGCGACGACAAGCTTTTAGCCAAATGCTGGTTTTTTTTTTTTTTTTTTTTTTTTTTTTATCATCATCATCATCATCGTCCTCTGCCGGGCATGGCACCCCTGGGCGGCCGTCAAACGAGTATTTAACCCGGGAGGACCACCTGCTCCTGCCACCCCTTCCATCCACATCTTCTCTCACACACACGCTCCTTCCTTCCAAACCACTTACAAACTACACAAACAACAATCCCTGCTGTTGTTCATCCACCCAAGTCCAAACGATGCAGTTCCTCGTTCTTCTCGCCGCAGGTGCCTCCCTCGTTGCCGGGGCCTTTGTCGACAACCCCGATGGTACCGTCTACTGCACCAACGGGTACATTGGCGACGATACCACCTGCCAGGACAACAAGCTCAAACCCTACTGCGTATGATTCTCCTTCCTGTTGTTCGAGCCCGAGGGGGAAGCGAGTGTGCTGACACGCCGGCATGTAGTGCATGAAGACGTACGCTTTCCCGTACACCGTCGAGTCGAAACCCGCCCACAAGTCGCAGGGAGCCGCTGGATGTCCGTACGGCGGCGAGGTGTACTGTCTCTAGAGCGGTTATGAAAGCTTGCGTTCCGTTCGGGGACTGGAGGGGGGTCTACCCTAGCGGTCGTCGGTCCGCGTTTGTCGTCGATGTCTCGGGGTCCTGACGCGCATCATTCGGTTCCGTCTGCCCTTTGTGGCTCGCCCGCCGATTGGTTTCTCTTGTATATCGAGGGATAAAGTTTCTTTGTAAGAGCATTTGTACAGTATAGCCGACGCTGTGGTGCGT
Source organism: Claviceps paspali (assembly GCA_013435705.1). Classification (NCBI taxonomy): domain Eukaryota; kingdom Fungi; phylum Ascomycota; class Sordariomycetes; order Hypocreales; family Clavicipitaceae; genus Claviceps; species Claviceps paspali. Next base: position 89,627 of record JABAEC010000043.1, read on the forward strand.
GTATTTTGTCGTTGCTGTTCAATACCCGCTTTGATAGTGGCATCGGTATATGTAGTTTGTCTTTGGTATCGAGAGGGGGGGGGGGAAATAAAGTTCCTTGGCAACAATTCAGCCGATACTGTGGTGCGAGTATTTTGTCGTTGCTGTTCAATACCCGCTTTGATAGTGGCATCGGTGTATGTAGTTTGTCTTTGATATCGAGAGGGAGGGAAATAAAGTTCCTTGGCAACAATTCAGCCGATTCTGTGGTGCGAGTATTCTTTTTTCCTTGCTGTTTCTTACCTGCTTTGATACGATAGTCGACTCGGCATATGTGCATAGATATATGCACAAATTTGTCGTTTGCATTCCTCTTGAGCACGGCAGTAACCGGCCAGACTACCTTGCGAGTCAGAGCAGCCAATCTGGCGCTCAACCCAGGGCGCCACTCATATGGCTATGCGCAATCCTATAACCGGTAGGATCTGGGGCAAGAAATTCGACAGGGTTACACGCGGCGTCGGTGTAAGAAAGGCGACATCAAGCGTGTGGAGAGACGCTTTGTGCGGGGGGGGGGGGAAAAACAAGAAAAAAAAAAACACACATCTTGTTGAAGAAAAAGTAGAGGGAGTGAATCCCCACGACATCTAGCTGTACATTCCAGCTACAGAAAAGAAGACAAGATGAAGATGAGGACGACACAGCGTCGCTTCTGCATGTCAGACCACCATATATCCTCTTTCCTTGTGTCATGTGCTTCCAAAAACAAAAACAAAAAAAACACAAAAAGGTGGGGGCAGGTGCGAAGAGAAAAGAAAAAGAGTAAGAAGATGGAATCGCTTCCTAGACAGGTGGGATATTTCTATTCATGCAAACAAACCGACAGCCAAAGGATGAAAGGATTTGGCCCGACTGCGCCGGGATCCCGGATACACGAGCTGCTAGGGCCGTGTGTTCCGAAGCCGAGATGGCGAAGTGGTCCTCGAGGGCGCAATGCTTTGGACAGTTCTGGCAACAAGAGGAGATACCTGACCCTCGTGGACGTACGTGAACTACTGCTTTCGGACCGCGGAGCGCAATGTCACATTTGGATGAGAGCATATCGGCAGTGTTCTTCGTTCAAGACGAGGGAGGGGGGGGAGCCACTTCCGAAGCGGAACCCTCGCCAAACCAGACACGGTGATTATCGAAGCATGCGTCGTTCTACGTCCGCGGGATATTCGGCTTTCAAGACCCCAGATGAGCGATTCATGCTGGAACGACGACACACACAGCTGGTCCGGTGACAAACAGACAGACTATTTAACCCCCCCCTCCCCTCCTCCCCCTTCCCCTTCTCCATGCTCGTCTCTATTCCAGAGCAAACCAAGAAGGAAGAAAACAAGAAGAAAACATGCGTCTCGTCACACTCATCCCCCTCCTGCTCGCAGCCAGAACGTCCATGGCGGCAGACGACCTCATCCCCATTTCCCTAGCCGACCCCAATCACTACACGGAGCCGTACTACTGCGACCACGGCACCCCCGGAGATGGCGCCTGCGAGGACTATGATCTCCACACATACTGCGTACGATTGACAACCGTTCCCCCCCCCCCCTCCCCCCTCTTCTCCTTTCTCCTGCTCCAAGGCAAAAGAAGAGGACACGCACATGGGGGCATGGAGAAGAGGAAGAAGAAGAAGAAGAAGAAGAAAAAGAAAAAGAAACGACCCCACGGCCACGATGCTGACATGTTTTCCAAACCCCACAGTGCTCCCACGCGAAAAGTTCGCAGTTTACCGTCCCAAGGGCGCCGCTCTTCGAAGGATTAAGCAAAAGAAACACGCGGACCTGTGTAGGAAATTCCAGGGGCATCGTGTACTGCGCTTAGACCGGGGGAGGGGCCCGGTTCCCGTAGACGGAAAGGCAAGCGGGGCCGGGGAGCTGTCCCGGGTCTTGGTGGGACGGTTGTAGACGGGCATTTATGTGTATACGTGTGCATATACGGGGCTGGATATCCTGTGCCTGTGGGGTGGGAAATCATGATCAAGTCTGTCTCTATCTATGGGCTTGGCAAAGAGTAACAGGACACTTGCTTCCGGCGCCTTCTTCGTCTGACCTCTCTGCGCTGGCCTCTTGTTATTGGCCCCCGTGCTGCCCCCCCCCCCCCCCTTTGTTGTTTTCTCTTGGCGCATACGAAGAAGGTGATTGATGACGTTGTACGTAAAAATAAAAGGGGGGGAGGGGGGGGGTGGAGTAACCGTGTACGGCGGAGGAGTAGAGTGTCGAAGGAACGATGGGCGGTGGACTTGTTTATCTCTCTTGCCCTTCCTTTGGCGGAGTAAACGCGACGGATGCAGAGTAGAACGTCTAAGAACTGATGGGTGACAGGCCTTGCCCCTCCACCTCACTCTGCATAGACGTCGACAGAGTTGGGCATCTAAGAACCGAGGGGAGTTGAACGTTCTCTCTCTTCTTCTCCCCCTTCGCAGAGTAACCGCAACAGCGGTAGAGTAGAGCTTCCAAGAATCGATGGGTGTCGGACCTCTCTCTCTCTCTCTCTCTCTCTCCCCCCCCCTCTCTCTCCCTCTCTATGCGTAGTAATAGCGACACCGACAGAGTAGACCATCCAAGAACCAATGATTTTCAGATCTCTCCATGGTTCCTCTCCACGTCCCTCTCCATCCCCCTACCCAAACCCGTAAAAAAAGCAACCCAATAAGACCTTGTCAATAAGTAACAAGCCAAAATAAAGCCCAGCCGTCTTACGAATCACAACCAAGAACCCGGCACCCTCACAAACGGGCCTTTCTCCCCCTCCCCCCTCCATCTCGCCAATCTCGCAATCTGATTATGGGACCCGCTCGAGACGGCAACAAGCGCCGGTGGCTTGCGCTGCGGACATAATAGCCTGTGATCGAAAGACGAGCCATGTCGCAAAAGGGGAAGGGAGTGTCGATGGCCGTCGGAAATTTTTCATCTTATCTTGTTCTTTCTTATCTTTTTGCCCTCTTGAGGAGGACTGGGCTTGGGGGTTGACGCCGGGTGACGCCGGCCGGATACGAAGGGGTTAAAAATACACACACAAGCACACGTGGGTTGATAGACCTTGGTGAGCTAGGACGATACGGGTATTTCTTTTTTGTCGCATGGGAACTATGTGCTGCCGGATCGAAGAGGTTATGTGGTGGGGGTGAGACATGGTGTTTATATATATATATATTTATAGAAATAACCTCACCCGTCTTTTTCTGTCTTTTTTTCTTTTCTTTCTTTTTTTCTTTTCTTTCTTTTTTTCTTTTCTTTCTTCTTTTCTTTCTTTCTGTCTTTCTTCTTTTCTTTCTTTCTTTATTTCTTTCTGTCTTTCTTTCTGTCTTTCTTTCTGTCTTTCTTTCTGTCTTTCTTTCTGTCTTTCTTTCTGTCTTTCTTTCTGTCTTTCTTTCTGTCTTTCTTTCTGTCTTTCTTTCTCTATTCTCTTCTCCTCTTCTTTCCTTTTCATCCTGTAACCCGTAAAAGTACATCTGACCCAGAGTAAAAAAGGAAATAAAAAAAAGTGGTCACCACCCCCTCCCCACCCCCTACATACACACACCAAAAGACCTACCAAAACCACGCATCGAAACTATCAACCTACAGAGTACCAGCCTAAACCCTTTTATGTTTTTTTTTTGAAATAAAAAAAAAAACCGAAGAAGGAAGGAGGGAAAAAAAAAACCTCCCCTGGAACACATGGGCCCGTCCGTTACAGATGCGGCGACATGAAGCGTTGCCGGGGTTGCCTGCGTCTCCGCTAGTTGACCGAACCCGGACATCCGTTGTCCCATCAAAGTCCAAATATGTCCGCGTTTTTTTTTTTTTTCATTTCTGGGCGAGCTGTGCGAAAAGTAGAAGCTTCGTGGTTTTTCTTTTTCTTTTTCTCGAAAAGGTAGGTGGGTGAGTAGGTGGATGTAATGCTGTAGAGAGAGAGAGAAGGGGGGGGGGGGGGGGGGAAGCAGAGACAAAGCAAATAAA
>JABAEC010000043.1:93604-121834 GCA_013435705.1 Claviceps paspali
CCCCCCCCCCCCCCCCCCCCCCCCCCCCCCCCCCCCCCCCCCCCCCCCCCCCCCCCCCCCCCCCCCCCCCCCCCCCCCCCCAAGCAGAGACAAAGCAAATAAACAAAGAAAGCAGAAAAAGAAAAGAGATTAGTAGTTCTTACCTCGCATGAGCGCACATCTGACCACGCTTGGAAACAAATTCCCTAGCCATGACGTATGAGATCACCTTCTGACGAAACATGGCGGGATACAACCGCGTGGCAACGACATGCCCCCCCCCCCCCCCCTTCTTCTTTATCCCTCCCTGGCGGTTTGGGGGCGGCGCTCACAGGCTGAAGCAATCATGAGTAGACAGCATGTCACTCATTCCAGCGACGTAGACTATCTACCATGATAAACACATGGCAAACGGAACCGGCGCCGCCTCGACTTGGACGTCCCGTCACCGGCTGAGTTGCCCAACACTAACCGGCCTTGGACCTATCTCCATCTATCCCTGCCGTTCTGCCGCCAGGATATGCGTAAATATAAATACTTCCATGGCTTCTCTCCATCTGAAGGCAGGACCTATCCCCCCAAAAGTCTACCATCTGCCGGACCCGACACAACAGGAACACTCGGCGTGTGTGGCGAAATTCATCATGGACAACGAACTGCCCGTCGCGGCCGTCACCCCTTCGGCATGCCTCGCAGCCTTCCTCGTTGGCGTCGTCTTGCACGTGTGCGTCTTTCGCGTCGGGGAGTGGCACCGGTACACTGTACACATCATCTTCGCCTCCGTCGTCGCCGCCGGGACCGCCACCGCCGCACTGACGGTCTTCGGGCCCGAGCCCGGCAGATCCGCCGTGGCCAACTTGAAGCCCGTGTCTCTTGCGCTCGGCGCTTGTGTTTCGGGCGTCTTCGCCAGCATGCTCGTCTACCGGGCCTTGCTGCACCGTCTCTGCCGCTTCCCGGGTCCGTTTCTGGCTCGTCTGTCCAACTTGCATTCCAGCTCCCTGGACCTCAAGGGAAGGCTGTTCGACGAAATTCGCGCTTTGCACGGCCGTTACGGGGACGTTGTCAGAGTAGGTACGTTCGACAGCTTGTCAAAACATCCAACGTTTGGGGGGGGGGGGGGGGGACGTCCTCCACGTCCCTCGACGCCCCCCTTTTTTTCGTTTCTTCTCCCCGTTCTGTCTGGTTCTCCTCTCTGCAACGAACTGATGCGTGGCCCTCTCTCGGCTAAAAAGGCCCTTCTACACTTTCTATCACCGACCCAAAGGCATACCATCTCATTCACTCGAACCAATCTCGCTGCACCAAGGGGCCATGGTACGACATCATGTATCCGATACAATCCCTGCACTTGTTACGGGACCCCGTCGAGCATGCCCAACGTCGAAAGGCGTGGGACAAAGGACTCGGCTCCAAAGGTAAGGGGGGGTAGCGCGCAATACGACGGTACCAATGCATATGCTACATGTGCTGACGTCGCACATCACGGACAGCACTCCGAGACTATGAGCCAAAGATGCGTGACTTTGCCGGGAGGTTGTTTCAGCGGGTGGGAGAGCAGCGCGGCGAGCCGATAGACATTACTAGGTGGTTCAACTTCTTCAGCTTCGACGTCATGGGCGACTTGGCCTTCCACAAGAGCTTCAACATGCTGCGGGATGGCGTTGTGCATAGTTTCATGGGGAACCTGCACTCCAACATGGGGCTGATCAGCGGCTTCCGCCATCTCGTCTGGATGTTTCCTATCTTCATGTCGACGCCCGGCGTAAATCATGAGCACGTCAAGTTGCAGAAGTGGCTGACCGAACAGGTGACTGAGCGAAGAGAGGTGTGTATGAATATATCATGTGGTGAATAATCGGTTTTGTGGTTGTTTGTTTGTTTTTTACACCCCCCCCCCCCCTCTTACTTTGTTAACATCGCCTCAGCGAGTCATTGAAACTCCCGATCTGTTCTCCTGGATACTGGACGATTTCGAGCGCCATGGATCCCCGAGCAAGCAAGACATGCTCAACCTCAACGGCGATGCGCAGCTGATTGTTGTTGCAGGGAGGTAAGGAAGTCGCTGTCAAAAAGAGCCCAGCAATTGAGCCACGATGGAATGGAGCCGAAAGAAGAAGAAAAGAAGAAGAAGAAGAAGAAGAAGAAGAAGAAGAAGAAAAACCGTTTGCTAATAGGCATACGTAAACAAAGCGACACGACAGCCGCAACTCTCACATGTCTCTTCTTCGAGCTCGCCCGAAAGCCGGCCGTCGCCGCCAAGCTGCGCAGCGAGCTCGATGCCCATTTCGCGCAAAACGCGACAACCGACGTCGCATCCCTGTCGACGCTCGCGTACCTCGGGGCATGTATCGACGAATGTCTACGCCTCTACCCTCCTGTTCCGTCAGGGTTGCAGCGCTTGACGCCCCCCGAAGGACTGCAGCTGGACCAAGTCTTCATCCCTGGGAACACCATCGTGCAGATGCCGACGTACACCTTGCATCGAGGTGGGTGGACGCGACGAACGCCTCATCCCATTCGGGCCCCTTGACTTGCAGAAAGAGCTGACGCCCGCCATCGCAGATGAAAGGTCGTTTGTCCAGCCCGACGAGTTTATCCCGGAACGGTGGACCACGAGGCCGGAACTGGTCAAGAATGCCTCTGTCTATTCTCCCTTTGGCATGGGTACGTTTTCTGAGTCCCACCCGTGCTTTGCGTGTAACCAACACCATCCATGGCTGGCCGTCCCCCTTGTCTGCCAACCCCTTTTTCCCACCCGGCTTTGTTGCTTGTTGCTGACGACACCAACAAGGACGCTATTCTTGCGCCGGAAAGCAACTGGCTCTGGCGGAGCTGCGCTACGTTACCAGCCATATCATCCATCAATACCACGTCCGCCTGGCCCCCGGTCAGACGGACGAGGCCTTTCTGCACGGTCTGCAGGACTTTTTCACCATGGCTCTACCGCCTCTAGAGTTGGTTTTTGACAAGGTCGCCGCCGCGGGGGGCTGACTAGGCGTGGTTTTTCTTTCTCTTTTCTTTTTCTTTTTTGTTTCGGAAACCAATCAAGAGCGAAATCTCCCCATTGGGAATAGGTCGATGTGGTAATTCATCACCGGTTGCTAGGTTCAAGGCCAAAGGTGGGCAGAGCTCGGATCAAGCGAGAAGGCGGGCCCGACATGTTCAGACGAGGCTGGCACAACACTTGGTACGAGGGCAGAGCGAAAGGGAAAGAAAGAAGAAAGCTACTGCCCGACGCTTTTCTGGATGGTAGACCCCAGAGGGCAAGTGGCCAATTCACCCTGACAAGGAGGGCATGAATCAATAAGGGGGGGGGGGGGGGGGGTTCAGGACCGCAAGTTTCGGTCTTTTTTTTTTTAAATCGTTCCCTTGCTTCTGGCGTAGCCAGTCCAGCCATTTTACTACCTGTTCTTTCTTGTCCGCCAAACAACGTGCCATCTGACTCGTATCAGTTTCGCTGGTTGTTCCCAGTCACCCAGTAGGAATTCAAGAAGCATTCAGTAGAATCAAATCCCCTTGTCTTTTTTCCTTTTTCTTTTTCTCTTTTTTTTTTTTTTTGTCGCAGCGCTTCAACGCATGGCCATCTTGTCGGGAATGTAGCTCACCGACGGCCACTCCATGCACGACTTGCCAAACTCCAGCTCCGCCGGGAAAGACTTCAGCCCGAGCAGCCACGCCGCCGGCTCCTTCCAGCCGGGCTTCAGGCTCTCGTGCTCATGCTGGAGCCTGTCGCGCACCCAGTTGTGCTGCCACCACGCCGGCATCCGCGCGCCAGCCCCCTCGATCCATCTCTCGGCGTCGGCATCCCACGACACGGCGTGCTCGGCCAGGTGCAGAAGCGCGAAGCACGTAAGGTCGGGCCTGACGGCGGTTTTGACGGACAAGGGGTTGTGCCGGATGCGGCCCATCGGCAGGTAGTAGTTGAGCGAGATGATCATGCTGGTGTAGCTGGCGCGGTACAGGGTGGCGAGCTCGGCCTTGGTCGCCGCGGGCTCGAACGCCTCGTTGCGCCCGGAGAGGTAGTGGTTCACATCCATGGCCTGCTGCTCGAACCGGTCGTTGAGCCACATTCGCAGCTCCCTCGGCCTCATGTCCAGCAGGATCAGCGCCAGCTCCGTGGCGGCCTCTTGGAAGTCGGCCGGCAGAGTGCCAAACTGCTCACGAACGGCGTGGTTGTAGTAGGAGCGCATCACCTTGTTGGGCCGCGGCGCCCACGATGACGTGTTTTCCAGAACGGTCCGTATGGGCGTGTTCTCCTGTTGCCGGCGGATCCCGCGCGACTTCTTCCAGGAGTCCGAGGCATCGAAGCGGAGCTGGTGCGGTCGGAGCCCCTTGTTCCTTCCCAGGATTCCGTACGCGAGGCAGAGGCCCTCTCCTTTATAGCCATCTGTTGTGGTTGGGTACGATGTAAGCAGCCCTGCGGGCATGGCGTTGATGGCACGCGACACTCTGCGACGGAAGCCCTGGTCCTCGCCCCAGCGCAGCGATACGTCGCCGTCGCCAATGTCGCCGTCGTCGTAGACACACGGGGCATCTGACTTCCTCCACGAGTATGACTCCTTATCCTCGCCGAATTTCTCCAGGATGGCTGTCGGGTCTTCCCACAGACCCTTTGGTGGTATCAGCGTGAGACCCCAGTCATCCGAAGGCGCCGAGTTGGTGCGTATTTGGGTATGAGCCTTCGCCAGGTATTCCCAGTGCTGGGCATCTCCGCACATGTCACGGTAGATGCCGTGGATCGAAGTCCGGTTGGGTCCTGTCCATGCCAGCCAGCGGTTCTCGATGAAGACACGGTTGCGCCAGGCAGGAATGGCGAAGCGCACGATGGCGATGGTCGTTGCCGTGGAGAGCGCGAGCACGCCCACCGAGTCTTGGTTGTTGCCGGCGAGGAATGTCAGAATAATGAGAGCAAAGGAGATGCTCAAAAGCACCGACACGGACGTCCACCACCAGTGCTCGAAGCGAGCGATTCGGAAGCGAAACGTCCAGAGGCCCTGGTCCTCGGCAACCTGCACGACTGTCGTGATCAAGCCCTGGATAAGAGAGGTGAAGACCGCGGTGGCTATTGACGTCCACAGGAGGGCTACCCGGCCCGTTTGCGTCGGTATGTTGATCTGAGGTCCTCCGTTACTCGTGTTACTCGAGTCGGCTGGCACGGGTGCCATGATGACAAGAAGTCGCGCTGATGTTGGGCCGGCCAAACGAAGGGGTTCTGCCGTGAGTGACGCAGAGACGATTTTTATCCTGCCTCCGGGGAGGGGGATAAAAGAAAGGGAGGAAGTACAGAGGATATGATCAAATCAATAAGGACGGGAAAGAGGACTGCCATCTTCAGAATTCATGGGCATCCAGACTTCTTTTATGCATCATAAAGGTTGCCTTTGCCAAACACTTCTCAGCCGCCCTATTTTCGTAAGATCGCCGCAACAGCTTTTCTTTTTCTTTTTTTTTTTTTTTTCCTCACCGAGAAACCAACCTTTTCTTTTCATTGGTGGTCACAGTACAACAAGTTGGCCCCCAACGCCAGATGTAAAGGGTGGTAAGAATTGCCTTCCACATCAAGATGACACGTTGCCTCTCTTTTCTTTTGTTTTTTTTGGCTCACTTCACAGCATCTTGACCGCCTTTTGGATTCAGCAAAACCACGCATTGCATGGTCGCTCACCCTGTCGAGTCATTTCAACAAGACGCTCTCCTCCAGATGCCCATTTTCACCATGTTGATGCTCCGGTCACTCGCCGCGAGCAAAGTGAGATCAACATAAACGGCTTCGGCCCGGTATCGACGGTGGCTGCTTAGGCCGTCAGCGGAAAACGTGTTCCTGCAGGAGATGCAAGGTTTTGCCGCTGAAGCGCCAGACCCATGTGCCGACGCATTGCCGCGTCGCTCATGGTGGATGAAAAGGAGAAGAAGATGAAAAAGGTAAAGGGGCCCATTTCTCTTCTCAGCATCTCGACTAGTAGCGATTTGCACATCCACCTGCCGCCTCCGGAGCAGACGTTTTGATTGGCTCGCCCCGCAGCGGATAAGCACGGGAGGGACCAACTCCACCAAAAACCTATGATGAGCAGCACATGTTGAAAACAGGGCGCACCGTGGCACGCCGGACATTTTATCATCCTTCACGTCCCCGTCGAGGTCCTCGGGACCATGGCTTCACCCACGATGGCAACACCGGTTGGCACCAACGCCGCGGGCGCAGAGGTGGCGACAAACAAGAAGTCGTCCTGGACCCGAGACTACAAGGGCTTCGTGGCGGGCATCTTTAGCGGCTTGGCCAAGCTAAGTGGTATGTATTGTCTCGCTGCCTCCTTTAGGACAGAAGAAGAAAAACGAAGAAAACCAAAGAAAAAAAAAGGAGAGGCTGACCGTCACAACACTTGCAGTCGGCCATCCCTTCGACACAGTCAAGGTGCGCCTGCAAACCACCAACAATGGCCGTTTCACGGGGCCCCTCGCGTGCGTGACGCAGACGCTCAAGAACGAGGGCCTCGGAGGCCTCTACAAGGGCGCGACGCCGCCTCTTGTGGGCTGGATGTTCATGGACTCCATCATGCTGGGCTCCCTCTCCGTCTATCGCCGCCTCGTGGCCCAGCACCTCTATCACACGTCCACCTGGATACCCGGCATCGGCGACGGCACCGCCGGCCTGGGTCTCGCGGCCCTCCTCTCCAGCTCCGCCTCGCCGCCGACCTACCTCCCGCCGCTGGGCCAAGGCATAGCCGGCATATTCGCCGGCATCACCGTCAGCTTCGTCGCCACGCCCGTGGAGCATGTCAAGGCCCGTCTGCAGATCCAGTACGCCGCCGACAAGTCCCAGCGCCGATACTCGGGTCCCCTGGACTGCGTGCGCAAGATATATGCCCACCATGGCCTGCGAGGCCTGTACCACGGGCTCGGCGCCACCATGATCTTTCGGTCCCTCTTCCTCTTCTGGTGGGGCAGCTACGACGTCCTGTCGCGCTGGATGAGACAGAGGACCAACATGAGTACGCCTGCCATCAATTTCTGGGCCGGCGGCCTGAGCGCCCAGATCTTCTGGCTGGCCAGCTACCCGAGCGACTTGGTGAAGCAGCGCATCATGACGGATCCCCTCGGCGGGGCCCTCGGCGACGGCCGTCGCAGGTTCCCGCGGTGGAGGGACGCTGCCGTCGCCGTGTGGAGGGAGAGCGGGTGGCGGGGATACTGGAGGGGGTTCCTGCCGTGCTTCCTGAGGGCCTTTCCTGCAAACGCCACGGCCTTGTTGGTGTTCGAAGGTGTCATGAGGGGGCTGCCTTGAACAAAGAGGCCGGCGTGAAGGTTTGAGATGCCATCAAGAGCGAGCTTTTCTTACACAAAAATGTCCTGAATAATCTGGTCGGTCCTTTTCCTTTTCCTTTTCATACATGTGTGTAACACCACGGCGGGGTCTTCCCCCCTTCCCCCCCCCCTTCCATTTTGGCGTTGAATCGCAGACCAGAGTGTACATAGTGATTACTGGGCGTTATTAGAATAGAACATAGAAGGCCCATTGGCGTTGTAGACAACAACAATAGTTTCCCCAATTGGACAATCATCTGCCGCATTGTCCCTGCAAATCTTCGCGCGACCACGGCTAATTCAAAGATCACGGCAACAGTGTATCATGAAATCACTCAAAATGGCTAGTGTTATTGGTGTATGTCCAGGGTCGACAAAATTATGTCCAAGCCTTGCGGCCCAAAGCTCATTCATAATACATTCACCCTTGCGCAAGGAACCACCAGGCACCATTTCTCGTTCCTGGCCATGAGAAGCCTACCCTCAACGGAACAATTAGATACGCAATCAAGTGGACCTAATCTACTCGTCGTCGTCCTCAGCCTCATCGTCCACGACGTTGAAGAACTTGAGCTCGTAGACGCCGCGCGAGGTGGAGACGACGCGAAGCCAGTCACGGAGCTGCTGCTTCTTGAGGAACTTCTTGGTCCTGGAAGAAACATAGTCAGTAAAAATGAGTCATGTTCATACCAGCAGAGAAACCACGGCATTGGGCTATTTTGTCAGAGGAAGAAGGGGGGGGGGAAGCGAATATAGATGACACGCACAGGTATTTGAGGTAGCGACCAGACAGATCGTTGTGGGCAATAATCTCGATCTTGCCCTCGCCCTGCTGCTGGACAATGACATTGTCACCCAGGTTGTTGGTGCGGCCCTCAACCTTGATGGTTTCCTGGAGGAACTTCTCGAAGGCGGAGACGTCGAAGATCTTGTCGCTGGCTGGCTGTTGCGCGTTGATGATGAACTATTTTCACAGCTGTCAACACGGCCCTCGTCCCGGATATCGATTTTCTATTGTGCGTTGAATCGCCATACCTTCTTCGTTTGCTTTTGGGCCTTGCCCGACTTCTTCTGTAAGAGAAATAACAAGTTAGCCTACTGCACATCTCCCTCCTCCTCATTCTTTCTCTTCATTTCTCTTCCCTCGGCGCAATGACATCTATTTTTTTTTTCACACATCATCCTCTTATCCACTGATTCCATACTCGGTGCCCATCACCACTAGCTCCTGTTTGGATCAAGGCCACTCAGAGAGGGCAGAAAGCTCAATATCGGGACGATGGCGGACGTCATTGCACCGCAACAGCAAAGCGTATCATGAATACGTACAGTCTGAGGAGCCATTTTTTCTGAGAGAAAAGATGAGTGAGATGAGCGGAATTTCGTGAAAGAACGCAAAGAGGTCGAATCCTGCGCCTTTGCTAAGTTGCGTGAAATGGCTTGTCCGATGTAGAGGAGAGAAATTTCCGCGACAAGCCCACTTTGAATTTGAACCCCCCAATTGACACTCGCGCGCAATGCATATCGCCTAAAATTTCGGTGTGAGCCAAAATGGCTCACAATTAGGGCTCTCCGCCGTACTTGTGGGGCTGAGCCATTGATAAGAGCTCGATGAGCGATAAGTCTGTCACCACGTGCATGGTCACATGATTCATCCCTGCCCATCTAGTAGTATGTATATATCCCGAAGGAAGGCAAAACGGATACTGGCTTACTACGTAGTAGTATATTAAGCAGTGGGAGTCGTAGTTGCGGGATTCCCAAAATGTCAGTCTCAGAGTCACCGCCAGCATCGGACCCCTCGTATGAGACAAGCACAAATTTATTCGGCTGAAAAACCACGCGACGAACTGTTAATTGTTCCTGACGTTGACTTGTAGAAACCCAGGTTTCATTGATTTGAATAAGATTGAATTACATCAACTTTATATAACTAAACATCAAATTTATGCACTGGTTGACAACAAGACAGTCTGAAAAGCTCCAACCAGCCGTAAGACTCGTACACGTCATACATCATGATAGTCCACAAAGTAAAAGGGGGGCGAAAGGAAAAAAAAAAAAAAAAAAAAAAAGGAAAAAAGGGGGAAAAGAGACTATCCGAAAATCTTTCTGAAAACACCTCTGATACCCGAAGGCTTCTTCTCCTCCTCGCGCGTCTTCTTGCTTCGCTCGCTCTGCCTCGCTTTGCGGGCACTGTCCTCCGGCGCTTTCTTTTCAGCATCTTCGGTAGCTGCTCCTCCGCTCTTGGAGGAAGGTTCCCGTGAAGCATCGACAGACTCTCGCGTCTTGTAAGACTTGGTTCGAGACTGATCGGTCGAGGTCCGTTTGAAGCCATACTTGGATCGGGTTCGCTTAGGACCATCTGGAGCCGCTTTCGATTCCTCAATAGGAATCTCTACCGTGGTTTCGCCAGCGATCCGGGGTGCCAAACCCGTACCCACAATGCCCTCAGCGTTCTTGACTTCGAAGAACTTCTTGTCAGGTTGCTGGAGAGAAATTGGAGATCTGTCGACAGAAGCAGACGTAGAAGGGACGCGTTCAGATCTTTGCTGGCTAGAGTGGCTGGCGCGACGAGAAGAGCGGTGATGACTCCTGTCCGTGGGAGAATCCGTATCGCGACTTCTGTTGGCCCTTTGGCCGGAGCGTTCGGGCTTTTCGGATCGTTCAGAACGTTCATGACGCCCTTGACGATCTGAGCGCTCGCGTCGATCGTGCTCGGCTTGCTCTTCAGGTGTTCGGGCCTTCTTCTTGCCAGAGCTTCCGGAGCTTTCTCCAGAGAAGCCGCTGTCATGTCTTCTAGGCGTTCTTGGCGGCGTCTTGGAGACAGCATCGTCGATGCTATCGGAGCGATGGCGCCGGCTATGAGATCCATGAGAAGAGTGGCGTTTGTTGTCTCGGGACTCTTCATCTTCCCGGCTGCGAGAAGAGCGGGCAGAGTGGTAGGAAGAATGAGACGACTGTCGATGTCGACGACGCCTCTCCCCTTCTCCGTCACCGCTCGAGGCCCGATGGCGTCTCGAAGATTCGTCTGCAGATAAGTCAGTATCAAGCTGAATCGGGTAACTCCCGGCTCTCCCCAATGAATCCACCGAAGGTATCCCTTCTTCGCCGTCCTGGGAGATGCCAGCCCTAGGGCTGGCAGGAGGGCTCAGGGCTTCCGCGGTGGCATATATAACAACTGCGGCTGCTAAGGTATCCTCGGCTTCTCGAGTGACAAGCTTTTGTCTGCGCCTCAATGACTTTGCACGATGGTGCTCCACCATAGCAGCATCTGGAATGACAACAGCAGGAGTCGGAGCACGAGAGTCAACCTCGGACGGAGAAAACGGAGCCTGAAGATTCCAGGTTTGCTCTGATATCGCCCCGACAGCGCCCGCAACTGCGGCAGATCCGAGTGCAACATTGGTGAGCGCATATTGATCGGCCTGAGTCCCGCGTTCCACAGCGTTGTCCGTGGTTGTCTGAGTCTCCAGAGCATCAGAAAACTGATCAAGCAGGTTGTCCTCGACCAATGGTTCAAGAACAACTGGCTTGTCGCTGGCATCGTCGCCAGAAGTGGTGAGCTTTTCTTCTTGAGATGCCGTCACCGACTCGTCTTCTGTTGTTTTAAGTGTAGCTGACGTCTGGGCGGCCTCTTCCTGAGTGTCCTGCGGAAGTGAAACAAGCGGCGTGGATTCATCCGTCGTAGCAGCCATGGCCGATTGACCTTCATCAAGCATCCCGACATCAGCTCCCGCCAAGTCTTGTGTTTCATTGACCACAACATCGTGCGCTGCGTTTCCGATCTCGGGTGGTGAGACGTCAGATGTAGGAAAAGAAACAGCCACATCTGTTGAATCAAGGTTGTCCTTGACCACATTCGCAGCGCTTTCGGATTGATCAACAGTAGATTCTTTGCCCATTGCATGAGTCTGAGTTATCTCAGGCAGCTGGTCTGGAGGCTGTGTGGTGGTAGCATTGTTTACAGCCTCGGGATCTTCTGACGAAACATCCTCCACAGGCTGGGATGATTCTTCCGTAGATGGTTCCACCATCGCAGCATCCAGTTCAAACATTGTAGCATCAACGTCAGCTGGAACCTCTGTTTCATTAGATGCGGTCTCTGTCAAGTGCTCAGGCTGTGAGATTGATTTTGGTTCCTCGTCCTCGGCAACAGTTGTAGGCGGCGGCTCCTCAGTTGAGGGAACATCAGAGGTCTCAACAAAGGACCATGACGCCGCCAATGGCTGATCTTGATTGTCCTGCTTGCCGGCTTCTTCAACAGACTGCTCACTTGACTTGGGATGATCGGCAGAGTGAACTTCGGTCGGAAGTTCCTCAGTGGTCGTAGCAGGAATGATTGCATCATCTACCGCGGGTGTTTCATCATCCAACAA
The DNA here is from genome assembly GCA_013435705.1 of Claviceps paspali. Classification (NCBI taxonomy): domain Eukaryota; kingdom Fungi; phylum Ascomycota; class Sordariomycetes; order Hypocreales; family Clavicipitaceae; genus Claviceps; species Claviceps paspali. The sequence continues at coordinate 105,262 of JABAEC010000043.1, forward strand.
CTTGTCGTGTCTATCCTCAGACTGGAGACTCGCTTGCGCAACACCAGAGTCAGACGTCTCAACCGTCACCACCAACTTCTCTTGGTCATCGTCAAAATTTGACTCGGTCGCTGGCACCTCTAAGCCAGTTACTGTCTCTGAGACTGTTTCTTCTCCTGAAAGGAGTACATGGTCTTCAGAGGTGTCTCTAGTCGATAGTACTGGTGTTGCGGTTGGTGAGGGTTGTCTTTCAAGGACACTGGCGGAGGAATCCGACAAGTTTGGTTCTGGTAGAAGAACTGCTTCATCAACGGCCACGGCCGGCTCTTGGGTTTCGTCAGCTTTAAACTGCTGCTCACTGCTGAGTTGGACAGCAGCATTGGACGTAGCTGCGATAAATAACTGATCCGCATCTTGATGAGCAGGAGGTGAATCTATCACTTCCTGTTTCGCAGGCAAAGTGGCTTCGTCTGAGGCTGAAGACGTTTCATACGTAGAAACAGGATGTTCTGTGGAATTCGCAATTGATTCATCCGCTACTTTGGTGACCGCTGGTGTTTTTTCCTCTGGAATGATATCTGCAGGTCCGTGTAGAGCGACGAATGGTTCTGTGAAATTGGCGGCCACTTCATCTACTGCTGTCGGTGATGCTGAAAATTCCTCTGTAGCGACATTCGCATGCCCGTTCTCCGAAACCACGGACTTTGTAGAGTCTACAACGGCTTCATTTGCATCCGCAGCTTCTGCCGATAATTCTTCAGTAGCGATATCCGCAGACTCTTTCAAGGCTGGGACAGGTTCTTCTTCATCGGTAAGCGGCTCCGCAGATTTCACGATGTCTTCGGCTACGGCTTTGACAGCCTCTGTTGGTTCTGCAGGAGGTGCATCATCCAGAAGCTCTGACTCTGTAGAAGCTGCATTGTCTAGAGACTCTGGCTCTACAGAAGGAGGAGCATCCTCCTCTACAGGCTCTGGCTCTGTAGAAGCAATAACAACATCCAGAGGCTCTGGGTCTGAAGAAGGAGGAGCATCCTCCTCTAGAGGCTCTAGCTTAGCAGAAGGAGGAGCATCTTCTATAGGCTCTGGCTCTATAGAAGCTGCATTATCTAGAGGCTCTGGCTCGGCAGAAGGAGGAGCATCCTCCTCTAGAGGCTCTGGCTCTGCAGGAGGAGCATCCTCCTCTAGAGGCTCTGGCTCTGCAGGAGGAGCATCATCCAGAAGCTCTGGCTCTAAAGAAGGAGGAGCATCCTCCTCTAGAGGCTCTGGCTCAGCAGAAGGAGGAGCATCCTTCTCTAGAGGCTCTGGCTCGGCAGAAGGAGGAGCATCCTTCTCTAGAGGCTCTGGCTCGGCAGAAGGAGGAGCATCCTCTACAGGCTCTGGCTCTGTAGAAGCTGCATTGTCTAGAGACTCTGGCTCTGCAGAAGGAGGAGCATCCTCCTCTAGAGGCTCTGGCTTAGCAGAAGGAGGAGCATCCTCTACAGGCTCTGGCTCTGCAGGAGGTGCATCATCCAGAAGCTCTAGCTCGGCAGAAGGAGGAGCATCCTCCTCTAGAGGCTCTGGCTTAGCAGAAGGAGGAGCATCCTCTACAGGCTCTGGCTCTGTAGAAGCTGCATCATCCAGAAGCTCTAGCTTAGCAGAAGGAGGAGCATCCTCCTCTACAGGCTCTGGCTCTGTAGAAGGTGCATCATCCAGAAGCTCTGGCTCAGCAGAAGGAGGAGCATCCTCCTCTACAGGCTCGGGCTCTGCAGGAGGTGCATCATCCAGAAGCTCTGACTCTGTAGAAGCTGCATCGTCTAGAGGCTCTGGCTCTATAGAAGCAATAACGTTCAGAGGCTCTGACTCTGCAGGAGGAGCATCCTCTTCTACAGGCTCTGGCTCTGTAGAAGCTGCATTGTCTAGAGACTCTGGCTCTGCAGAAGGAGGAGCATCCTCTACAGGCTCTGGCTCTGCAGGAGATGCATCATCCAGAAGCTCTGGCTCTATAGAAGCTGCATTGTCTAGAGGCTCTGGCTCTGCAGAAGCTGCATCGTCCAGAGGCTCTGACTCCGTAGGAGCAGCATTCTCTACAGGCTCTGGTTCTGCAAGAGATGCATCCTCTAGAGGCTCTGGCTCTATAGAAGCAATAACAACATCTAGAGACTCTGTTTCTTCAGGAGATGCATCGTCCAGAGGCACCGACTCTGCAGAAGCAATATCCAGAGGTTGTGGCTTTGTAGGAGCAGTCTCATCCAAAGGCTCCGACTCTGCGAGAGTGACATCCAGAGGCTCTGGTTCTGTAAGAGGAGCAGTATCCAGAGACTCTGAATGTGTCGGAGTGGCATCCATAGGCTCTGATTGCGAAGGAGCAACATCCCGAGCCTCTGACTCTGCAGGAGAAGCAACATCTTCTATATGCTCTGGTTCTGTAAGAACAGCATCATTCAGAGGCTCTGACTGTGCAGGAGTGGCATCCAAGGGCTTCGGCTCTGTGAGAGTGATATCTAGAGGCTCCGACTCTATCAGAAGAGCAGCATCTTCTAGAGGCTCTGACTGTACAGGGGTGACATCCAGAGGCTCTGGTTCTGTAGAAACAGAATCATCCAGAGGCTCTGACTGTGCTGAAGTGGCATCTGAGGGCGCCGGCTCTGTAGGAGTGATATCTAGAGGCTCTGACTCTACAGGAAGAGCAGCATCCTCTCGAGGCTCTGATTCTGTAGGAGCAGCGTCATTAAGAGGCTCCGACTCCGTAGAAGTGGCATCCAGAGACTCTGGTTCTGAACCGGGGGCATTGTGTAGAGGCTCTGACTGCGAGGAGGTGGCGTGCAGAGTCTCTGACTCTGCAGAAGGAGCAATATCCTCTAGAAGCTCTGGTTCTGCAGGAGCAACATCCAGAGGCTCCGACTCTGCCGCCTCTTCCAAGTCCAAAGATTCCGTAACATCCTCATCTCGTGCTGCCGTGGGCTCCGTCGGTGCTTCTTCTTCTTCAGATATGGTGTCAGCGAGCTTAGATTGTGAAATCGGGGCCGCTTTCTCTTCCTGTTTCAAGCCGTCGTCGGCTGTATCTGGTTGAGGTACAGACTCTTCCTCGGTAACTGATGAAGCAACTGCAACATCGTCGGCTTCGGACAAGTGGGTCTGGTGGGCGGTAGGCTCGACAAACAATTCTGCTTCTGCAGCCACAACAGCAGTATTGTCTTCCAACGCCAGGGTCTCTTCGTCTGTTCCAGTCGTTGGCGAAAGAGCTGTCGATGCACTAACCTTGTCTTCGGTTTCGATCTCGGAGGAAAGCTCGTGGCCGATAGCCTCTGCAGTGGTAGTTTGCGCAGTGAACTCTGGTTCCTCGTCGACTGTGGCAGATTCCTCGTCGACTGTGGCAGATTCCTCGTCGACTGTGGCAGATTCCTCGTCGACTGTGGCAGATTCCTCGTCGACTGTGGCAGATTCCTCGTCGACTGTGGCAGATTCCTCGTCGACTGTGGCAGAAGGTTCGCCAGGCACAATCACAGGATCGTCACTGTTTGGTGTTCCCTCCGATGCAGACTCTGCGATCAACTCGGACTCATTCTCAACTAGATTTGACACTTCATTTGACTCTGGGACAGAAGCAGGCTTTTTTTCATCTGGCGTTGCGGTTGTGGCAGGTTGATCATCCAGTGCCATCTCTGCGGATGCAGGCTCTGCCGACGACTCCGATTCCGGATGCAATACTGCCTCTGCCTCTTGAGGCTCTGTAGCAGAAGAGATACCTTCTTCAGAAGTTGCTATCTCGGCAATGTCCTGTTCGGCGGTCAAGGGTACGTCCTTCTCCACGAATACTTGGACGGTCCCAGAACCAGTCGATGATGCAAAATCCACGACTGATTCACAAGTTGGTTCTGCCATCGCAGTAGAGGGTAGCGTTTCTGGAACATTTATCGCATCCTTCCCTTTGTCGTCTTCTGCTCCATCACCGCTGGTTGTATCAGGCTGTGGTGTATCAGATACTGGAGCAGTTTCTTCGACAATTTCAGGGTCCTCATTTTCAGCGGTGGTCAATACTACATCGCTGACAGTATTGCAAGACGCATCGTCGATTGAAATACTAGCCATGTTTTTCATCTCGGCATTCGACTCAGGTGTATCGGCCTCGGTTACTGCCGCCTGTGTAGGCTTGTCCCCAGCAGCAGAAGAAATGTCTCCATCCGTGACCCCAGCGGTATCCACGTCGGTGTTGACATCAAATGAAGACAGTGACAACAGATCAGAAGAAAACAGTTTCTCCTCTGATTTCAGAGTTGAAATCTGCAAAGGGACATCTGCGTTTTCCTCGGCAGTCATGATAGTTGGCACCGCGTCATCAATAGGGCCAGAAGATGTCTGATCCTGTGAAGCCACGACTGATTTTTCTTCATGAAGCGTAGACGCATCTAATGGTTCCTGTGACGGTTCCGAGACGGCTCCCACCGCCTCGGACGCGCGACTTTCAGGTCCATCCACAGTCTGCTTTTCAGCAGGTCCAACAGGCTCATGTTCATTCAACTCCGTAACGCCACTGACCGCGCTGGGATCTTGAACAAATTCCAAAAAATCACTAGGGGTATCATTGAAAGCACGCAGATCCTCACCTTTCTTCGACTTAGGCAGCTTTTCCTCGCCAGGAATAGGCCCAACAGTATCCTTGTCCTCCTCTTCCTCCGTTGCCATAGGTCCAGCTCGCGGCTCTTCACTTAATTTGTTCGTGGGAGCCTTTGCTTCATTCCCAGACAGATGAGCAGCCGCGAGTGCTGCTCCACTTGCGACGGCGACACCAGCAGCGATAGCTTCTTCAGTCTCTGCGGCAGGCTCGGTTTCGGTAGCGGGCTGAGCCTCTGTCGCGGGCTCGGCTTCTGCTGCAGATTCAGCCTCTGCCGCGGGCTCGGTTTCGGTGGCGGGTTCGACTTCAGCGGTGGGCTCAGCCTCCGGAACAGCTTCGACCTCTGCCGCGGGCTCGACTTCGGCGGCTTCGGCAGCGGGCTCGGGTTGAGCTTCAGTGGCGGGTTCGGCTTCGGCTGCGATCTCGGCTTCGGCAACTGGTTCGACCTCTGCGGCAGGCTCAGCTTCAGCTGCAGGTTCGGTCTCAGCAACATCTTCGGTGGCGGGCTCGGCCTCAGCAACAGCTTCAGCGACGGTCTCGGCTTCGGTAGCGAGGTCGGCTGCGGGTTCGGTGGCTTCAGCTGCGGTCTCGGCTTCGGCAACCGGTTCGACCTCTGCGGCGGGCTCAGTCTCTGTGGCAGGCTCAGCTTCGGCTGCAGGTTCGGCCTCAGCAACAGCTTCAGCGGCAGGCTCAGCTTCGACTGCAGGTTCGGCGGCGGGCTCGGTTTCGGTGACGGGTTCGACCTCAGGGGTGGTCTCAGCCTCCGCAACAGCTTCGATCTCTGCCGCGGGCTCGGTTTCAGCAACGGCTTCAGCGGCAGGCTCAGCTTTAGCGGCAGGCTCAGCTTCAGCAACGGCTTCGGGGGCGGGCTCGGCGGCGGGCTCGGCCTCAGCAACAACTTCAGCAACAGCTTCGGGAGCGGGCTCGGCTTCAGCAGCTGGTTCGTGGGCGGGCTCGGCCTCTGCAGCGGGCTCGGCCTCAGCAACGGGCTGAGCCTCCGCAACAGCGGGCTGAGCTTCAGCAGCAGGCTCAGCCTCTGCGGTGGTAGCGGCTTCAGCAGCTGGTTCGTGGGCGGGCTCAGCTTCGGCTGCGGGCTCAGTCTCTGCGGCGGGCTCGGCTTCGGTAGCGGCTTCAGCGGCCGGTTCAGCTTCAGCAACAGCTTCGGCCTCAACTGCGGGCTGAGCCTCCGCAACAGGTTCGGGGGCGGGCTCGGCCTCAGCAACAGCTTCAGCGGCGGGCTCGGCTTCGGTAGCGGCTTCAGCAACAGCTTCGGGGGCGGCCTTAGCGACTGTCTCGGCCTCTGCGGCGGGTTCGGCCTCAGCAACGGGTTCGGCTTCAGCTGCGGGCTCAGTCTCTGCGGCAGGCTCGGCCTCAGTAACAACTTCAGCAGCGGGCTCAGCCTCCGCAACAGGTTCGGCCTCAGCAACGGGTTCGGCTTCAGCTGCGGGCTCAGTCTCTGCGACGGGCTCGGCCTCAGCAACAGATTCGGCGGCGGGCTCAGCTTCAGCAGTGGGCTCGGCTTCTGCTGCAGATTCGGCCTCGGCGACGGTCTCGGCTTCAGCTGCGAGCTCAGTCTCTGCGGTGGTAGCGGCTTCAGCGGCTGGTTCGGGGGCGGGCTCAGCTTCGGTGGCTTCAGCGACAGCTTCGGCCTCAACAGCGGGCTGAGCCTCCGCAACAGGTTCGGCCTCAGCAACGGGTTCGGCTTCAGCTGCGAGCTCAGTCTCTGCGGCAGGCTCGGCCTCAGTAACAGGCTCAGCTTCAGCTGCGGGCTCGGCCTCAGCAACAGATTCGGCGGCGGGCTCAGCCTCTGCGGTGGTAGCGGCTTCAGCGGCTGGTTCGGGGGCGGGCTCAGCCTCTGCGGCGGGCTCGGCCTCAGCAACAACTTCAGCAGCGGGCTCAGCCTCCGCAACAGGTTCGGCCTCAGCAACGGGTTCGGCTTCAGCTGCGGGCTCAGTCTCTGCGGCAGGCTCGGCCTCAGTAACAGGCTCAGCTTCAGCTGCGGGCTCAGTCTCTGCGGCAGGTTCGGCCTCAGCAACGGGTTCGGCTTCAGCTGCGGGCTCAGTCTCTGCGGCGGGCTCGGCTTTAGTAGCGGCTTCAGCGGCTGGTTCAGCTTCAGCAACAGCTTCGGGGGCGGCCTCAGCGACGGTCTCGGCCTTAGCAGCGGCTTCGGACGCTGGCTCAGCTTCGGTGGCGGGCTCGGCCTCTGCGGCAGGTTCGGCCTCAGCAACAGCTTCAGCAGCAGGCTCAGCTTCTGCGGCGGGCTCGGCCTCAGCAACAACTTCAGCAACAGCTTCGGGGGCGGGCTCGGCTTCAGCAGCTGGTTCGTGGGCGGGCTCGGCCTCTGCGGCAGGTTCGGCCTCAGCAACAACTTCAGCAACAGCTTCGGGGGCGGGCTCGGCTTCAGCAGCTGGTTCGGCCGCAACAGCGGGCTGAGCTTCAGCAGCAGGCTCAGCCTCTGCGGTGGTAGCGGCTTCAGCAGCTGGTTCGGGGGCGGGCTCGGCCTCTGCGGCAGGCTCGGCGGCGGGTTCGGCCTCAGTCGCTAGCTCGGTTTCGGCTTCAGCAGCGGGCTCACCTTCAGCGACGGTCCCGGCTTCAGCCGCTGGCTCAGCTTCGGTGGCTTCAGCGACAGCTTCGGGGGCAGCCTCAGCGACGGTCTCGGCCTCAGCAACAGATTCGGCGGCGGGCTCAGCTTCAGCAGTGGGCTCGGCTTCTGCTGCAGATTCGGCCTCGGCGACGGTCTCGGCTTCAGCCGCTGGCTCAGCTTCGGTGGCTTCAGCGACAGCTTCGGGGGCAGCCTCAGCGACGGTCTCGGCTTCAGCAGCGGGTTCGGCCTCAGCAGCGGGCTGAGCTTCAGCAGCAGGCTCGGCCTCGGCGACGGTCTCGGCTTCAGCCGCTGGCTCAGCTTCGGTGGCTTCAGCGACAGCTTCGGGGGCAGCCTCGGCGACGGTCTCGGCTTCAGCAGCGGGTTCGGCCTCAGCAGCGGGCTGAGCTTCAGCAGCAGGCTTAGCCTCTGCGGTGGTAGCGGCTTCAGCCGCTGGCTCAGCTTCGGTGGCTTCAGCGACAGCTTCGGGGGCGGCCTCGGCGACGGTCTCGGCTTCAGCAGCGGCGGGCTCGGATTCGGTGGCTTCAGCGACAGCCTCACCTCCAGCAGCGGGCTCTTCGACCGGAGAAGTCTGTGACGCTTCGGTCGTATCACCGGGTGCATCGGAAGTTTCAGCCGCGCTGCTGTCCTCTTTTGGGGTCGATGAATCGACGATTGCGTCCTCCTTCGACGTGGGACCCTCTGGGGATTCCTCCGGAACTGTCACTTCGGCATTGCTGTCGACTGGTTTCGGCTCCGTCGTCTCCTCGGTCTCGCCGACGGCTTCTGAGGCACCGGCTTCCTCCTCCGGTTTTGTTTCTGACACGTCTTCTGCGGCTTCATCAACCGCAGTCTGGGTTGTGGTCTTCTCCGCCGCCGGTGTGGGCTCCGGCTCTGGAACTGTGTCTGTGGTCTCTGGGGCTTCTGTCGTCGCAACAGTTGTCTCTTGAGCGACCGGGGCAGATTCGGCAGCGGTGACTGGCTCTTCATCCTCTTTGGGAGGTGACGCTTGTTCCGCATTTTCAGTCGCCGGCGTTGAACCTGACTCGGTGGCTCTATCGTCAGAAACATCAGCCTCAGTGGCCGCTTCGGTCGCTGGGGCTTCGGTCTCTGCCTGTTCCTCGGCAGATTGCTCTGTTGTTTCTGCCGCTTTGCTCTCTTGGACCTCGGAAGCTGCTTGTGTTGCGTCAGTGGCAGGTTCCGCAGAGACAGCTTCATCTGCCGCAGCATCGGGCGAAGCCTCGGCTATAGCCTCGTCGGAGTCTGGTTTTGAGGCCTCTTCCTCGGTCTGAGTTGCTTGAGAATCCTCGCTGGCTTGTTCCTCCTGGGCTGGGGCAGACTCCGGAGCTGGTGATTCACCGGTGACCGGCTCGGCTACTTGGGCAGCGGCAGCGGCTTCGACTTCTTTTGCCTCCTCTACAGGTTCTTCTTTCACAGGCTCCTCAGCAGACCCCTCTTCCGTCGCCTCAGCATCCTCCTCAGAGGCTTCTTTCGTGGCGTCTTCAGCAGCCGGGGCCTCAGCTGACGTTTCTACAGGCGGCTCCTGAGCGGCGGATGGCTCAGGGGCATCTTGGACGATTGGTTCCACAGTCGCAGGCTCGGCTTCCTCGACCGATTGGCTCTCTTCCGCTGGAGCGGTCTCCCCTTTGTTTCCGGTGGCGACATCATCCGCATCGTGTTCTTCGTGTGCTTCTGCGGCATTTTCCGGTTGGACTTCTGCAGCTCCAGAAGGCTCCGCTGGCGAGGCTGTTTCGGGCGAAGCATCTTCGGTATTGACCTCGCCAGCCACGTCTGCATTCGTTGTCTCTGCCTCAGGTTTGTCCTCTGCTGCGACTTCCGTCTCCTCGGGATTCACTTCCCCAGACTGAGTTTCTTCGGTCTTGTCCTCTTGAGGTTGGCGTTCCACTGTCACAGACTCCTCCGACGTGGCATCAGCACTTGGTTCCGGAACTGATGGCGCGTCTTGTTCGGCGGGAGCTTCGTCTGCCTTCACCTCCTCCTCTGGCACGACCGCCGCTTCCGTCTCAGCCGAAGCGGCTTCCGCGGTCTCATCCGCAGCAGGCTCGGAATCTACGCATTCTCCTGACGGGGCAGCATCCTCCAGGTTCGCCTCCTCAGCTGCAGCCTCGGGTTCAGGCTGCGAACCTTGTTCTTCCGCAGGTTTCGTCGCCGGAGCAGCGGCGGGCACGTCAGCTGATGCAGCTTTACCCTTCTTGTCCTTCTTTCCCTTCTTCTTCTTCGAAGGGGTTGTCGTTGATTTGTCGTTGTTCTCATTAGTCGTAGTCTGTACCGGGGTATCCATTGCCTTCTCATTATCCTTCTTCTTCCCTTTCTTATTTCTCTTCTTTTTGCCCTTCTTCTCCGGCGTCTTCGTGGTTTCTTTCTTTGTTAGGCCATCTGTAGCTTGTTGCGCAGCCGCGCTGGCAGCTACATCTTCACCACCAGGCTCTTCACCATCTTGACAAGCATGTCAGTCCGACTATCTGGTACAAGATAAACAACGACCGACAGGTGTCACGATCGAGATTACAATATGAATCGTTTTGCGCTCACCTTCGGCTTGCTCCGCATCCTCCTCCTCCTCCTCCGCCTCGGATTCAGACTGTTGGAAGTACTGGATATGTGAGAAATCAGCATACTGTATATAAGAATAACCAGTATCCGCCCGATAGGGACAATACGCAATGTCGGGGTTGTGACTCATACTGTCTGTGAGTCCTGTATTCCCTCGGAGTGAGAGGTCTCCTCTTGGAGGGCGGGCTGCGCCGTGGTTATAGTATCGGCCGACATGCAGGCTATTACCTAGAGTAGCAGTGTACACGTGTAAGGGAAATGGGTATCGTTGCGTATTGGGCTGTCAGGCAGAGCCGCCAAACAGGACCTCTCGGAGAACTCTTGGTCGGGCGTTTCCTGGGGTTTGGAGCACAAGACGTCGTCGTACAGGAAATCAATGCAAGCTGCAAGCCCACAAGCTAGTGAGAAGCAAAAAAAAAAAAAAAAACAAAAAAAAAAAAAACCCAAGAGGATATGAAGAGATGCAGAGATGCAGAGATGCAAACAGAACAAGTAAATCCGTAGCACCTAACAAGCAATGACTTTGATAGACGAATGTAACGTAGTGCTGGGTTTTTTTTTTTTTGTGTGTGTGTGTGATTGCAAGATGCAAATGGTTTCTGCCAGCTGCGAAGGAAACAAAAATCAGGTCCAGTAGAGCAGAGGTGGGATGCGGTCAATCGACGAGATTGCCAGACCGCTCTATCACAATCAATCCCTTGTCTAAGTCGGACATGGGCCATGATGATCTACTACATAGGTGACTAGGTAACCAGACCCATCTAGATTAAAGCGCGTCTAGTCCCATGACACAACTGGTCGGGGTTGTTGACGAAAGGCACGGCGACATTGGCCATGGAGACGAACACTATCGTCAAGGTGGCCCTGACCAGCCCAGACTGGCCCTTGTCCCATCAATGGGAAAGGGAAGGAGAAGAAAGAAAGAAAGAAAGAAAGAAAAAAAGATGACGAGGCTGAGGACAGCAGACCATGGTAGGGTTGTACGGTGTACGAATCGTCGTTGCATCTTGCTCCGTAGCACCTCATCGTCCCTCGGTTGGATCCAGAATTTTGGCTGTCATGATTTTTGTTCTTTTCTTTTTTTTTCTTCGTGGCGGGTGGGCTGGAGACATGGAGAGAAACGATGCTCCAATGACTGGTTGGTATTCGTGTGATGAGAGAAAGCATGGTCGGGGTTCCGGGTCTCAGACAGAACAGGTGGAGTCCATGAAGCAGCGAACATGGCACGATGCTGCTTGCTTGGTTGCTTGGTTGCTTGGTTGCTTGGTAGCTTGCTGCTGCCCGACGATGATGGATCGAAAAGCAGACGCAATGAGACCCCTTGGATGCAAGCCCGGACCAATGATCCATGGAGCGGGTCGCTCGAAATGACGGCTTCCGGTGCGGGTTGGGCTTCGATGTCTCCATTCGCTGGCAGTGGACACCCATGTTTTTCTCGGCTGTTGGTGGTTGCGCTGCGGAGCCATGATAGCGCATGAACCTGGGCAGCTGCCGCCTGGTAGGTGGTGATTGGTGTGTGCCGTGTTCCGTTGTCGTGAACAATGGTGGAGGTTGGCAGTGGCTGCCAGTTGCCACCCAGTTGCGCCCAGTTGCCCGAGGCCGGACGGACCACTCAGCAGTCAGCAGCTGCCAGCCATGGTCTTGCCAGAATCCCGGCCGGCTGATGGCACAAGGGACGATCCGTCGCCGCCGCCCAGCACCAGCACCAGCGCCGCCAGCATTGACCAGCCATCATCAGCTCCAAGCTCTCCTCTCCAGACCTCCAGACTCAAGAGTCAGACTCAGAGTCAGACTCAAGACAAGACACAAGACATACAGAGTCCAGCAAGTCTCGACTTGCAACGTGGCTGGGCTCTCAGATGGACCAAAAGGTCCTCAGCCCCAGCAAACAGCCTCTTCAGCCCAACCATGGCCGTCTTTCCTGCAGCAGAACGGCAAAACGGAAAGTGTTGCCTCGGTGCATGTATCACATATCATGTATCATGTATGATTGTGGATTGTGCCACGCATGTTCTCTGGTCTGTCCCTATTCTTCCTTTCTCTCTCTGTCTCTCTCTCCATCTCTCTCTCGGCCTCTCTCTCTCTCTCTTTATCTTTCAATCTCTCTCTCCCCTCTCCCTCTTTTTTTTTTTGTGTGTGTGTTCTTCTTCTTCCTTATTCCCGTGGCCATTGTTCCTGTTGGCACTGGGATCACGGCCCACCCTCAACCGCCCCCCCCCCCCCCCAACCACCACCACCACCAACCATCCATCCATCCTTGCCTCTTGCCTCTTTCAATGCTACCACAAAGGGTCACATGCAACAGACCAGTCGTGTTTTCCCAAGGCAAGAGAACAAAAACGAAAAATCTCTCTGCCATGGCTTATCTCCATTATCTGTCCATCTGGTTCCTTTTCATGTCTTGTGCAAGAGCTTCTTTTTTCATCGCAATCACCGCATGGAGAACAGAGAAGGTCTGCATTATCACACAATGTGTCATTGTCCTCTTCCAACTTGGCCCGTTTTTTTTTTTTTTCATCCGCCGCGCGATTACGAAATGAGCCGCGGCCGGGATCAACAATGAATGAATGGTGGTGAATGGTTCGGTAGGACGAGACATTGCCGTCTCCATCGTCTCCACCCGTCTCCACCGTCTCCAGGCCCTTGCCAACGTTGTTCCAAAAGAGTCCCTGTTCTCGTGTCACCGCAACTCTACAAGCCTGGGAAAATGCTCATTATGTGGATCTAACCGCCGCTCCCGGCATATCGGCTCATGTCGTCTGTTTTGTTTACGCGCAACAATTTTCTCCATCCATCTATGATAGACAGACACAGTACTAGGTATCTAGATGTGAACCAGTGGGAACCGAACGACTTTGTTGTAAATTCTTGTCGTCACCACTAATTATGGTATCTCGTAACACATGATTCTGCTCCACCAAATCGCCAGCAACTATTAGCAAGCGGTTGGTTGGAATATCCATCCTTCCGAACCCTCCTGTTAAGACTCCCCATTGTGCGTCTTCTAGACACGATAGGAAGAAATTTTGCTTCACATAGTTTCATATTGATGTTCACCGCTGAAGCCACTCTTCCATCCTGCCGCGGTTGTCGGCTACTTCGACTTCTGCCTTGCCCATATGCCCCTATGCAGCTGGTGCTGGACGGTTGTCCTCCACTTTTGGCACGTAGCCGGCTTGTGCACTGTTTTTCTTGATGACCTGCTTAACCTTCTCTTCTGCCACGTCCCAGTCGTCTGTTGGCAGCTTGACCAAGTCGATGCCAAAATGGTGAGCAATGGCGTTCAAAGAATCAAAACTTTTTTGATCAAAAACAAAGCTGATGCTGACACCGATGCGACCAAATCTCCCCGTTCGCCCGATACGGTGCAGGTATGTTTCGGCATCAGGCTCCTCGCCTCTGGGACCAGGCTTCATGGGAATGTCGTAGTTGATTACCATGGAAACACTTGCCACGTCGATGCCGCGCGACAACACGTTGGTGGTGATGAGGACTTTGCTGTCGCCGTCCCGGAACTGGGTTAGCAAGCTCAGTCTCTCCGTGCTGTCGAACTCGCCATGCAGGACAGTGACTTTGTGGCCATCCTCTGTCATTCGTCTCTGGATTTCGTTTGCACTCTTTCGAGTCTGTGAACCCGTTAGCCATGTACTCCATGTGGGTTTTTTCAATGGAATATTGAAGGAGTAAAGCAGACCTTGACAAAAATGACAGATTGTCCAATCGTCATCAGGCCGTACAGCTTGCAAAGAATATCGTATCGAGCCTCTTCGTCGGGGCAATCAACAAACATCTGAGAAATGCCTTTCACCGTGAGCTCCTTTGTTCTCAAGGTCAGACTATTCGCGTCGGGCGCAAACTTTGGAATGTACTGTTTGACTCTGTCGGGAAACGTGGCTGAGAAAAGCAGCACCTGGATGCTGTCGCGGATGGGGGTGGGCAGCACTCTGGGATCAACTAGTCAGTCATTGAATCGGGAGACGGACGTGGGACGGGAAAGGCCGCATACTGGAGTTTCACGCGAAGACACTGATCCCCCAGTCCTGCTTGATCCAGCATGTTGTCGGCCTCATCGAGCACCAGGACCTTGAGCTTGGAGCAGTCCAACTGCTTACGACGGCCAAGATCCAAGACAGTGCCAGGAGTGCCGACGACAACGCTGGCCTTGACGGATTCTCCGCGAGCAATCTGTCGGGGGATTGCGAGTGCGACTTTGAGATCATCAACGAATCGTCCGATTGAATGCATGTTCCGACAAATCTGATCCGCCAGCTCCTGCGTAGGGGCAAGTATCAAAACCTGTGGTTGCTCGGGCTCGCTGTAGTCTATTCGAGACAGACTGGCCGTTAGGAAGGCGACAGTTTTTCCGGTACCGGATTGTGATTGTGCGACCATGTTCTTGGGAGGGTTTTTGAGCATGAGAGGCAGCGATCGGGCCTGGATCTTGGAAGGGTGCAGGAAGTTTTCGGCAAGAAGACCTCTGTGAATTTGTTCTGAGCTGTATGAGAAGACTGTTAGCAAATACTATATGTTATTTCATCTTCGTGGTGAATACATACAGCCCGAGATCCTCCCATGTAGCAGCCGAGTAAATCGGAGCGTCATTATCGGCGCCACTGATAATTACTTCGACATCGCCATCTGCTTCCGTCAGGGCCGAGCCTCCGATGGCGGCAGATGCGCCATCTTTCTGAGCATCATCAGCAGTAGCTTCGCCAGGTTCAGCAACCTGCTCTTTCTCTTTGGGATCGGTGACGCGGCTAGCGAGGTCCGACATGATGACAGGCACGGGATGTTCTTGAGAGCGGAAGAGATATGAAAATGTACAACAATGACTGGGAATTCTTGGCGGGGTTGAATGGTGGGGCATGCGGAAGCTCTGGGGCTGGGGCTATCACGTGACGTGTTTTTATTCATTCACGTGCTATCTCATTCGATATGAGCAAGCTTGATCTGGGTAGTACTTGGTTTGGGGTGGGACCGCTTTTTATCCGATACGAGAACCTCACGAAAGTTGATGGATGGGCAGTCTGAGAAGGCTGGAATCAATCATTGATAGCTCTCACTGTACACGCTAAGAGTGTCATCGCGGCTTTCATTCCAGGTGTGTGTTGTCGTTCCAATCGTGTTCCGTGTGCCCAGGCTCTCTGCTCACAGCACTGTAGCTAAGCAGCCGCTCTGTGGGTGCAGAAGAGAAGCTGAAGCTGCAGATGAAGGACATTTGCGCTTAAGCCGCGCCTCGTTTACATACACCAACATCCGAACAAATCGACGAGCACGAATACCGTCCCTTCCGCCGGCTCTTGATAATAGCGTCCTCTCTCTCGTCTTTTCTCGTTGTTTTTTCTTTGGTGTGCCTTTGCCTTCAGCCAACCTTATCTAAAGAAAGAATGGCATCTACGCCGCCTCCGCCTCCAAAGGCGCCGTTCTCATTATATGACAACCTCTTGGACCCAAAAGACCCAGCTCCGCCTGCCACAATATCCTCCGCGCCAGTGCTATACAACCAGGTCGGCTCAGTTGACTCAAGGAAGCCTCTAGATCCCGCGCTCAGATTCCAGCCCATCCGTCGGCCGCCAGTCAAGCAAGCCAAGCCCGTAGCAACCTTTCCCAAAGCCACACCTTCCTTGACAAAGGCCACCAGAGCCGAGGATAGTGTCGGCTCGACTCCTGTCCCACAATCAGCAGCTCTTCCGTCCTCTTCAGGGCAACCTGCCAAGAGCTCGCTTGCAGACTGGACAGCTCCGGAGGGGGACGCGTGGAAATATAGCGTCACGGAGAAGCGTCAGCGTGGTGGGCGCAAGAAGAAGAAGAAGCCTCAGAGTGCGCAGCTGGAGACGGACTGGGACGAAATATATGATCCTGCGAGGCCTACCAATATTGAGGAGTACCTAAGAAGTGATGAGAAGATTGAAGAGGTGCGGGAGTGGAAAGCACTACTGTATCGACACAGGAAGACGCATGAGGAAAGCGACTTCTCGTCTGACGAGGACGAAGCGGACAGGAGGCCTGCTCCTTCAAGTACGTATCTCGTTTCTGCTCTTGATTCCAGTCCTGACTGGTGACTGTCGAACTAATACGAGAACCAGGCCGGTTTGCTCCTCCGCCTTCTTACGCCTTTGCACCACCTCCCCAATCTCCACCAGCACCACCACCACCCGACGAGAGCGCCGACGATGCCTACGCCCGGCGCTTGGCACTATCCTCAAACGCGCAGCCGTCACTGTCTGCCCCTCCGTCACCACCTTCACAACCCAACGCCCCTCAACCGCCTCCCCCGTCGACAGATTCAGTCACCATCTCCCGAGCCCCAGTGCGATACGCCCAGCCCGCCGCCCAGTCCCCACCACGCAACAGCCCAGACGACGAAGCATCCTCGCCACCCCCAACCCTCGGTGCGGACAAGAACGACGAGAGCCAACCGGGCTTCCAACCAAGATCCAATCGCCCCGGACAATCAGGCTTCGCCCAACGCCTCATGGGCAAATACGGCTGGACCAAGGGATCCGGTCTCGGCGCCGACGAATCCGGCATCATCAACCCCCTCCGGGTCCAGGCCGAAAAGCGACGCAGGAAGGCCGACGCCGACGGCGGGGGCTGGGCCGAACCAGGCAGCAGGGGCAAAATCATAGGCAGCAAGCGAAAAGAAGAGGACAGAAAATTCGGCACCATGAGCGACGTCATTGTCCTACGCAACATGCTGGAAAACATGCCTGATTTGCAAGCCGAAATAGCCGACGGTCTAGGACAGGAGATCGGCGAAGAGTGTGGTGAAAAAGTCAGTCTCCTAGTGTGGGGGGGGGGGGGGGGGGGGGGGGGGGGGGGGGGGGGGGGGGGGGGGGGGGGGGGGG
>JABAEC010000043.1:121844-134344 GCA_013435705.1 Claviceps paspali
AGGACAGGTGATCGGCGAAGTGTGTGGTGAAAAATTCAGTCTCCTAGTCTCCCCCCCCCCCCCCCCAAAAAAAAAAAACAAGTCTCGTAACAGATATCCGGACCATAACACCGTTTGCTAATCGTTAACTCCCTCCAAAAAAAAACAGTACGGACGAGTCGAGCGCCTCTACATAGACCAGACCTCTCGCCAAGTCTTCATCAAATTCACAAATCAGGTGTCCGCACTACGTGTAAGCTAACCAACCCCCATACCATACCTTCCTGGCCCCTAAACCGCTCTACATCTCCCAGCTGACACAAAAACGCCTACAGGCCGTGAACGAGCTGGACGGCCGCAATTTCAACGGTAACAACATCGCCCCCAAGTTCTATGACTCGGAACTGTTTGACGCCGGGGTATATAATTCGTCATAGTTTGTCACATACCCGTTGCCTTTGCCACAGGGAGACGCCGAGAATGGCTTCTTTATCCGAACCTTACAGGAAGGTAATGGTAGTCAGTAAAGTGGCGGGTCAAGTGGGACGGTGATGTATGTAGATCGGGTAGGCAATCCGCGGCATCACAGCAAAACTGTATCAAAAGGCATCGGACAATAATATGCACGCCATGTTGCTATCCGTTACATATTTATGGTGCTGTGGTAACACATGCCTGATGTGAAACAACATATCAATGACGCAACCCATTTGCTAGATGGAGCAGTCGTTACCCGGTCGGTGCGATAGACTGAAAAAGAATTTGACACATGTCTATTTACGTCATCTCAGCAGCGGCTGCATCCGCTAACGCATCTGAATGAGCAGCGTGTCATTCGCAAAATCAGGTTCCGTTACCCAGGAGCTGTCTAGATGGCGTTACTACCCACACGAATTTTAAAATGTCAAATACAATCCATTATTAAGTGCTAAGCATGTACGACACGCGGACAGGGGTGTTCAACGCGGAGAGTCTAGCCTGTCCTGTTACAGAAAAGAGATGGAATACATCATGAACTGCCATTTGAAGAGCAGGAAAAGTATGTGTCGCTGAGTACGACGCCAAATCAACCAATTAGTGTGCTTTGCAGCCCTCCTCACTTAAAACAACTGTGCAAACCCGAGGGCGATAGCAAGGCCGAGGATGAAAGAGCTGACACCCAGGCTCATGGCGGCGGAGTCACTGTCATCTTGCTTCTTGCCGCCAGAAGTGCCACCGCTACCACCTTCGTTAGCCTTAGCGTTGTTGGAGGTGCAAGACTCCTTGCCACGAATGAGGCCCTTCGTCTTCAAGTCGTCGAAGAAGCTACAGAACTCGGAGATATCGGTAGTGGACGTGACGGTAACAGAGCCGGAGATATCATCGAGCTTAGGGATCTCGACACTATAGATAATGAATTAGCTATCGTGGACGTAGGCAGTGTAAAGATTAAATGTCAGACATACGTGTTGAAGCTACCGGCCAGAAGAACACTGCCAATGGTCTTCAGCTGGGGGAATTGGTTGATCTTCATGAGCGCAGTGTTGTTGAGGATGGTCATATCACCACCAATCGTCTTCAGAGCCTTGAAGGAAATGTTGGCAAGCTTTTTGTTGTTGTTGAGGGTGAGAGAGTTCTTGATAGACGTCAAGTTGTCTGCAGATACGGAGGTAAGCTCGGGACTCTCTTGGAAGCTGACGCGGCCGGCAGTCGACAGCACGGGGGCATCAAAGCTCTCAATAGATCGGAAGTCGAGTTCGCCGGCATGTTCGAGATTGGCAAGCTTGACCTTCATACTAGCAGCGTTGCGAACAACAGACATAGTGTACGTGACGTTCTGGAGTTGGAAGGTGAACGAGTTCAAGCGGGGGTTGTTGGCGATGGTGATGTTGTCGGCAGTGGCCACATTGAAGCCACTGAGGTCGCTAATGAAAGTGTCCTGAATTCTGATGGAGCTTGCTTTGGTGACACCAGAAGTACCGAGTGTCAAGCCGCTTAGCTGATTGAGGTTGACCAGCTCGATACTGTCGACGGTTTTAAGAGACTGCATTTCGAAGCTGCTCAGAAGCTGCAAGCCCTGCAAACGTAGGGTTCCAGAGATAGAGTTGATGGAAGATGAAGAGATGCTGACAAGCCCTGTGGCATTGTTGATGATCAGATCACCCTTGATTTGTTTGGGACCTTCAATCGTAAGACTGCCACTAAGACTCTGATCGACTTCGATGTCGCCTTCCAGGACGTCGCAGTCCAAGCTTGCTTTGGTGTCGGAAATCTTCCAGTCTTGTTTGCAAGAATCGGCTGGAGCGAGCCAATGTTAACATCTTTGTGAGATACTAATGCAATATCAAGAATTAGATATGCTCACCTGAAACCAGGCTGACGGCAGCCAAGGCGACCGAAAACAGGTGGGCGGTATGCATCGTATCTACAACACCGTCACAAGGTTAGCTTCATCGTTGTAGTGCGGACGTGTGATTGCACTGCGGCTCCGTGATGTGGCATGACTGTGTTGATGCTCCAGGTTGCTGACTCTACTTGATCTTGATGGTAAAAGTAATGATCTATCGGCTGCGGTCCAAAAAGGGGGGGGGGGGGGGGGTGCGTGATTTCACAACAGCAGGCTGGCAGACACAGAATGGTGCTGACGTTGGGTGGTTAAAGAGTCCGGAAGATATAGATGAATTTCTTCTCAGATAGGGCGACTGTTGTTCAAGTAGCAACCTCGTGACGAAGGTGAAGGCGGATATTGGCAACGCTGGCGGCGTGGTAGGAAGGTTGATGAACAAGGCAAGACAGTCGTGTCGATAGAGGTTGAGTAGGCAGGCAGTATTTGGGGAAGGAAGGGAGGAGATGTTGAGATGGAATGCGCACCAATCTATCTCAATACCCGAAGCAGATTGATGTTGGCTGAACCGGAATCAAGGGATGACAAAATCACGACGAAGAACGTACCAATGTGCTAACGTTTTTCTCCGATTTAGATATTTGCGGTCGACGAATTTTTTTTTTTTTTTTTTTTTTTGTTCTTCAGTTCGGCCAGGCGAGGAATCGATCAAGGCAGGTAATCGATCCAAGTCGAGAAGGTAACGACGAGACAAGCGAACGAATGGTGGCAATTAAAGACGATGCAAATAAAAAAGAAGGAAAATTGTAGGGGGGGGGGAAGAAAAAAGACAACAGCGATCCAAGGAAATGACAGGAGCAAGAGAGTGGAAGAAGGGGGGAGGTTTTTGTTAGCCAGAGGAAGAAACAGTCCGGCTTTTCTCTCGCTCAGCTGGCCTGTCAATTTCTGCTACATACGAGGACAGACCAAGTGGGCCCCGCGGTAAGGCCTGGTCAAGGCCTGGTCAACCTGGCTCATTGGCCATTTTGATTGACACGGCGCAGTGGGAGTCGGGGAGTCGGGAAGTCGGGGAGTAAGTAGTGAGTGCACTAACACCTAGAACACGATGTCATGCCATGCCAGGGGCCCCTATCGCCAACTCCATGTCGAGCGGGCACCCCAAACAGCCGAAACCTGGCAGAGTCGGGAAAAGGGGGTGCGGCCAGGGGCCAGTGGTCAGTGAGTGGTCACTGGTGCGGCAGGCACGCCTCCTCCTCCTACTCCTCCTCAATCGGTTTTGCTTTGGCTTGGCTTGGCTTGGCTTGGCTCGGCCACCACCGCTGGCTGCCTACCAGTTTACCAGTTGCTAACCGGCCGGTGCTGGGTGGTGCGGCGACGCTAGCTGCTAGCTCCTGGCTGGCCTTTGTTCGCGAGGGCAAGTGGGGCTCGTGGCCCAGATGATGCCAGAAGGCGTGTGCTTGGAAGGTGACAAGGCGTCGCCGTTCCAAATCTTCATTCACCTTTTTCGCCTCTACGTTTTTGCTCACCAGCCTACGCCACGCGGTGAAAACAACTTGTGCCGGAAGAGTGACGGCATTTGAGGACTCTCAGGCCTTTTGGTCCATCTACGAACGGCTTGCTATCGCGTTGTCGTAATTTACAGACTAGTCAGTATACATACAGGCCACCCGCCCACCCGTCCATCTCAGTCAAGCAGCGCCACTATCATTTGTAGCAGTCTTCTCCATCGGCTAAACACCGAAAGGGCTTGACGTCAAGCCGTGAAACTGCCGTAGCACCATGGGCAAGTCTTCTCTCTCTCCTCTCCATGCCTCCATGCGCGAAACAGCACTCACTTGTTCATCCGTGTGGAAATACCGAGGAGTGGTACACCCCTCCGGCCATCGCATCGCAGCCTTCACCGGTTGGCCGCTGCTAAGCCTAGTGCTATGTTTTTTTAATTCGTGTGCGTGTGTGTGTTTGCGTGTTCTTTTGAGCGCCGTGGTCAACAAACAAACCAGTCGATGGAGGGGACAAGCTCCTCATTCGCCGGAGCAATGGCTACTTCGTACACATGCCAGGTGCGAGTACTATTTATTTACTACTACTAGATGGAACCTTCCAGATGCCTGACAGCAAGGAGTATCTTACCCTCCTGGAACTTACCGCCAGTGGCTTCGGCCCGGCCTGACACAGACGTAGCCCAGCTCGACCAGCTCGACGTGAGCCAAGGTCACCGTCGCGCGCTGCTGTTGTCGCTGCTGTTGTTCTGTTCCTCTGACGCACACTGACACAGTGTGTGTGATGTCGATAATATTCCCTTACTAAATCCTACCTGCGCGCATCACCTACTACACTAGTACTATGTACTCGCGAATATGTCCTTTTGAGTAACAAGGCAGCGGCAACGGAACGAGATCGATACAGGGTGGCGTAATGACAGGTCGTGCCGTGGTCTCGGTCTCAAGATTATGATTCTGTTGCTTGGGCCCTCTTCGGTCTTACGGTTACTACTACGTAGTAGATAATCACTTTGA
The DNA here is from genome assembly GCA_013435705.1 of Claviceps paspali. NCBI lineage: Eukaryota > Fungi > Ascomycota > Sordariomycetes > Hypocreales > Clavicipitaceae > Claviceps > Claviceps paspali. The sequence continues at coordinate 126,663 of JABAEC010000043.1, forward strand.
GGGAGGGAGGGAGCCAGGAACGTGCACGCCACTAATGGCAAAAATGCCAAGCCTCGCCACATATCAACACTGGTGGCTACTAGCATGAACGAGCCAAGAATTAACCGAAGACAGACCGGTGCATCTGTCGGACCGTCACACTCACACACAGGGGGAGAAGAAGAAAAAAACACCGACTCACCTGCCAATTATGAACGATGCATCGCGAATCAATCGTGAACAAACAGGACGCACCCAGCTACTTGTGAGCAACGCAATTGTGTGATGTCGTCGTCGCTGATCAAATACGAGCTTGCGGGCAGGACACACCAAGATCAACACGGGACAACAACGCAGCAACTCGCCACATGATGCATCAATCACGAATCTGTCGACATTTCGGACCCGTTGGCGATGATACCCGTTGGCGATGATTCTGTCTTTCCGTTCACTTGCGGCACAATTAATGTCTTAGTTGGCTGGGAATGGCCCCCGCCGCTTCCGTTGTAGTCGCCGGACCGCCTGGGACCTCCCAATCCTCTGCAAATTGCCCATGGCCCATGGTCGCAGTCTAATCTCGCCAGCATTCCCAGTGATGTTCATTTAGGTTTAGGCCTCGGTTCACGGTGCGGAACCGCACGGTATAATATCAACACCTCAGAGTCGTTGCCAGACGCCTCTCATTCCTTCCGCCACACCCCCCCCCGGTACCCCTCTTCTCTGAATCGACCTGCGTCGCGATCCGCAAAAGCTTGGCTTCGACTGAGGACTCGCCGATATCCGCGCAATTCTAATTGATGGAGGTTTTTTTTTTTTTTTCAAATGTCTGGCGTTCGTGGTTTTGACTGATGGTTTTTTGCCGTGGGTCTGGGAATTTCGGCCGTTCCGCCTTGCAGCTCCGTAGCAAGGGGCAACTGCGCCCTTTTGTCGTGGTGGTGGGGGAGTCCAGGCACCTTGCCGCTAGTAGTAATTATTATCACAATCCATGGGTGCCCCTTGCGACCTTCCTTGCCTCACATGTGCTTGCTTTGTTTGAGACGACGGCAACACGTGTATCGCGGCATGCCGGGTAGAATTATGAATGCATGCTCGAACATCATCTCGATCGGCATGGATCTGGCGCCTGTTGGTTTATAAAGACATTGCAACCAGCAATGAAGGAAGCATCAGATGAGTTCTGCGGAACGAGAATGACCATTTCTTCTTCAACCTCGGGTTTGCTCGCCGTCCATGCCATCTTCGCGTCCGACACATGTTTTCATCCGCAAACTCCTCAAAAGAAAAAATGAAAGAAAAAATGACGCAATCCTGCTTCACCAGTATTCCTATTTTTGTGGCAAAAAAAAAAAAAAAAAAAAAAAAAACACCCACGCAGAGTGCAGATCCAACCACTGTCGGTAGACAGACGTGGGGTTTGTGGTTTACTCCAAAGTACTCACATCCGTAAAGCCATCCTCGACCCTCCACATTAGCCACATGAATAAGCTGCGATAGGGCGCAAACTTGGCCGATATCTCCAACATTTCCTGCTCCGACATGTACTTCCACTTTCCTCGTTTTGATTTTAGTTTAGCCACGTCTTTTCCTACAAACGCGGCCATGCCTCTTTGAACGCCAAGATCTCCTACCGAAAACACGTCCATCCGCTTCAGGCCGAAACAGGCAAACATCTCAACAGACCACTTGCCCAATCCGCGAACCGCAATCAGCTTGTCTACGAGTTCCTCATAGGAGGCCTCGTGTAACATTTTCGCACTCAGCTCGCCACTGCTGAACTTCTCTGCGAGACCTTTGATGTATTCCGCCTTTCGCTGAGAAAGTCCTGCCGTGCGGAGCTTCTCGGTTGTACACAGCGCCACCTCCGTCGGCGGAGGAAACCTCTGCCCATCTTCTTGGTCGTCAAAGAGAGCTACGAACTTGGCCTTGATCGATCTGGCCGCCGCTCCTGAGACTTGCTGCGAGATGATGCCGCTTGCTAGACTTTCGAACGGATCAATCTTCTCTGCCAGTCCCTCTGGTGAGAACAGCTTGCAGTGATTGTTCTCTACCAGATGCCGCATTCTCTCGTCTGTGTTGATCAAATGTGCACAAGCTGTATCGAGAATATTTTCTGTGGTGAGTCTCGCAGTTGGTACTTTTGTCGGTGGCTCGGGCTCGACCCTCTCCGATGCCATCGCCCTTGAGGTCTCTGATGATAAGAGCGCAGCGTTTGTGCCCGTCGGGTCAGCAGCTCGAATCACATTGATGTTTTGAGACTTCGTTCGTCCAGGTGATGTCCCTTGCGTGTTTGCGGTATTGGACGTTGTTTTATATGACGAGGCAACCTGGATTCGTCGCGTCGGTCGCTTTCTTGGCGTCATGTGTTGCTGATGCTCCGCGGCGTCCTTCGATGAAGATGGTGCCTCTGTCGTTGAAACGTTGCGTTTTCGATCTTTGGGTGTATTCTTAAAGGACGACATCACCGCTGTGCGCCACGGCTTGATATCGGCTCGGGCGATTAGTCGTGATGACCGCCGCGTTGCTTCCAACGTCATTCTTTGCATTCGCTCAATGGCTGGGTCTATGTTCGATGATCGTGGTCGACATGTGCGACCTGTGGAGGGGGAGAGCCGGCACGACGATGCGAGCGTCCAGTGTGTGGTGTCTTATTGTTTTTCTGTTTTTTTTTTTGCGAAATATTCTAATCGGCGTGACAAGATATGACAACTCATGAATATCGTAGTGCTTCGTGTTTTATTGTAGGATGTATGGTGAGGTTTAATCGCTGACGTCACTGGACATTTCGCAAGCTGTACATTTGGAAGACTGTGGTTGGATGACTGGACGCAATGTGCAGCGAAATCCATGAGGGCCTAATGAAAAGTGATGTGAAAGCCTCAACACAGCGCAGATGTGCGAGCTTTGGTCGAGACATAGGAAACCAACTTTTCCTGCCATTGAACGCAAGATATTATTACACAATAGTAGCCAGACCCGTGGCACAAAGATTGATCAAGCATGCGTACTACTATATTACTGATACCACTAATTGACACGGAAAAGCTACAGGGTAGCATACCACACCGGAGAAAAGTCGGAACAGCTCTCCAAGACAAAAATTTACCCTCAGGCAAACACCAAGCTAACCCGTCGTCACCTTAGTCAACCCTCGCTTTCCTTTCCTTCCTTCCTTGCTACGTTCTCTAGCTCCAGCTATTGATTGATCGACCACCTTTGCAGATCTCACCAAGCTCCCGTGTAAATAACTCGATCGCGTCACAACGGTTCTGTCGCCTCGCAGCAACAATGAGTTTCGTTCCTGTCAACCCGCGGCCCATGCTGCAAGACCTCGTCAGCAAGCCCGTCTTCGTGCGATTGAAGTGGGGGCAGGTCGAGTACAAGGGCACACTGGTATCTGTCGATAGCTATATGAATTTGCAGCTTTCTGGAACGGAGGAGTACGTGTCTGACAAGCCCACTGGTGTTCTGGGAGAAGTCCTGATCAGGTATGTTGCGCTGAGATATTCAGAACACCGCATTGACTCGATAGTGTTGCTGATTTCCTGTAACGCGCAGATGTAACAATGTTCTATGGGTCCGTGGTGCCGAGGAAGGAAAGGACGTGGCCATGTCGGGGTAATAGTTGAGACCAAGAACGAGCGTTTGGTGGATAGCAAAGTCGAAATGTTTTGCGAGAACTCCACGGCTAAGGGCCAGAATGCATAGCCGTCGAGATGCTGCGATTCCCCACGCGTCATGGGTCGATTTGAGAACTCGACATGGTCGAAATTGTCGCGCGCACGACTCCATCACGACACAAAGGTCGTGTACTTTATATATGTCGAGTGGAACAGTCTTTTCTTATCGTTATGCCGCAGACTCGAAACCATGGTGAAAGGATGAGTCAATGGATTGCGGGATGAAGAGAAGACTGTCTAGTGTACAACGAGACGATTTGCTATATGGTATGATCGTATGCATATCGGATCTATCGGAGAGCACCAAGAGAGAGACAGGGAATATGGCTTTTTTTTTTTTTTTTTTTTTTTTGGATGAAGGCAGTCTTCCTCGATCTGCCGGAGGGTTGTTGGCAAACAGAGCATTCGGAGTCCGACGCTGCGCGGAAGCTTCTGTAGAAGCTGGTGCGGAGACAGGGCTTCTAGCTGGCCTAGCATGGGATCATGCAGCTGATGTATCTGTTTGAACTCGGGACGTACCAGCAGAGGTGAAATCGGAATAATGATACCCATGAACGAAAGGATCATGGTCTCTGCTCGACGGTGACTGAAGAATCATTCAAACGCATGTTCCAGAATGTCGGAGTTTTTTTCCTTGTCACAGTCCACGCCAAAAAAAAAAAACACCATCTCACAGTAGGAAGTGGACGCATGCCATGAACAGATTCATCGCAGAGGTAGTCAACAACACTGAGAGGCTATGGTCATTGATCACTGGCAGACATGCCTTCCATCCACTCTCTGGTGTTACGTTGCAACCTACGACATGAACTTGTCAGAATGCTCGACATGCGATGGCTCAATTACACGGACTAGTACTTGGGAAAGGCGGCTATCACAGTTGCAATTGGTCGGCTCTGGCCAGTATTGATTGTTGAAGATAGATAATGCTAAGGATGGCCACGTCGCGCATATTTCCGGAGTGACCTGCCCTGAAAGAGGACGCTTCTAGGAGGAACTGGGCTATATTTATTTATCTCTTGGGCCAGTCAGGTTTTTTTTTTTTTTTTTTTTGCTTTTTTCCTTTCCTTTCCTTTTTCTTTTTCTTTTTTTTTTTCCTTTTCCCCTGCCCCGGACCCACCGGCCAACTCACAGGCTCAAAGGCTCAAAGGCTCAAAGGCTCAAAGGCTCAAAGGCTCAAAGGCTCAAAAGCCCTGGCACCCTGGCACCACCCTGGCAGGAGCTTATTAGTGGCAGGCACCCCAGCGGCTGCTGGCGGCAACCCGAGCCACTAGAACCGGCGGCACCAGCAGCCCACCAGAAAAACAGATGCCCCGAAGTGTCACCCTTAGCAGCAAGTAGCACCAGACGCACCAGACTTGGCGAACCCTTCGCCTGAAGGCGCGTTGACGCCACGGCAGAGACTCACCACCTTTTCTTGTCGCTCAGCCCTGCACGTCTTTTCCTCTCTTCCCAACTCCAAGCAGTCAAGCATTGTTGCCATCTGCTGACTTGATTGTCTGCGCCCGGCATTGCATTGGCTGTGCTTTTTTCTCTCCCTCTCTCTCTTGTTCAATGTTTGGAAAGTCGTGCATCATTCGTTCCCGTCTCCTTTTTTCATTTCGATCGCCCTTCGACCGGAACCATTCGTTTTTGTGCCACTGCTGTGCTTCTTCACCTTGAGCCACGCCTTCGTTGTCTCAACCCCCCTGGCCCAACGACATCCCGCATGAAGGAACCTGTCGCCCGAACCCAACATTGACGACGACATTACACACGACCACCCGTCCGTCGACTTGGCCTCGTTACTCCAGGCTGGGCGTGTCAAACACTCATACAGATTACCCACCATGCTTCTTCCCAAAGGTGGCTTGAACTGGAAAGCCGCCCGGGCTCAGTTGCCGCCAACTCGCATTCTCTGGAACATCATCACGCGGACGCGGTTCCTGCTTCTCGTGGCAGTCACCGGCATCGTCCTGTTGTTATGGCGCGGCATCAGAATCTCGGCGTCAGAAATGCAAAGGTATTTGCAGTTCCACCTTCACATCTTTCCTCACGGAAAGAAAGCCAGAGGAAGGGAGAGGGGTGTCTTCGTCAGCCCACGCATGGCCAAATCACTGACATGTGCTCATTGCTTTTATAGCTTTTACTGCTGGGGCCCCACGAAACCCCCGATACAAATGTCACAAAACGAATACGCGAAGTGGAATGCGCACCTGCAGACGCCCGTAATCTTCAACCATCATGCCCCGCTGAAGGTCGACTCCTCGACGATACACAACGTCGACCTCAACCCTATCAAGTCGACCCGGAAGGCTGTTGCCAATGAAGAGAGAGTGCTCCTCCTCACGCCGCTCAAGGACGCCGCTCCCCACCTATCAAAATACTTTGAGCTCCTGGCCGAACTTTCATATCCTCATCATCTGATTGACATCGCTTTCCTCGTATCCGACTCCACGGACGATACTCTTGCCGTTCTCGCGTCCGAACTGGACCGTATCCAGAAGCGACCCGATAAAATTCCCTTTCGGAGTGCGACAGTTGTTCAGAAGGATTTTGGCTTTCATCTCAGCCAAGACGTCCAGGAGAGACATTCATTCGAGGCCCAGGGTCCTCGCAGAAAGGCCATGGGCAAGGCCAGAAACTACTTGCTTTCTGCAGCAATGAAGCCAGAGCATTCCTGGGTCTATTGGCGTGATGTCGACATTGTGGATAGTCCTTCTACGATTCTTGAGGATTTTATCGCACATGATAAGGATATTTTGGTTCCCAGTAAGGACGGACTTGAAACCACTTCCATCCCCATGGCTGCCATGACATGTCTACTGATACTTGAAACGCAGATATTTGGTTCCATCGATACGAAAACGGTGTCGATATCGAAGGTCGATGTGAGTGGCTGAATTTAACTTCACCGTGATTGGACGCAACGCTGATGATATGCCAAGTCGACTACAACTCATGGGTCGAGTCGGATAAAGGCCGCAGATTGACATCTACTTTGGATAAAGATGTTGTCCTCGCAGAGGGTTTGTTGCACCAATTAAACGGCATGTCTGTGGTTCTTGGAAGTCTCTAACTTGGTTCCTAGGATATAAGCAGTACGATACTGGTAGAACATACATGGCAAAAATGGGCGACTGGCGAGAAAACAAGGATGAAGAGATGGACCTTGATGGTATTGGCGGCGTAAACATCCTGGTCAAGAGCGATGTACACCGAGCTGGTAAGTTCATTTATTGCGTGTACATGTCCCACAAAAACCAAAAAAAAAAAAAAAAAAGATTGCTGAAGCAGATGCTTGTTGTACCAGGTATAAACTTCCCTTGCTATGCGTTTGAGAACCAGGCAGAGACGGAAGGGTTCGCCAAAATGGCCAAACGAGCCGGCTACCAGGTCGTCGGCCTTCCCAATTATGTCGTGTGGCATATCGATACGGACGAGAAGGGAGGCAACGTGTAGTCTAATTCTCTCACTGACTGACACGTTGCTTTCCCTTCAAACTCAACGAATTAACATCACAATACGATTCACATGTTTGATATTTCGTCCAGACGAGACCGAAGGTTCTCCTTTTGCATTTTTTTTTCTCATGCAAAGAGATGAATTATTGTATGAGCGCAGCGTTTATGATACTATTCCAACATTGAGGATGAGAGGAGCAATAAGGCGAACTACTTGGGATTTTACGGTCCTATTGGGTTTTTTTTTTCAGTACAAAAAAAAATAATTCTCGTTCCCGGATACATTGCCATGGCGAAAATGTCTTTTCTGGTGTCTTGGCGGTAGGGCTTATTGAAGGGATTTCACTGTTACTGAATGGCCTCTAGTCCTGTGACTGGACAAGTCTGATGGTTGGTCTTAAAGAGTCACCTTTCTTTCTGATACTCTAGCAGCGGTGGCCGGACGCCAAGAATCCATATCTTGGACGTTCCTGTGTTTTAATTTGTGCTTTTATTCAGGTCCCCCCCCTTTCCTATTCCTGTTTGCAGGATGAAGTCGATGAGGCTCTTGACCAATTCAGGGATCGTCCTTTTTTGTTTGGGT
>JABAEC010000043.1:139344-187818 GCA_013435705.1 Claviceps paspali
CCGAACAACCCCCCCGCGCCTCCCGGAGCGCACGGCGGAATAAGCTGGTGTCCCAGCGCCGGCGGCTTCGCCTTCTCGCCGGCGGCGGCGTCGTCGAAACATTGCGGCTCCCCGGCGCCGAGATCAAGGCCCATGTCCAAGCTCCTGCCGGCCAGGCCCCTTTTCGCCCTCGCCAGGGGCAGGAGAACGAAACTGTCGACCACCCCGGCCGGATACGCCGACACGGCTCCCTACGGAGAGCAGCCGGGAGAAGCGGCGGCGGCGGAGGGGAGATGGTCGTCGAGATACAGGCGCATGTCGCCGGTTCCACCGGCGATCACTCTTCCCAAGCTCGTGATCCCACGTCGGAACGACGACGACGCGGCGCGCAGGGCCATCAGGGCGCGGACGAGGAACAAGCCCCGGGAGAACAGCACCATGACCGAGTTCGAAGAAGACGGGAGAGCGACGCTGACGACGCACCACGTTCCCGACGGGCGCGGCAACTGGGTCCCCGGCCACAGCAACAGGGTCTCGCAGGCCGCCGCGGTGGAGGAGGTCACGCCGCTGAGCGCGTATCCCGAGCTCGCGACGGGCCCCTCGGCCGGGGCTCCGTCTCCGTCCCGGCCGCAGCCCACCATCCGCGTGGTGCTGGAACCGCAGCCGGAGCCCCGAGACGCGGCGACCAGCGACGCCATGGTCCCCCGTCCGCTGTTCATCGCCGACGGAATCACCGCTCCGTGTCCACCGCCGGCCAGGAACCTGACCGGGCCGCGGGGCGGGGCCCCCTCCTCCGCCACCACAGCCACAGGGGGTGCAATCCCACGCCGGTCGCCGCCCGTCGTGGCAGTTACCGCCGCGACGCCGCCGGGTAGCCGTCGCCGTGTCGTCCCGGACGCTGCCGTCGTGCGCACCGGCTCGCCCACCCTGCGTCTCGTCCAGCCGTCTCCCGAACCGGAGCCAGAAAACCCGCCCGTTCACCCGCACCCGCACCCGCACCCGCACCCGCACCCTCCGCGCCATCCCCAACCCCGCACCAACACCAACAACACCAACAACACCACCACCACCAACAACAACACCAACAACACCACCACCAACAACAACACCAACAACACCAACAACACCAACAACACCCTCTGGCTGCCCCCGCAAGCCCGCAGCACGAGCGGCATGGAAACCGAGCCTCACCACCACCACCACCACCTACCCCCCGCCCAGCCCCAACTCCGTCATCAACAACCCCCCGCGCCGCTTCCCCAGACAGACCTGCCCTCCATGCCGACACGCCCTCCCGGCGCAGACTTGTTCTTCGACGTACTGTGGCGAGATTGCAAAAGATGATGGGAACCGACGCTGGTTGGTCGCTGGCTGGTCTCTGTTTCAATGGAAACTTTGAATGGAAACCAAAAGTCTTGGGGTGTACTCGTATCGCATCACATGACCGCCGTCATCTTTGTCTCGGACCACGTCGCACATCTTCATACACGAGAGACTCGTGCGAGCAGGAATGTCCATCATGATTTGTAAATTTCTACTTGTGACTTAGCCGTGAGCTCAAATTAATGCATATTTACTATATATAACACAAAGTAATGTACAAAACTTTGACACTCGCTTCCCTCTCCTAGACCCAAGCCAATCTATACCACTATCGAGGGGCAAAAGAAGAAGAAAAAAAGACAACTGTAGGAAACGACTTCAGATTCATAGACTGAATTGTTGCACAAGCCATTACATGGCATGACATTCTTCTTTTTTTTTTTAAAAAAAAAAAATCAGGTTCGTTTAGGCCGACATTATTGTCAAACTGCTCATCGTCCCCGTCGTGCCCAGTGACATCGCCATCGGACTCCTTCTCCATGTCTTCCCATCTCATTGAGAAATCTAGTGTCTTTTTTTTTTTTTGTCTTTGGCGCACACTGCTGCCACATCACTTGCTCATTCCGGGAGTTCGACTCAATGCACAATCTCCTCGGCCTTGCCGACTGGATTGGGCTTTTGCCTTGCATCCATCTTCACTCTCAAGGTTCATCATCTCGATCGGCTCACCATCACGTTCGCTGCTGCTGCTGCTGCTGCTGCTGCTGCTGCTACCTGTTCCACGCATCCTTCGACGGCTCCGCTTTTTGCCGCGGAATAACACATGCGCATCGCGCCGAAAGTCGCTCAGCTGGTCGTCCAATGCACCGATTCCCTGGTCCCAAGCCTCGCGATTCAGATGAGCACCGGCGTCAATCAGTCTGTTCTTGGCCCGGATCTCTTGCCACCTTGTCATTCCTCCAAGTTCAAAGATGTTCATGCGGCGCTTCCTGCTCGTGGGGTTCCCGATCATGACCGGTCTCCATGCCTTCTCCTCTTCCATGGCGGCCTGGGCATCCCCTGGCGTAGAAGCTCGTCTGATCGTCGACCGTCGCCGAGCGTCGACCAACCGGTCCATCTCCTCAGACTTGGATTTTGGGACAATCTGAACTTCGGTGAATCGGATCAGAACGAGCAGCAACAGAAAAGTCAGAACAAGCAATATGCCTGCCACGACACCCGTAGACACCCGCTGCCCAAGCGTCCTGGTGACGTAGCCGCCCAGAGCAGTTGAGCCAGCCGCCAGGATGAAAGCGAGGGAATGTATCGAGGCGAAGCCGGCAGTCACCCTGGGAAAGGAGGAATAGTTGGTGCGCTTGTGGGTTTTGCCCGAGCCGTCCTTTTGTCGGCCAGTCATTGCCGGGGACAAATCCGAGCAGTCAAATGCCTCCATCACCAGCCCGTTGCATTCCGAGATGGCGAGGCAGGAAAGGAAGCCGACGAACCCCGAGAAGATTGTCGGCACCGCGAAGTGAACCGGCGGGCCCGCCGAAACTGCAGCGTAGCATATGCCCGCCAGAGGCAGAAGCAAAGTGAACACGGTGCGGCGCACAAAATGAGACGACCATGCTATCTTTCTGTCGAGTGTGGCTAGATTGCTGTTTAACTGGGCCTGGCGAGATCGTGAGAACAAGTTGGCCTTCTGGAAGGGAATTGCCAGCAGAGCACCCAACGCCATGACGCCGACGAGCAGGCCGACCTCGGTGGATCGCCGGCGGTAGAATCGCGAGAGAAGAGACCCGAGCAGTATGATGATGAGAACGACTTGGGCGTATATCCAGGCCGAGTAAATCGCCATGATGGCGAACCCTGGTTGCCGAAGCATCTCGAAATTGAGGGCGATGCCGTGATACACTTCTTGGCCCCACCACTTTGGGCCAGTCTTGACGCGATGCATCATGACTTCTCCTCGTGCGACTCGTCGGGAAATGTCTTCGCCGGTGCGCACCTCGGCCACAGACCGGCGATATGGCGACCGGCGAACCTCGGGACAAACCACGTTCAACACGAGCACAAATGCTATAACGATGATGCTGACATAGAACCCCCACGCGGGATTATACTCATCAATTATACAGGCGCCCGCCAGGAATCCGACTCCCAGAGACCCGATCCAACACCAGGTCCAGATACCGAGCCAGACGCCCATGCCACCGCCATGTCGTCGGGCATCGTATCGATCCACAACTTCCTGATGGGGGTTGCAGCTCATGAGAGAGGCACCAAACAGATCTGTCAAGATGGAATGAAAATTCATGCTCGCAAAGCCGAGAGATAACCCCATGAGAGCCCTCGCCGTCAACAGGAAGCATCTCCACGGGACGGCGTTGGTGAGCCTTTGAGAGTTGACAGCCAGAGCTTGGGGGAAAAGAAGAGGCATCGCCAAGACCAAGCTCGACAAGATGTACGGTTTCCTCCCATGAAGAAGGGGCAACGGCCAGAGAAAAAATGTCGGGATGGCCAGACCGAGAAAACAGGCAGTATTCCCATGGACTATGGTATGAGACTGGTCAATGACGTAGTATTGAATGGAAGGAACGAGACCGGAGTAGATGCCCAATATGATTCCAATGAGCGCCGTGCTGACGCAGGCGACAAAGGCGACAAATCTCTTGCGGAAAGGCGACCAATCCCGAGCAACTGGCTGCCGTTTGTGGGATTTTGCCAGGCTGAAGCCTTGAGCACCTCTCAAGCTAACATGAGAGCGGCGGTGGAGACTGATCCCATGCTCCATGTGAGGGTGAGGGGGCCGAACAGAGGTGCTTTGGCTTGGTATCAGTAGCTGAGCTTCTTCCTCTCCCCGTCCACGGTGGGCACCGTAATCTGAGCGGACGACTCTTCTCCCGGCGTGCCTCAAACCGCGAACTTGAGCGTTATAGGGTCGCACCACGCCATGTTCGGCGACCCCACCGAGGACAAGGGGATTGGGGGTGGCAGGCGGAGGTTGAGTGCCTGTGCGAGTCTCGTCATCAAGCGGAAGTTGGTCCAGCTTCTTGCTAGACTTTCGACGAGGTATTTTGCGTCGATTTTCAACCTCACTATCACCCACATCGTGCTCGTTGCTTCTCGAAGCCACTCTATTCTCATGCCGAATGAACTCGCATGCCTTGGACTGACTGACGGGGCTCCGTGGCTTGCTCAACGAGCTGTCTTCTTCTACTGCTTCCCTGTGAGAACCGATGGTGGGGGCGGGAACTGGTTCAAGAAGGTAGTCACCACCACTGCCATCGGCGCTGGCTGAGCAAGGAAGATGTCGGGAGCCGTTTATTGTTCCATTCTGACTGGGCATACTTCGACAATGGGAATGCAGGCTGATAGAAGGCTGCTTATACGGCACCCGTGATGCAGCAGTCGATGTTGGCTCATCGACGACTTGAGAGGCGATGGCAAGTGCTTCGCTCAATAGCCGTTCAAGGTCGCTCACAGCGCGTTTGAAGCCAACACGATCGAATGCGGATGACTGTCGCCTTTCGGAGGGAAGGGTCGACTTGGCATGGAACCTCGGAGGAAGGCTGGAGGACAAGACTGAATCCGAACATCTGTCTGGCTCCGGCGATGTGCTGCAAATTCGGCGAAAATCGCCCGGCCTTTTTGTGTACTTTGGTGCGTAATTCTCTGGATACTTCAACACATCCCTCAGCCATTGCTTGGTGCGCTTGTGATCAAAGAAGGAGCCCGAAGCTTGATTATTGTCAGATGTCTTATCCAAGTCAGCCAAGTTGGGCTCAAACGAGTTTCCAAGACCCAGAGGTTTATCAAAAGACGTATCCGGATGGCTGATGCCTGGTGCTGGCCTTATCTTCGAGACTGGATGGGGACCGTGATTTCCATATTTATACATGATGGACGCTAACGGGTCAAAAAATGGCCTCGTTTTGGAAATCGGAATCGAAGAATGACGAATCATGGGCGTCGATCCATCATGGACAGAATCCAGCGCTGGTTTATGCGATGCTAGATCTTGATGCTCACAGCGTGGTAAAGTGCGAAGGCTTGACATTGGGCGCTCTTGCCAATTCCCTGGATATGGTGCCCCCTCAGGTTCGCGGTCGGATCCTTTTTGCGTTGTTTCTCGTTCTGTTTGCGTGGCATCCGAGGCTATGCCTTGAGCATTGAACGTTTCCATTCCTTGGGAAATGGCTGTAGCTTCACTAGCATCAAGTTTGCGCAAGTAATTTGTTGCAGGGCAATTCTCCATCCGATGAGCAGCATTTTCGAGCGTCTGTGAAGCTCCGTTGGCATCGGGACGAGACTGAATACCCGCCATGGTACGCGCGTCTACGTCACATCCGTCAGGATTCTGGATGACGAGTGCTGTCCGTGCCTTGGATTTAAATGGGTTATGGTGGGACGTCTGGCCTTCTGCAGTCGTGTCCGGCGGACATGGCCGAGCCTTTATGATGGGCACGCGCAAGTAGTCTCGACAAGAGACAGTCGCATCACCGGCAGGCCTCGGGGTCTGGTTTATTTCTGAAATGTCAGAAAAGGCCTTTACCTTGGGCGTCCCTAGGCAAGTGTCCAAGACATGCAAGCCACCAGAGATGACATCGAGGCCAGCAGCTGTATTTTTGCCAGTAGATGTAGCTGAAGAACCCTCCACCTCTATCATGGTTGATGAGGGAGAAAGGAGAAAGCCGTCTTGCGGGTCCAAAGAATTATTGGTATCGCTGTTCGGATCGAAGGGTGCCACCTTGTTGTAGGCTTGACCATGGTCCGTTTCCTAACTAGTCGTGTTTTCGCCATCACCATGTATTGCGTACTCGACTCCGGCCGGTCGAACCTTTGACGTACTGATGGCATAAGAGAGAAGATTTTGTGGTATTGTCTGGTATGCTGCTTGCTCGGAGGAGCTGTTTGTGCTATCCATCAGGATTCTGGCCCGTGCAGACATTTTTCGGCCAGATTTGTAGCTCTTCTTATGTTGTGACGATGAGAAGCGAGCCAATAAAGAAAAAAAAATTACAATCAATGGCTGACAGAAGCTAATCCCAGAAAGAGAGAAGAAAGCCAATCAAAAGCTATATCAAAAGTTCGTGCGGAAAGAGCATGACGGAATGCGAAGCTCAGAGGAACTCGTCGTCGCCAGACTGGGCGGATCGTCTCTAGAACGCAGTTGCGGGCTCAATTTTTGGCGTTACGCTACCGAGACGAACCACTTCAAAGCGACTGATTCCGAGTCGAAGCTTCCTGGAATCGATAGCCTCGCGGCGGTGCTTGGTCAAAAATGGCAATCTTCAGGCCGAAGACATTCCCCAATCTGGCCTCTTTCGATTGTGACAGACGAGAGTAAGTACGTGGCCCTTGAGAACGGGTTTTCTCTGTCTTGACCCCTGACCCTGGCACGAAACGAATAACGACAGAGATGGGCGCGGCACCCAAACAGCGCTCAAGGCGGTTAAAGAATACTTCAGATATCGCTCTGCGGAGGTGGAGGAGTGCCGGAAAAGGTAGAAAGGCCAGGAGCTTCAAGGTGAAGTTGATATGATTTGATCGACATACGAATGCTGATGGGGGTGATAAGATGAGGACAATGAGTGTTGAAAAGGATTGTGAGGGGGGCGGCTTATGAATGAAGGAGTGCAATTCACGGGAGGGTGAGTACCATGTTGGAGGAGGGTGAAAAGTCGAAGGACGTCTCTTTGCCACTTGACAGTTGACGCCATGGAGTGTTGTTGACTGTCGACGGCACCAAGGCCTGCCTGCAATCTGCGATGCGAGAACTCGCGACTCGCCCGGTACTTGCCTCCTCGGCTACGGGGGGCTGTCGTGCCGACGATGGCCATGGTCTTGCCAGCTGGCTGCTGGCTGTGGGAGAAAAAAGAGAGAAAAAAAAGAAAGAGAGAAAGAAAGAGAGAAAGAGAGAAAGAGAGAAAGAGAGAAAGAAAGAAAGAAAAAAGGAAGGTGCCACCTGCATTCGCGCGCCATGCAGCCTGTCGTCGTCCATGGTCCATCGGTCGTCCATCGCGCACTTCCGCAAAATACTTCCACAAAGCTGCCTGAGTACGGCACCACCATCTCACCACCATCTGATCTCGGCGTCTGCAGTTTGAGATTCGGGGAGCCGCTCGGATGATCGGCATGGGGGCATGGAGGCTGCTGGGTGGACGGCCGCGGGTGCGATAATACGCGCACCACATGCAACACAAATGCAACGTGCGATGTGCACCATCATTCTCCGTGGCCCCATTGGTATTTCTGCCGCGGCTCGGCATGTTCCCGCAGGCACAGGCGCACAAAGATGACGAGATTGCGCGCGAGTCATGAGATGCTACTACTTTCTTTGGCAGATGTTGATTGATATTGGAAAGCACTTTTGTTTGCCTCACAGAGATGAGAGAGATGTCGTGCGCTGCAGGAAGGCTTCTTCTTCTTCTTCTTCATTTGCTCGTTATACGATAGCCAGTGTCACAGCTACATACTAGTAGCTTCGGTCATATGCGTATAAAAAAAAAAACAGTTCATGACCGACGCACACGACTTCTGCGACCAGCACAGACATCACAGGCAAAGCTTTAAAAGCGTCATGCTGGCAATTTGGTTGCTTAGACAAGGACAAAAAGTAAAAAGAAAAGAAAAGACAAGAAAAGACAAGAAAAGACAAGAAAAGACAAGAAAAGACAAGAAAAGATAAGAAAAGATAAGAAAAGATAAGAAAAGATAAGAAAAGACAAGACAAGAAAAGAAAAGAAAAGAAAATAAAATAAAAGAAAAGAAAATAACATAAAATAGAAGAACAAAAAAGGAGAAATAGGACACCAAAAAAAAAAAATGGCGGAGAGAAAAAAACGCGCCATATCAAGAGGGGAGAACGACCGACTTACAACCGTGGACGCTGCAGACACAAGCCTGTCTTTTTCGATACCACGTTTGCAAAAATCCTGCCAAAAAAAACATAGAAATGTGCCATGAAACTCCAAAATACCACTCTGCATGTGTCCGTATTCTTCTCTTGCCGTGTACATGCGCGCTCCGAGGCCCGCCAGCATGAGGCAAGAAAACAATTCCAAGGTGTCATGTTCGGTTCTGGACATTCAGCGACTCCCGACAGTAAAATAGAAAAACAAAAACAGAAAAAAAGTCATTCGCACACCAGGCGCGTCGACAACCAGGACGGGATAAACAGAAAGAGAAGGGCGAGGCTATAGGGGTTGGGTGACGTGCCGGTTGGCTCACCCGGTCTTGAAGGCCGATGGACGGGGAGCACGTGAAGAATGATGGAGCCAATGAGTCGAGAAAAGGCCAATTTTCGGTATTGCATGTTGTCCGATGGCGAGCCATGATAGTCTGGAGCAGAGTACTCTTGCAATCAGGCGTTCCCGGGACGACGACGAGTGTGTGAGGCGCAAGCATATCCGACATAGATGACCCGTTGCTCTATTTTATGGCCGGACTGTCCGTAGGCGACACATCGATCAACGCCGTGCTGGTAGTAGACGCAACGGCACACCGGGTACACCTCAATAATCTGGTAACACATGGTCTTATGTTTTTCTTCTGCGAGACCGAGGTGTCGTGTTTGTATAGCTGATAGATGAGACTTTGATGATGGGCAATAAGTAGGCCCGAGAGGAACACCAAAGTAGTAAAATAAGAAACGGAGCAAGTATATGAGAAGATGTCGTTGCGGGAGACGGTAGTGTGCTATGACAGATCAGATGAGGATAGAGAAGCGATGGAGGGAGAGAGAAGACGGAGGCATTGTGGTCTTATATGAAGTATGAAGCAAACGAGGTGGAAAGCCCAGAAAGAAAAAAAAGATGGCAAGTCCTGGAGACGTTTTTTTTTTTTTACGCACGACAAGGGCGAACAGAAAAAGAGCCCCCGAACATGAGGCGTCTCGGCCTCACCTACAATCGGCGAATATGGTTGCCTGACGGATATCCGGCAACCTGGGAGCAATCTATCGGCACGCCCTCGAGAAAGCCGGCCATGGAAATAAAAGATAACCGAGACGAGGTTATCACCAAATCCACGCCTCCTGGTCTTCGCCGTCTTTTCCCACACGCCACCACAAGAAGGCTTGGTGAGGCAGTTACGTGGAGACGCAACAAGGCATCAACCAAGAAGACGGCGAGTAAAAAAAAAACCCTGGCTCTCGCGGACACGTTATTCGCAGTCGATGGAGGAGGGTGGGAGAAAGAAAGAAAAAAGTGAAGGGGAAGGGGAAGGGGGGGGGGGGGGTGCGTATGTCCCAATGCAGCCTTACTAGAAAATGGAGCAAAATATCAAACACCGGGCAGAGAAGCTTTGGAACGAATGGAGAAAAAAAAAGATTGGAGCTCACGATGCGGTAATCCGAGCGGAAGGTCTCGAAGGAGCAAAGCGACTAACAACACCGAATGGCAAAGAGTCATTCTGCAAGATGTGTAATGTCTATGGTAAGGGGGGGGGGGGGGAGAGGGGGTGGTGGGGTGGTTTTGAGGGGAGAAGGGAGGAAGGGGGGGGGGGGGGGGGGGGGTGATTGAGTGAGGGGCGGGGCTCTGCGCGATGGAACAGATGGCAAATGGAAATGCGATGCAGAGAACCCCCCAACGCAGCTTAAAACGGAAAGCACTACTACACATGCAGAACATAGATAGTAGTAAGAGATATATATAAAACCGATATATATATAACACAACAGGCAGCATGGAACCAAAAAAAAAAGAAAAAAAAAGAAAAAAAAGAAACACCTTCCACACAGTGGGCAGGCTGACCCAGCGAAAAAGTAGACAAAAATAACGAAATTAGTGAAGTTAAAAAAAAGTAGTAAAAAGATCAAAAGTACGACGCCGACCGGATTCGAACCGGTGCCCCCGAAGGGAAAAGATATCTACTATAATTCGAGTCTTTCGCGTTAGACCACTCCGCCACAGCGCCTTGGAACAATCGCCCCCAAAGTATGTCTCATAGAGGCCACTCGACGCGCCAGAGCCACTGCCACAGCAAAAAGCGAAAATAGATGACTCACTCAGTCATGCAGTTTCCTGTTTCCTTCCTCTCCTCCCTGGATGTACTCATATCAGGGCGCAAGTGGGGTAGCGCGGAAGAAAGTAGACAAGGGGGAGGGGGGGGGGGGGGTGTTATAGAAAGACCGGGGGGTACGATGTCTATCAACGCCACAAGTACGTAGTACATGAATTGAGACGCAACGGTTTTTTTTTTTTTGGCCCCCCCCCCCCCCTTTCCCCCCTTCTTCCTCGTCGCCTTGTTTCACAATAAGTCGCATGGGTGACCGACGACGCCGGGCGGCGATCACAGGGCTGTTGACGTTTCGCGGGCGTGATTTCTTCGGGCAGATTGGGGTATTTTTTTTTTTTTTTTGCTTTGTTCTGATGGCACACCGACGAACCGTCCGTCCGTCACCGGTTACGCTGGTAAAACAGATTCCAGTACAGGGCCTGCCTGCCTGCGTGGGTTGAGTTGAACCTCTGACCGCAGCAAGTTTTACCCCTCCCTTCTTCTTTTTATTCCCCCACAATCAAAATGGCCAACCCCTTCTGCACAGCTCGTTTACATTCTCTTCATTCGTTCATCGTGTCCTTGGGAAGTAGAGCCGCTGGGGGAAGAGGGGAAGGAAGAAGGGGGGGGGGGGGGGGGGGGGCATGTTGGCGGGCCTGGGCGAAGAACAAGCACGCGAGAGCAGATAGAGAGCAGACACAGACAGATGAGATGCTGAGATGCTGCACAGCGACGGCGGCTACTCTAGCGGTGTGTTCTTTTCTTTTGATTTGTTTCTCTTTCTTTTTTTTTTTTTTCTAAAAAAAAAGTAAACCCTGCGCAAAGTTGTCTCTCTTTTTTTTTTCCTTTTTCTCCCGCAATCATGAGTCAGTCAGTCGGTGCAGGTTGTGTCGACGCAACGGCAAAGAAAGAGCCAAGCAAGCAAGCGCCGAGAGATCTGTTCATCTGGGCGGCAAATGTCGCTTTTTGCTTTTTTGACGCACCGCAGCGCACGTAGAACTGCCTCGCGGCCTGCTCACTCTTGGGGGCGTGTACGCGCGTGCCTGCATGACGAAGACAATGTTTCCCGTCTGGCTCCTTCGCACGTCGCACGTCGCAACACGCAATGTAAATGCAGGAAAGCGCCAGCGACGGTTTTTTTTTATATATATATATATCTTTTTTTTTTTTTTTGCCTCAACAACAAAGCACGTGGGCGGAGGGAGGGGGAGGGGCCGTCCGTCCAGCCCCGTACAATGACGTCGGACGTAGCGTCGTCGATTTTCATCCTTCATCTTTATTTTGTTTTTTTTTTGTTTCTTTTCTTTTTTGCTGATGAGTCGCCTTGAGACCGGGCAGCATATGGCCCATAACCGTCCCTTCTTTCCCTTCTTCACCCCCTCCACCAGCGATTCGGTTCCGTCCGGGCGAAGGACGCCTTGCCCTCCTTGCCTTGCTGCTGCTGCCCCTTAGGTATCAGGACCGTAGTTTATTATATGATCCCCCCCTGCCCCAATCTCCTTTTAGACTTTTGCGTCACGTCATCTTCACGACTGGACCGAGTGCCGATGACCCCCCCCCCCTCTCCTCCCGAGAGAAGGGAGGGGGGGGGGGGGGCGTAGAACACGGCTTGTTTGTTTGTTTCCCGCGTCATTCGGGCCCCGCGTGCCTCGGATGGCCCCTAACCCTTCATATAAAGCCGCATATATGAATAGAATAACGATAGTAATCATCATGATGGTGACAATTGTCGTCATTATAGTAATAATAGTGGTATAATAACAATACTATGATAACGAGAGAGGGGCGGGCGGGGATGAAACGCATCTGCACGCCCCGGCACACCAGGCACACACGAACCTTTCGGATGTTGTGGTCCACGACGGCAAGTGACGAGAGAGAGAGGGGGAGGGGGAAAACAAAAAAAAAAAAAAAGCGAGGTTGAATCGAGTCTTCACAAGCCATAGGAACACCCACGCAGCGCAGCAAGAACAATAACATGTGTTTTTCCTTTTTTAAAAAAAAGAAAAAAGAAAAAAAAAAAAACAACCACGTACCTCGCCGCGCAGGTGTTTCGCCCGGTCGTTTAGGCCGCGTTCGGCGCGCCTCGGCAAACCGAACAGCACTACCCACCACCCATAACCCATCACCCATAACCCACCACCCACTACACCCACCACCCACTACCGCGTCGGCAAAAGTTCCAATTATAGCACGGCAGGACCCTCATCCCCCCATCTCATCTGAAGCTTAGCGTATCAGGTCCCCTAAAACGGCCGACGAAAAAAGAAAAAAGAAAAAGAAAAAAGAAAAAGAAAAAAAGAAAAAGAAAAAAAGAAAAAAAGAAAAAAAAAAAAAAAACACTCAACTCTCACACATACATAGTACACACATACACGAGGCTACCTTTTCCACCCACCGCCGTCTCCAAGGCGACTCCGCCCTGCCCAGGCAGCAGCGCACCCCGGAACCACAAGGTCAAATCAAATCAAATCAAATCAAATCAAAGGGGGAAACCGTAACCGCGCGCAGGGTTAGTCATCTCCGACACGGGCTGCGTCTTGGCTTGGCTTCTTTCGCCGAGAGTCGACAAGAGAGAAGTGTGTGTGGTGGTGTGTGTGTACTACATCCTACATCCTACATCCTACATCCTACACACATACGTAGTAAAGTAGTACTAACCTGAGGACAAGTGCGTATGACCCAGACATTCCGCAGCAAACGTCTTTCCATCCGCCCCGCACGCCGCAACCGCGCTCGCTCGCGCCGGCCTCGCCGGAGTAGGCTGTGGATCGACATTGCATCAATGCTGCAACATCTGGCCGCCGCGAGATAGAGAGGAAAGCTGATTGAGGACCTGTATGTCCGTGTGGTTATCAAAAAAAAAAAAATCAACCCCGGACGGCGCTTGACGGACGCGACCTGAGGGAGGAGGAGGAGGAGGAGAAGAAGGAGGGGGAGAAGAAGAAAAGACAAAAAGGCAAAGAAGGAAATAAAAAAAAAAAAACCAGACACCAACTGAACAACACCCCCCCCCCCCCCCTCTCACATCCATCATTTGTCAAGCCGCCGGCCAGCATAGAGGCAACCCCCCCCCCCCAAAATATCAGAGAGCCCCGACTTTTCGTCCGCGCCCGCAAGCCACCGGAGGAGGAGAGAGAGTGACGCACCGCGAATCGATAGGTTATGTGCATGCACCATGACCAGCTTTCGTCAACTCGCTTCGTCCGTACGAGTGACCAGTGGGTACCGTATGTACTACGTTACGTATGTATACGCGTCTCAACATTCACATCCTCATTCCGCCTTTTTTTTTTCTTTTTTTAAGCTTTGTCCTTTCTTTCATTCGACCTCAATTCCGCCCCTGTGCAATCAACTGGCTCGTATGCCTCACATTGTACGCTCTTTGTTCTTTACAAACATGCCACCTTGTCGCTGAGCAAATGCAACAAGGTGAATCCGCCGAGTTTTTCGCTTCTAAGAGATGTTGCTTGACAGAAAGCCTCTGACTCCCGGTGCCCAGCTGGCCTATCACCATCTTGAATTTCTTCATCAATAAGTGTACACGTCATGGGCAAAGACAAGAATCTAGAGCTTCCACCATGTAGAAACCCGTTCTATCCCATCCCACCTTCCAGCACTTGCTTGGTTCATCATTAATACAACCCCAGCCATCGCCCATTCGTAAAAAAAAAAAAAAAAAAAAAAAAAAAGAGGAAAAAAAAGAAGAAAGAAGAAAAGGCTTCTTCGCGATGCCCCTTTTTTTTCATACGCCGCATGGAACCTTGGAAAATTGGTTCTTGCAAAACACTGATACCGCCCTTATCGTTCCTGGTATAATTGAAGAAATAGATGCATGTATATGTATGTATGTTGGTGTTGGTGTTGGTGTTGGTGTGCGTGCGTATGCGTTGTGCGTGTCCATGAAGAAAATGCAATCGAGAGAGAGAGAGAGAGAGAGAGAAGGACACGCAAAGCAAGACTATTGGCGCTCATCCACAGAATTGGGCTCTGCTGCCGTTTTCTTCTTCTTCTTCATGCATGCCTCAGTTTCTCATGCACCAGCCGTTCTCCATGTGGTCTTTGCCAATTGCCAAGATGAGGGAGTTCAGGTGGGTTTTCGTCGCACACAAACCCGTTTCTCCTTCCTTCTTTTCTCCAGGTAATCAAACTCGGCAATCAGGCCAGAACGTTCATTGTGCTGCCCCCGCCAATGGAAAACCATTCTACCCCCTTCGATTCATCGCAGCCGACGCGCCAGCGGCTGCCAAATCTTGCTTTCCACTAACCGTTCGTCCAGTCGCACGAGGCAAGCTGCTGATACTGCTGACGGATCCACCTGCACTTGTTCGCCTGTTGATGCTGGCCGTCGTGGCACCGGTCGCTCCGGAAATCCTTCGCGAAACACTCGAGACTGGCTTATGGGGGCTCACACCGCTTCGCATGGCATTGATGATGCCCTTGCCTACAGTATTCGGCGGCTCCGGGAGCGGACGCGGGGCTGAGAACGGGGCCGCGCGCTTCGATGGCGAAGCCTCCCTCGCCGACAACCTGGGTATGGCTATGGACGCCGCCTTCTGTCCCGTAATGAACTCGTGTCGAACAGCATCCTCAGGTCGCAGACGTCTCTCGGGATCCCAGCGCAGGCAGCGAGCAACAAAGTCCACAAACACTTCGTCGTCGCACTTCAACACCTGCTGCAGCGTCTTGGACGAAGGTCGACGTCTACGACCCTTGGACGAGACACTCAACCTCGGCTTGCCCATCGAGTCGAAGAAGAGCTTCTTCCTCGTGCTCTTCTCGATCAAGTGCTTTTCCGGTGGGCCAAACACCTCCATGATGCACGCCAGCTGCTCCTGCTCGTTTTCGCCCGGAAAGATGGGCACCCCAGTGTACAGCTCCGCCAAGATGCAACCGACGCTCCACATGTCAATCGGCATTCCGTACGTCATGCCCAAGATGACCTCGGGTGATCTGTAGAACCTCGACTGAATATACGTGTATACCTTTTCATGTTCGAAACAGCTCGATCCAAAGTCAATCACCTTGATTTCCGAATGCAGCGGGTGGCCCAGCAAGATATTCTCGGGCTTCAAATCACAGTGGATAACTTTGCGCTGCTTCAGAAGAACGAGTGAGGACAAGATCTGTTTCGTGAATCGTCTGATGATTCTCAATGAGAATCCCCGGAACGAGTGCGCCTTGATGAGCTCGTAAAGATTCATGTCCAGAAGCTCTGTGGATATGCAAAGATGACCACGAAAGTAGAAGCTTTGTGTGAAATTGACCATGCTGTGCTTGTTTTTTGGATCCTATCATGGAGAAGAAGAAAAAAAAAATGTTAGTTGACGCAAAATTGGGTGGATTGTTTTTTTTTTTTCTTTTTCTTTTTCGGGACAAGACAATTTTTTCTTCTTCCCCATCCAATGCTCCAACGACTTACCCATTCGCGAAGTTTTGCCAGAATATTGACCTCTACAAGCGCTTGCTGATGAAACCTTTTCTTGTTTCTGATTATTTTGATGGCAACCAGGGTGCCGCACTTGTGATCAATACACCGGACAACCTGTCCGAAACTACCCTTGCCGAGAACGTCCACAATCTCGTACCTGTACGAAAGATGATCACCAGGTACAATAGTGTAATCTCCTCGCTCGTCGTCGTAACCAAAATTCGGTGCGTCCGACTGCAGATTGCCAGTGACCTTGCGAGCGTTTTGAGTTCCGCAGAAGTAGATGTCATTGTAATCAATGATTTCGCCCCGCTCGTAAATGTTCAGCATGGCGATTCGAATGGCCTCCTGGGGACTGACGCGCTCTTTGGGGGTTGCGCGCTTCTTCAACGCATCCAGTGCCTTGCCGGCTATCTCGGTCTCTTTTCGTCGAGAGCCCAGCTTGCGCATTTCTTCTTCGGCGGCCCTGTCATCCTTGTCCAGCTCCATAGCCCAAGACCCAACAGTCTGGAGAACAGTCGACGCCGCCTTTGCCTTGGCGTCTACGTTGACTGCACCGGCGGTGGCGCGTCTCGTCAAGGGCGTCGTGGTGGCGGCAGGACTCGCACCATCTTTTTGATGACCACTCCACGTCTCGCTGCTCTTAAGACGATCGCGGGGGCCATTGTTGGTCAAGCTTGCTGCTGAGCTCTTGCGCATTCGGGCATCCAGAGTTGGCCCGTTTGAAGACGCTGCTGCTATAGGAGCGGCGTGTGGCTGCTTGTTGGCAGTAGTCGATCCACTCACTATTGCAGATGAAGAAGCAGGAATACGTGGTGGGGGCATGTTGTCTGATCTGATGTGAGACATTTGGGCGGGAGCTGGCATCGTCGTCTTGGATGCAGCATCTCCAGAGCCTCTAGACTTGTCGCGCTTGTATGACAGGCTGAACTTCCCTCGTAAGGATGACTTGGAAGAAAGGCTTCGGGTTTCGGGTGCCTCCGATTCCTCTGACGGCTCGGGTGGTGGTGACTTGGGCATGCGACTGGCCTTGTGCATATCTCGGGGACCAGCCGGTTTTTCATGATTGTTGTCATCGACGAACAAGTTGCCAGTCGTCGTGCTGTAGCCGCCTCCCGTTTTTGGTCTTTTCAGGTTTCCGAGCTCGAAACCAGATTTGGGCAAGGAAGACGACAAGTAGGGCGAGATGCTGGAGCTGCAGGCTGGTTCCACCAAGCTCGAGGACGAATCCGAACAATCGCCGTTGGGAGGCGTTGGCGTTACTCGACGGATGTGATGGATCGAGGTGCTGCTTCGGGGAAGAGAAGGAATTTCTATCGTCTCGTCAAACTGACTTTTGGAAAAGAACGAGCTCTTGGAAGCAGTCATTGGCGTGCCGGGGGTCTTGGCAACCCGTCGTGGGGGTGGCGGGCTAAGATCGTGCCGGTTCGACATGAATTTGTCCTTTGGCTTGGACGCATTTGGGAAATTCAAGGGTCCGATTGTCAAGGGCGGCAGTCTCAAGGGTTCTAGTTGTCTCCTGCTTTGGCTGTTCTTCTTCTCCTGTTCTCTGGCGGTTGTCCCTGCATACGAGCTCTTTCTAACGCTGAACTTCTGCTGATGCTTGGTCGGCTCAGGGTACACGGGCATGGTCATGCTGCCAGTCAAGCCGCTATGGATGCTGGTCGAGTCCACGGCACCGGGATTGGGCCTTTTCGGGTCCGCGAAATACGTCTCTGCATACACCTCTTTCGGAGACTCGTATGCTTTGGGGATGGCTGGGACAGGCGGGACATCTTCTTCCTCGTCACCCTGAAGGCAACTATGTGCACCTGCGTTCTTGGGGGCGGGCAATCGGGTGGCTGATGATGAGGACAGGAGGCGGGGCTGGATGGATCCAGTGGATGATCTCACGGTGTTGAAACTTGCCGTGGATGCTATTGAGAGCCCGGAGCTGTAGGACTTTCTGTTGCTCACTTCAGGTGTGGTTCGAGAGGAAGAAGGAGTCAGAGAAGCTTTGCGTGGTATCATGGAAGGAGACCGGGACTCGGCGCGCATTTCTCGTGAGACTGGGGGAGGCGGCGGAGGCACGTTGGAAAGCATGTTCAAGCTTTGGGATTGAGGCATCATGGACAAGCGCTTCATCCTCCTTGTGTCAGTAGGACTGATGGTTCTGGCCCCCAAGCCGGTGGCATGGCTGCCGGGCATAATGGACATGCGTTTGCCAGTTGAAGAAGGCGTGCCGACTTTTCCTCCGACGCGTGGAGATTTGGGTGCCAAGGTCGAAAAGCGATTTTCCTCCGGGGTCGAGTTTGACCCACCGAGCAAGTTTGCTTGGCTCACTTTCGGCGAAGGTTGAACTGATTTGGCTTTCGCGGCTCTCGTGTGCGGCATCGGGCGTGATGAATTCGGGTTGGCGCCATCTGCTGATCGCCTCGATGGGTCATGAGGGGCCGTCTTTTCGTCGAGGATACTGGTGCGTCTGACATGCGTGTTTCGAACTGCGACGTCAGAGTCGGTGATGATGCCTTGTCCTATAGATTTCCGAGGCAGCTTGGGAACAGTGGTGTTCGAGACTGGCGGGTAATGGCTCTGTCGCCGATTGCGCATGGCTAAAGGGGCAGTAGGGTCATCGGTTGCTCCGGATGAAGAGGACAGCATCGACGACACGCTGGGCTGTCGACCGGATATACTTGGACGTCTCAATATGGATCTCGATCGCCCGGCTCTTGTAGCTGCTGGTGGCGGGTGTGGAACGCTCCCACAGTTCGAGGTAGAATTTTGCGACATGGTGGGGTCTCGCGGCAGCTTTTCTTCCACAAGACCCTTTGTTTCCAAAACACTCCCTTCTCCCGTCGACGAAGAGAATTGCGTCAGCTTGAAGTCGGAGGAGGCAGACTCGATGCTTGTATGCAGGTCGTCGAAGCTGGCCGAAGGCAAAAAATTGAGGGATGTCGTCGGTTGATTCGAGTGGCTGGCATCGCCATTTCGCCGATGGCCCAGATGCGAATAGTTGGTTGAAGAAGAAGTCGACAGCATCTGAGCGTTGAATGTTGGGATATGGTCGCTTGAGTACGCTGGGGGCGATATGTCCGAATCAGTATTGTCGCGCCTGATGACAAGGTTTTCAAGATTCAAGATATCAGCAACACGCGTATGGACTTTGAGATTTTCATCATGACTGAACGGCAACGAGGATCCATCCGATAAACTTGTTTTTTTTTTCTTCTCCTTTCTCTCTCACGGACACGATTGGCAGAGTAATGTTAAATGTAGTGACAAGGAGTAGCAGCAAGGACTTACGGTCGAGTGGGAAAAGGTGATGGTCTAGCTTCAGCAGATGCCTCGTGTGTCAGGGTCATCAAGCCAAGCCAAGTCACGTCGACGAAGCAACTCTAGTGATGATTGAGGAAAAATGGCCTCCAACTCTTGGCGAAGCTCCGTCGCGTGAACAGAGGCCTCAGTCCAGTCAAGGAGCTGGGTTCATTCGAGACGCTACCTCATTCCGAAGACGAGTCGTCTGTAAGGCACTCAACAATCTCGTGAAAGCTGGACCAGAGAAGAAAAAAACCAAAGTGCCAAGTTGACAGGGCTGGAGCAGCCTCAGTGGATTTCGTTCCTGACTGGAGGAAAAAAAAAATCCAAGAGAAGTGGACAGCTCAGCCGGGTATAGTACTGGGGAGAGGGTGCGGCCAACGAACCGTCAGATGATGAACGAGGTTGTCGCCGACTTGTTTTTCCAGAGCATGGAGAGGTACAGAGTGTGGCGGCACAACCAGTAAATTGGTAAATTGGCGAGTGGGGAGGACACAGTTTGGGTGGCGGGGGGGGGGGGGGGGGTTGCTGCGCAGCTCCCGGTGGAGCTCTGCGAGTGGCTACTAGGCAATGGCAGGCAGTTCAATCTGGCAGATGGGAAGGGGCGATGGATGAAGTACCTTGAAGTACCTGCGCGTCGCGAGTCGTGACTCGTGTGCAAAACCTCGACATTAACATTGCCAGTCTTGGGGGTGAAAAGAAAAAAAAAGAAAAAAATCAACCCTTTCTTTTTTTTTCTTTTTCTTCTTCTTTCGGATTTCCGACAGATGTTTAATAATACATGTTGTATTCTCGACGCAGCAAATTACTGCGCCCATGGAAAGGGGGGACCCGCCCGGTATCTGGCCGCTCTAATTACTGCTACTACTAGCAAGACAGCGAGACGCAGGGTCAAATCTCAATTGCCGTACCAGCGCCAATGGTGCCTGACGCAGAGATTTCTACATACATAGTATGTGTTGCGTGTGCCTGGTTGACTCCTGATTCCAGGGGCAAGGTCGAGCGAGGTACGCGCAATGCTTTGCTTTTGATGCCGGCATGAGGGACGAACGCGTCGTTGCATGATACATAAGTCGTAGACGATGGCCACCACGCGGCAAAATTGCTGTCTGTTCCCTCTTATAAAACGAGTTCGTCGCTCAGGCTACTAAGTTACTGATAAGTAGTGCACCACAGTAGTAGTAGTAGTAGTAGTAGTGGTCGTGGTACTAATTCGAAGTTAGTACGAGAGTCAACTTCAAGTGGCCGCTCATTGGCCACACGCGGTAGTGGATGGAGGCGGGAACTCGGCTCTTGGTCTTCGTTTACGCTGCAGCAAAATTTGCCCGACTGCCCTGATATTTCTCAGTTCTGTGTCTTCGCAACTAGTGTTGACCGGTGCAGTGCACCATGAACAAGACGCCGATACTGATAGGAGCGGTTTTGTATTGAAGGGTCAAGTGGATATCAAATATTAATAGAACACGACGACCCCGAGCAAGCTCGCATATACTACTACTACTACGTAGTACTATTAGTAGTACGTAGTGTGGTTGAGTCTTTGCTTAGGGTAGCTCGGCGCCGGCGGCGGTTGCTCGCCATTGGCCACACTGACGGACGGACTGTTTAATATTCATCGCTCCGTCACGCCTTGTCAACCTGTCACATGGGCAGCGGAACTTCGGCCATGACGCATGACGACGAGTTGGTAACACCATCAGACATCCCCCCCCCCCCCCCCCTTGCAACATAACGTACGTAGTATGTAGCAAGGGAAATCACTCGCACTCGTCCCTGTCTTTGTTTTATTTTTCTCATCGGCCAATAACAGTGCTCGCCCGGCAGCGCGTAGCGATCCAGAACGCCAATGGACGAATTCACAGCCGACGTGATTGCCGAGCCCGAGGCCATCACCACCAACGACAGCCCGCAACCAAGGCAGACACCCATGGACGAGAATGAAGACCAGGCGCAATCCCCAACCCGGAAAAGGGGATGGGGAGGGCTGTCGGCGCTGCGAGAAAAGGCGTCGATCCAAGATAGACTGGTTGATAAGTAAGAACGCAACCGGGTTCCAACATTCGTCTTGATTCTTTTGTCAAAAAAATCTCCTTTCGGGCCGGCCTGCATGTGATGAGGGCCGAAAAAAAAAAAAAAAAACCTCTCATCCGTTGACTCAAATGAAGTGGCATCGAACCTGCTGACAATTTTCTGTCTGCCCATGGCGGATGCAGGCTCTTGCAGCAGGTGATACCGATAGATGGCTCAGAACAGGGGGCGGCGGGCGACGAGCTGCCGAACCCGTTCGAACGACCAAACTTCAACCTGGCCATCATGTCGCAAAATTTCCGGCGCTTCAACTCTCGCATCGGCGTCGTGTTTCGGTTCCAGGACAAGGTCGAGGCCCTCCTGTCGTGGCAGACGACGTCGCACACGGTGTCCTTCCTCGCCATCCTGACCTTCATCTGCCTCGATCCATATCTGCTCTCGGCCCTGCCCATCGCCCTCCTGGTCTTCGGCATCCTCATCCCCGGTTTCGTGGCGCGGCACCCGGCGCCGCCCAAGGGAACGCTTTCGAGCGAGCAGAGCATCGGGTACTCGCCGGGCGGGCCGCCGCTCGCCCCGGCCGCGACGCCCAAGCCCGCCAAGGAGTTGAGCATGGACTTCATCCGCAACGCGCGCGACCTGCAGAACCAGATGGGCGACTTCAGCAACGGATACGACAAGGTGGTTGAGCTGCTGGTGCCCATCGCCAACTTCAGCAACGAGGCGCTGTCGTCGACCGTCTTCCTCTTCGCCTTCCTCGGCGGCATCACCATGATGCTCGCGGCCCACATGCTCCCGTGGCGCATCATCTTCCTCTGCGCGACCTCGGCGCCCGTCGTTCTCTGCCACCCGACCGTAAGCAGGATCCTGCGCGAAGCCCGCGGGAACCACCAGGGGGGCGTGCAGGCCTCCCTCGCGAGGGTCTGGCTGGACAACTGGATCGCCGAGGACGTCATCCTCGACTCGGCCCCCGAGACGAGGGAGGTTGAGATCTTTGAGCTCCAGCGCAAGACCTCCGCCGGGGAATGGGAGCCGTGGGTCTTCTCCCCCAACCCCTACGATCCGCTCTCCCAGGCGCGCATCACGGGCGACCGCCCCAAGGGCACGCGCTTCTTCGAGGACGTACTGCCGCCGAGCGCGTGGGAATGGAGCGAGAAGAAGTGGGCGCTCGACCTCTGGAGCCGCGAGTGGGTCGAGGAGCGCATCATCACGGGCGTCGAGGTCGAAACCGAAGGTGAGCGCTGGGTCTACGACATGTGGAGCGACAGGGGAGACAGGACGGGCGTCATCGACACGCCCGAGCCAGTCGGTAGGAAAGATATGGTGCAGAGGCTGACGAGCTGGGAGGAAGGGGAGGACGGCGCCGGCAGGAAAGGGGATTGGCGGCGCAGGAGATGGGTTCGCCTGGTCAAGAGGAAGGTTGCGACTGGCGAGACAGAATAAACAGTCTCCTCGCCCTTTTGTCATCTTGCCTTCTTGTTGGTCTCGCTGTAAGAGGCGACCTCTCCGTTGTGAAGTCCATCTTTTTTTCTTTCGCCATTGTTACAGCGCATAGTACCGTGATAGCTAGCATCTAAATTGCACGAATCCACTACTCAATGAAATAAGAGGTAGTAAATAGTAATATATTTTCGCAGAAGATGATTCCGCTCTTGTATATAGCACGTGACATCATACTTCATATTGCTGGCTGGGGGAATGTTGAATAGCATCATTGGTCCCTGCTTCGGTACCTCAGCCCCCCCGCCCCTTTGAATCAAGGAAAAAAAAAAAGAACAAAAAGAAAAAAAAAGGGAAAAAAAAAGGAAAAAAAAAAAAAAACCCCCCACACCTACCCTCCCCTGTCTATTTTGTAACAACCATCCTGTCCAAAATCTTGTGTATCCCACTTGCCTTTCCTGTCCCCCCATCCATGTCGGATGCCATTTTCCGTGCCCTGGCTATCAGGATCGCAATGACAGACCGAGTATACTCGAAGCTGCCCATGCTTTCCATGTACGTCACTGCGTAGCGCTTGACCTGGACATCGGACGTCTTTTGCTTGAGGATGTTGATGAGCTGCATATTTCCCGGGTTGGTGCGGATGCTGTGAATAATGGGAAAGGAAAATTTTCCTTCAGTCAAATCCTCGCAGAGGCCCTTGTTGTCGCTGTACTCGGGCGATAACAGGTTCATCAGATCGTCGCGAATCTGAAAGATGAGACCCATGATGTTGACGAGAGGCACGCAGTCTACACCGGTGGCGGACTCGGCCTGCATGAGCTTAATGCCCAGGCGAAACAAGCCGCCCGTCTTGTTGCCGACCATTTCGAGGTAGTCGTCCTCGGTGGGACAGCTGAGAGTGTCGCGCCAGAAGAGATCCATTCCCTGACCGCGGTGAAGGTTGACGAGCTCATCGGCGAAGACACTTATGCTCTGCGGGTTGTGCAGCTTCTGAATCTCTTGCAAGGCGACAAAGTAGATGTAGTTGGCGGAGTTGATGGTCTGCGGTACGCCAAAGATATTATGAGCGACGGGGAAGCCGCGGCGCAGCTCCGATGAGTCCTGAACATCGTCGACGAGAAGCGAGGACTCGTGGAGCATGCCCACGGCCCCGGTGATGATGTGCAAACGATCCGGCGGAACCTGGAGAAATGCGTTGAAGGAACTTATGAGTTGGGAGCGAAAATCTTTGCCCGGATGACTGGCTACGTAGTCAAAGGGTGCGCGGACAACCTTCTCCTTGTCGTTGGTCCACGAGGGCCGAGACGTGTAATCCAGATTCTCATATTCATACCTCCGGGGATCAGGAGGAAGCGACGGTCCTTGATCGGAATGCATGATTGCGCTGGCAACAGAAGATGTGGCATTCCTTTGAGGCGCGCGCACGCTCTGCTCGGCCTGACTGGTCACCGCCTGGGTTGGGGCGCCCAAGAGGCTTCCTTCGACGACAGGGCTGAGAACACTCGGAAGCGGGGCCGGCTGCGCGAAGCTCTGATAGCTGTGGTAGCTGTGATGGCTTTGATAGCTCTGGTGGTTGTTGTTGGGATTGGAAGGGCCAGCTCCGCCGCTGTTCCTAGCCTGGCTTGTGCTAGAGCGGCGAGGAGGGATGGGATTGGGAGAGTTGAGAGAGGCGGAAGGTGGTCGAGATGTGTTATTTGTAGCCATCTTCAACGTAGGACAAAAGAAGGGACTTGCCGTAGACAGGGTTGTCTGAGGAGGCGTATTGTTGGGCTTGAGACGGGGACAAGGGCCTAAACGTGTATTGCGTATAATTTAGAGTGTTCTTCGTGGGGTTCTTCATGGGGCAGACGAAGGTTAAGGTGGTGGGTGTGGTGATGGTAGTGGTGGGTGGCCCGCTCGCTGGTTGGGGACTTCGTACATACAAAGCTTTTGAGTACGCATCAGCCCCACTAAAGCTTCCGCGCTATACCTATGGACAAACGATATTTCATTGTTCATTCGGAAGCGTCTGAAAAGCGGCACGTACCGTGCTGGGCGAATTGCACCCGGGTGGGGGAAGCAGTCCAACAAATCACCCCCCCCCCCCCCCCCAGCGCGGGATTTTGAGAGGTGGATGGTAAGGTAAAGAATCGCGGTTGAGCTCGGAAGTGAATGCAATGCCGTGATTGGCGCCCAGGGGTGCCCGCGTGCCCGCTCGAGGTGGTCGGCGACGGGGGCTCGATAAGATAAGAGAGCAAAGGGACGACAAGTCTGCGAGGTTCTCTTCCATGTTGGCCAGCCGAAAGGATGAAGCAAGACGGGAAGAAAGTAAAGAAAGCGGCGAAAGAAAGCAAAGGTCATATGAAATTGAATGTGGAACAAAATGGCGGGATCGACAAAAGCTCTCCCCTGTACTAAGGCAGGCAGGTGCGACTCGGTGCATGCCTACTAGTAGTATCATTGCCATGACACCAACTCGTCACCCAGGCTATCAGGCAGGAGGCAGGCGGAGGTATGCAAAACTGGCAGTTGCCGGCCGCTGCTACCTACTAAGTAGTCAGTACTAAGCTAGTAGTGGCCTCTGCCCACTTAGTAGTAGTACTGGTTACTTTGTGGCTGCGGAGCGGAAGCGCGGAAGAGCGGACGAACCACGCCGTTGACCTCCAGTCGGGGCAAATCTACTACTAGCAAGGTGAGCATCCAGAAGATTACACATGAAAACCTGGGTACCTAGTACTCCTGGGCAGAGATGGGCAGATGGGTAACCTGGTGCCAAAGTAACGATTGGCAGGACAGGAGGCTAAAAATAGACATGGGCCTATGATTGAATCTCTACAGATCTGGCCGCTCCGGAATGACGTCCAGCACAAGAAAGTCAAAAAGATGAATAATCAAAAAAAAAAAATCGTGCGCGAGCAGGGCCGTCACGCGCAAAAAAAAAAAAAAAAGGTTGTCGATCAAGTGGTTGGGCTCCGCGTCCAACAGGCTGGGCTCTCTGCACGGCGAAACGGCAAACGGAGACGCCACTACCAACAATCAAAACAATCGAGGTGCGCCAGGCCAGTCCAACCAGGTAACCTGCATGAATGCTTGCTATTAACCGCTGCTAGGTCCTTGGTCAGAGCGGCCATCATGACGCAATTTCGGGCGGCGTCGACAACTTTCCTCGATGGAGTCGAACGGGGGGGGGTTGGATCGTCGCTGGAATGTTGCCGTGGCAACAGCAGTGCATGAGTCGGGGTGTTTTGCGAAAGGCATCCTGCTCCACACGGGTTCTTTATCCAGATCGCCGAGTGCCTGTTATGCTTTGCTCAATGCTTATTACTTTCCTGCTGTCTTTAACAGCCGGCCCCCTTCCTCCTATCCGCTCTCTCCTCTCTCTCCCCGGTCGAGAGATTGTGCAGCTTCCCTGCCAGATGCATATCATTTCCCGTTATCCGCAGTGACATCTTTTGCGGCCTTGCGCATCGTCGTCTCCAACATTGCGGGCCCCGTTCCCCATCGTCGTTGTCCTCCCCGTACACCACTCCGTTTTGACTACGATCCAGCCCTCCTCCCTCCTCCCCTCCCCTCCCTCTCCACGAATCAACAACCTTAGAGTCCGGAATATATCAATAACCAGGCTGTCTCTCCATTGTGCCCCGCGGCGCCCATATTCTCCCACTCCGCCCACCCCGACAGTTCGTTGAAAACATTCCCATTCAACCAGACACCACCAACAAAGACACCGAGAAGACAACCAAACAACACCATAGCCCTGAAGCCATGGAGGCCCTTCTTTCTCTCGCGTTTGATAACCTGTCATCGTATGACGGACCGAAAGTTCGCAAAGGCCTGCGACAGGTAGAGGGTCTTTTGGCGCAGATTTGTCTCTCAGATGGCAAGGCAGCACACAATCGGGAGAAACCTGCCGTGGATGGCGATGGGGCCATCATGATGAGCCCGCAGAGGAAAGGTCTCAGAGAGCTCACTCAAGACCCGGCGTTTCGGGAGTTCTTCAAGCTGCAGGAGGGATTCGAATGGAATGTCGCGATGCGACTCATCGGAACGCTCGATCGACTCATGGCGAAAGGCAGTGACGGACAGAACGACTTGCTGATACTGAGTGCACTGGATTTGATCCAGGGTGTTTTACTGCTGCACCCGCCAAGCAAGGGACTGTTCTCTAGGGAGCAGAACATGAATGTAAGACCAGTGAGGAGAGAGGGAGCAAAAAGGTGTACTGATACCGTGGAAAAACAAAAAAAAAAAAAAAACCAAAGTTCGTTTGGGTTGGGTGTCTAACGCGTTTGCCACAGCTTCTGCTAGATTTGCTCGAGCCTTTCAACTGCCCTGCGATTCAATCAGCCACCCTTTTGACTCTCGTCGTTGCCCTCATCGACACGCCAAACAATACCCGCACATTTGAAGGTCTGGATGGCCTCCTCACCGTCACCTCTCTCTTCAAGTCGCGGAGCACGTCCCGAGAAGTCAAGATGAAGCTCATCGAGTTTCTGTACTGCTACCTGATGCCGGAAACTCCGTCAATACCACGGGCTGATCAACGAGACTCGGTGCCTGCCATGCTGCAGCGCAGTCCTAGTAAACTTGCTGGAGCCTTCACGACCGAGACCCGTCGCAAGCGCACAAACAGTTCTGGTGTGCCGACGCTGACGACGCAAGAGAAGCAGCAGCTGCTCAGCCGCCATCTGAGCAATGTCGAGGATCTTGTCAAGGATCTTAAGAACTGTGCTCCCTTTGGCGGCGTCTTGTGCTGATGATATTGATGTGATGCCGCCGAGAGCGCGACGAATTGTTTTGGAGGGGCGGCACCGCCATCTCACATCTTTCCCTTTGATCTTCTTTTCACCTCCATTTCTTTGGTAGCCTGCTGTTTCTTGGTACTTTCTCATTTTGCATGTCATTTGTCTTTGGTTGGTTGACCTTATTATTGCCTTGAACTCTCTCTTTTTTCGTCCCGTCTTTGGCGTTGGAAGGAGTTTAACGACTGCAGGCGGAAAAGCGTTTTCTCCTTCGGCTGCGCGGAAGGCGTGTGTCCATGTACGTTTCTTTTTACGGTTATCACGAAGATGTCGTGTACGTCTTGTACGATGAAGGAAGGGCTGGCGTTCCATGAAAGAGATTTGCTTGATCTTTGGGCGGTTTGTTTTTATCATAACGGAATACAGGCAGTATTTTTGATAGCGTATAGAAAGTCATTCCAGGTTAGTTAGCTCAGTTCTTGCCTGCCCCTTCAAGTTGTCTGTTGTCCATTCCATTGGGGTTCTTTCGTGTAATCTTTGGTTTTCTTCTGTTTGGGTTTACTACCCATCAATCGATTTACTTCTTTTCGGATGGAAAGTCCATCGGGGGAGATGCAGGGGGACGAGGAGACGAGGAAGCGGACAGAGGCGAAGGCTGGTGCTCCGCAGGCGGGCAAAAGCGCGAGCCCTCCAGCTCGACGAGTCCGCCTGGGCACTCGGGCTGCAGAGATGTCCATTTCGGGTAGGTTCTCTCCTGCGAGACGACGGAGACGGTCTCGTCGGAGGCCATCTCCACGGGCACGGTGTGAGCGGGCGGAGAGCGAGGCATGGCGCTGCCCGACTCGGAAGAGACGATGGCCAGCGTGCCACCAGACGAGGCTTCACGGGGCGACCAAGCGCCGGCGTGAACACTGCGAGGGCCGTCCTCGGGCACAGCACTTCCTGTCAGCTCGGCCCTGTTGCTGATGTCCCCCTTCTTCCTGCGCTTGCGGGCGCGGCGTCGGTAGCAGAACCACGCGGCGCAGAGCACGATCAGGAGCATGACTGATACGCAGATCCCCACCGAGACTTTGATGCCAACGGGAAGCTGGTCTGAGGGGTCCGCATCCTCGTCCTCGCCGTCGACGGAGCAGGAGGTCTCACCGGGCGAGGGAGAACACGTAGGCGAGGAAGTGGAACCGGCGAGTGTCGTCGTCGTCGTCGTCGTATGCACCGTCTCGGTCGTCATTCTCCCCCTCTGCAGGCAGTTCCCCCCGGCTTGGCATTGGAACCCGAAGGGGCAGCAGTTGCCGCCCAGGTCCGGCGGACAGAGGAAGTAGCTCGTCTGGGGGCACTTTCTACCGCAGCAGCTCTTCTCTGCCGCTGTCGTGCTGTTGGCGGCGGCGCTGATCCTCGCGGGGAGGCGCGTCAGGGTGCAGTAGTATGCCTCACTGCTGCAGGGGGAGTCGGCGATGCAGTTGGATCCGATGGGGCAGCAGCGGGCCTCGTTTTGGGCATTGATGTAGCAGTAGCTCGCGTTGTCACAGCAGGCGTCTGAACGGTTGATGTCGAGGCCTGAGGGTGGAGGAAGAGCGGTGTAGAGGTCAGAAAAGAATATCTGTCTGTCTTGAAAGGCTGGGGTTGGGGTTTACAGTTGTGAGAGTCCTCGCCACAATCACCAACACTTCGCCCGAGGAGCGGCAGACTACCGAGGTGGCCTGTCGGCGACAGGGACTGGTACCGTGACGGCCGTGTCGTGACAGTCTTGGACATGATGATGATGATGATGTCAACTGTTTTTAAGAGAGGGGAGAATGGGAGGAGAAGAAGAAGAAGAAGAAGAAGAAGAAGAAGAAGGGGGGGGGGGGGGGGTAATAAATTTGCCTCGGATATCCCCGTTTCCAAAATCAACAGAGGTCATGCCAAATCCCGATTCATCGTTGGCGGAAAGAGATGTGCAAAGTTATCTAGCGAAGCAAGGGAAGAAAACGAAGAAGAAAGTCCAGAGACCCTCTGATGTCGTCTGCCTTTCCTGCCATGGTGCTGCTCTCGTCTCGTAGCCGGGTTGTCCGTGCGAGAAGGGGGCGGGGGCGAGGGCCGGATCCCTATTGTTTACGGGATGAATGGCGTGCAGCTGGACCTCGGGAGGGACGGGCTTCGAGAGATGGAATAGGATGAGGGCGATCGATTGCTCCGAGTCGGGCTGTGCTGGTGCTGTTGGTTGTGGTGGGAATCAGAACAGATCGGGGGTTGATTGTTGGTTCTCTACTATGTACGTAGTATGTCGGTGCAGCGAGAATCACGACGCCCACCAACAGAAA
The DNA here is from genome assembly GCA_013435705.1 of Claviceps paspali. Classification (NCBI taxonomy): domain Eukaryota; kingdom Fungi; phylum Ascomycota; class Sordariomycetes; order Hypocreales; family Clavicipitaceae; genus Claviceps; species Claviceps paspali. The sequence goes on from JABAEC010000043.1 coordinate 168,840, forward strand.
CAGGACGTTCCAAATCCAACAAAGCACGGGGCCGGAGCGAGGTTATGGTTTTGAGGGGAAACTGGGGGGAAAAGTGATACATAAGATTCTGCAGCGACTGCCTTGTCACATCGACTGTGAAACATGAGCGATTCGTGCTCATCATAAATTTCATAATCGCAGCATGCAGTGTCTTCTCAAAATGGAAAGACGGAACCCCCTCAATACATATTTTTTACTCTCGGAAACAAACTACCATGTCTCCCGAACAGGGGTTGCTTCAGCCTTTTCCATCCGAAGCGCGTCCCACCCAGTAACAAAGGTTTCTTGTGTTCGTTCCCACAAACCCGCCCCCCTTGTCTGAAAGCAGACAGATTTGTAAGATACAAAAAGAAAAAAAAGAAAAAATAGTTATAAAAACAAACACGTAAAAACGCCCCAGTCAGCCGCCCGACGGCAACCCGCTATCCTCCCCTCCGGCCCCTTCGGCCCTTTTCTTCACAATCCAAGCTCAAGCCTGAGGCCGTGACCACCCTCCATGGTGTCGTAAAAGTGGCCCACAAAGGAAGAATGCGATTCCAGGCCTGTGAAGGCGCGCGGTCGGCAGTCTCGCGGCCGGCCGCCTGCGTCGACCGAGGTGATACCCACGACGGTGCCGTCGTCGCGCAGGATGGGACCGCCCGTGTCGGCGGCCGACGACATGCCCCGCTCGGACTGTGAGCAGCCGGCCGTGCAGAAGTTGTCTTTCCCGACGGAGAGTATGCCCTTGAGCTGGTGGTGGCAGACGTCGCGGCTGATGACGGGGAGTTTGATCCGACGGGGGGGCGAGCCGGTCGACGCCAGGCCGACCATGGTGAGGTTGTCGCCCTGTCGGACATGCTTGGTGGAGAGCTTCGCCACGGCGGTGGCCTTGTGCGTGCCGCGGAAGGTGACGATGGCCACGTTGTGCTCGTGGCTCTGGCGGTTGTACGAGCCATGCCAGGTGACTTCGTTCCAGGCGTACGACTTGTTACCGATGCCGACGCGTCCCTTTTTGGCGTCGATTTCGTGCACGCAGCTGGCGGCCGTGAGGACCACGTTCTTGGGCAGGAGCATGCCCGTGCAGACTGGCGTGGCGGGCGGGTGCTTCTCGTTGCCGTGGTCGGCGTAGAGGCTGACGATGTAGCCGTATTCGCTGGCGGATATGGGCTGGCCGCCGATAATGGCTGCGGCGGGCTGAGTAGCCCAGAGAAGAGCGAGAACAAGTTTCTTGATGCCGGTCATGGTTGTTTTTTTTTTGCGTCTATGACTTTTGTTTCCACTTTGTTTTTGTTGATGTTGCTGCTGCTTTTGCTTCTTCTGTTGATGATGATGGTGATGATGTTGTTGTTGATGATCCTGCTTTTTATCGTTGCTCTTTACGTCAAAAGAGATGCAGATGTGTTCTGGTGATTGAGATTTATAAAAGAGAACAAATACAACGAAGAAGCATGTAACGGATGAAGAGCAACAAGGTCAGGATAAGGGAGGAAGAGACGATATATATACACAGCAGCAGCAAGCCCGATTCATTGGTGATGCTTTAGAGTTTCAGCTGTCGGCCTTGGTAGAAGGGTAAAGCGAAAATGGTTGACTTTTGTAAAAAAAAAAAAAAAAAAAAGTCAAATGCTGTCATCTAGTGAAAGCTAGAAGCAGAAGCTGTTGGTTTCTGTAAAAACCCAAACAGGCAAGATTGTTCCGTAGTGGAAGCTTATAAAATAGACTTCTATAAAATGTTAGCTTTGGTGGCAGGTAAAAGCAGAAGCTATTGGTTCCTGTAAAAAGGCAAAAAGTCAAGATCCTTCCGCAGTGGAAGCCTGCAAAACAGACTTTAATAAAAACTCAAGCATTGTTCGCTTGAGTAAATTATGTACTATTGCTTTCTGCAAGAAAAGTAAAAAGTCAAGATAGTTCCGTAGTGAAAGCTTAAAAAACAGACTTCCATAAAAACTCAAGCATTGTTTGCCCAAGCGAAGTAGAAACTGTTGCTCTCTGTAAAAAAATAAAAAGCAAGAATTCAAGAATTGTCCGTAGTGAAAGAGCAAAGCAGAGTTCGTCAGCTTTTGTAGAAAAGGTCAAAATAGATGGTTAGCCTTTCCCGCAGCCTGCAGAAAATCCCAACCACAGTGAAAAATACCTTTTGCGCTCAAAGGCTGTTTCGTGTCAATGTGACCATCTAGACGGGAATGCATGCGTTTACATTAAAAAAAAAGTGGTGGCCTGGATAGCCCTCAAACTGAGTTTCTCAACAACAAACACACAAAACGACACAATAGCACAATGATGACATTCACTACAAAGTTATATATATATATATATATATATATATATAAACTAGCTCCGTGAAACGCCACGCTCGGCGCAGTACTTGTCCACCTCCTTCCGCAGCGTATCCCTCTGCCGCAACGCCCCTTCCATGACCGTCTCGAGTCTCCTGTCCGGACCCTGAGCATCGTCCTTGAGCACCAAATCATAAATTCTGACCATTTCGGCCAGCACGGCCTCCAGTTGGTTAGGCAGCCACGTAACGATGGGGCTGCCACCCGTGGCAGTGGGATGAGAAGTCCTCTTGAGAATGTACTCACGAGCGAAGCACCAGTGCCGCCAGCGAAAGTCGCGGACCTGGTTCAGGATCAGCAGCCACAGGGCGCGCGATTCGCGCACGAGATCCTTCTCCTCGTCGGTGACGGGCTTGGCCTGCAGCGCGAGGGCGAATCCCCGCAGGTCGACTGACTCGGAGACGTGCTTGACGTGGAGCAGGAAGTCCTTGTGGTTGCTGGGCCTGTACTTGCGGAAGTCGTTGAGGATCTCCGTCAGCGGGGTGTCCGGCATGGGCACCTGCAGAAAGTTGTCCATGAGGGGGATCATGGAGTCGTTGGCGCCGCTCTCGCCCCGAAAGGACATGGGCTGGTCGTCGTTGATACCCTCATAGACGACGCCGTTGGGGAACATGCTCTGCGAGGTGATGCCGAAGATGAAGGTGCGGAAGCTGGTGTACTGGGTCGGCCGGGACTTGCTCCACATGGTCTCCATGACGGCGTTGATACTGTTGAGGGCGCTGAGGATGTCCGTGAGGCCGCTGTTGAAGGCGTTGCGGTCCGGGGGGGTGGAGATGATGGACGCAACGTTGAGACACTTGACCGTGCCATCCACGAGCAGTCCCGAGTTCTTGACCATGTTGACGTGGACGAGCACGAAGCCCGCCTCCGAGGAGGTCGAGTCCAGGCCGTGCTCGAAGGCGCGGATGAGGCGAAGGTTGTCGTACCTCATGCCGCGGGAAGGCTCGGAGAGACGGTAGTTGTACAGGGCGTAAGAGCCGGCGTACTCCATGAAGGGCAAGAACCCAGCACTTTTTATTTTTGGAAGAAAGGGGGAATTTGACCCGCAACGTGTCAGCGTTCTGGACAAGACACAACTTTGCTTCACGCCCAACAGGAGCGAAGCGGGCCGACTTACATCTCCGCGCAGCGCGCAATAGGCCGTGCAATGTTTCTCGGCAGGACCTGCCTGCCCAGCCCGTACTCCTCCCCTCTGAGGAAACGCGCATGGCAAGGCTCAAGCAGGTACGCCGACGCCAGGAACGAGTAGTCGCGGTACAAGGCATTCATCATAGGCAGGTCATCCTTGTACTTGTCTATCTCGTCCGTGAGGTCGGGGAACTCACTGTCGACAACCTCTCCCAGCTTGTTGCGGACGAGCAGGCCGGCCTCTCCGGACAGCGTCTTGACAGGCATGCGCTGGAGAATCATTTCCAGTGCGTCGAACTCCGGAGGCAGCGTGACGATGGGGTCCATGCGAGGAAGAAACCCCCGCGTGGTAGACACCATAAAGGCTGGGAGGGACCTGTCATCCGGACGGGGGTCGGTGAGGACCTCAAAGGCGTTGGTGGTGTCCAAGGAGCCCATTGTGAAATAATGGGAAATGCGTTTTGGTGTTAGGAGAAGATGACAAAAAAGGGGGGGGGAGAGGGGGAGAGGGGGAAAGGCTTTTCGTATGAAGTGGCAAGTGCAAGTGGTCAAGGTGGTGTAAGTGGAAGAGTGAAAAGAAGCCAAGTTGTCTTTGCCTCTGTGAATTGGATGCGCAAATAACTTGTATCTGTGGCTTGGATGAACAGAACACTCTGGTAACAAGTCTCGGAAGACACGGGAGAGAAAAGGAGAAAAAAGTGAAAAATGAAAAACAAAACCCATCCGGCGCCGCGCGGCCGCCCTAAGTACTTGGAGGCCGGAACTCTTCCGGCCACGACCGGCCACCGGCACAGCATGGTGTTGGCAGAAATCCCCAAAAGCTACAACACTTGTCTCATAATGAGGTAACCAAGCCGAGCTAGACAATCCCACATGGTGCCGACTCTGTCCCAGTAACCCAATACGGGAAATGGTCAGTGGGCCTCATGGGCCGGAACGATTCCGGCCAAGCGGCGAGGTCGGCAACCGCGGAGGATTCCATTTCCCCAGGTTTATAAAGTGGATTTCTTGACTCCGCTCTTTCTGTCAGATGACAGAGGGCAATCCCTTGACTCCGCTCCTTTGTTCAGATGATGACAGAGGACAGCCACGTGAAGAGGGGGGGAAGGGAGAAGGGAGGGATCACCCTCCAGACTCGGCCATTATGGCTGGGGTTGTGATCTTGAGAATGATTTCGTGCATCGGAACGGCATGGCAGAACTTATAGAAGCCACAGGTCAGGGAAGTCTAGGGAATGGGGGGGGGGCGTCTACGTTCCGTCGTTGCAAAGCGGCGCCGCCGTGGTTCAAAGCGACGTTGCCGTCTCCGGAGCCGACTTGTGCGACGCAGCCGGTTGCCGAGGGCCGTGACGAAAAAAGACCATGTAGTATGTTGCCAGGAGCGGAGAGACAAGCTATACGAATGTGGCAACATCAGCTCTGCTCTCCTTGACGTCATGTGGCAACGCAAAGGGGGATTTGGGGGGGAGGGTTCCCTTCAAAAGACGAGGCCTGACCCGCGCAGGCTGTCTGTCTATTCACGACATGGTTCTTTTCACTTCAGTCGCAATAAGCAGAGAGATTGATCGTGTTCAAAGGTTGTCTCTGACTCTCCGCAAAAAGCTTCAAGTCAGATCAACATTGCAGTATTCAATAAATATCTCCACAATAAGCTATAAGTTGCTGTAGAGTTGATCTCTTGGCTCGCTACAGCAAAAACAAAAAAAAAGAAAAGTATTCCGAATCAAAAAAGGTGGGAGATTACCGGAGCAAAAACCGCACAGCAAACAGTCCAGCGCATCATCCTTGTCCGCAGCCAGATTGGGCACATTTCAGCAGCACTGTACCTCAATCGAGGAGTATTTTCTTCGGGTCCTAGACGTGGATGCGATGGCGGGCTGTACAGTCTATGCCTGCTCAACGGGCTTTGACGCGGTACGCTCCAAGTCGTCGGGGAGTAATCTTGTGCTTTCCGTTGGTGGGACCTTCGAGCACAATGTCCGGTGTATTATCGTGTTCGCCACTAAAGAGAGAGGAAGAAGAAAACATGTCAATAAATCAAGCTTGACTTCTCGAGATGATCGACTTACCCAAAACATTCCACCGCGACAGGGATGCTGCTTTTGATTTCTATTCCCTGGATGTTTCTGCGAGAATGCGTCAACTAAAAGCCACAAGCTGGGGCGAGAGAGATGATGCAAGAAAGTCTTCCGATCAAACTTACGGAGAACCTTCCAGCCAGTAGTTCGTGTTCAAGTTGGCGTTGTGGGTGCGGTCTCGGCCGCCCTTGACATCCCACTTGATCTAGTCGACATTTAGCGAGTGCCATAGAATCCGACTTCTCGGAGAGAGGCCAAGTTTGTAGTCGAAAACGGATCAAAACATACCCAGACCGTCGAAGTAGGCCCATCCCCTTCAAAGGCAGTCTCCTCCATGACTGGCTCTGGCAGGAAGTCCTTGGGAGAAACCGCAGAAGACGAATCAGCCATGTTGAACTTTTTGGTGACGTAGAGAACTTCAAATGTGAGTAGATGTGTAGCCGAAAGAAGTTTCTTCTTCTTTCCTGGTGGGCTGGGGATTCTGGATCTCGAAAAAAAAAACTCAAGAAACCAGACGGCACACCGACGCCTCTTTATACGATTCTCGAGCAACTGGTTCTTCCATCGAACACAACTTGGTTTCTCTCTACTACTGTGCCTTCTTCACCCGTTCCCCTCATCAAAGCACTCCTAAATCCGTCGACTCGCGGCTTGATATTACGTGGCCGTGGGGCCTTCCCCCCGTCTTCCCACTTGGCAACGCAGTGTAGCATAAGGCGCATGACGATAATTCTCTTTAAAGACGGACGATGGAAGTTTCCTCCCATAAAAAATAGTTGATATACTGCCGCGGGGTTCTCCAGGGCACGGTCGTCATGTTTCTCACCCGTTTTGGAACCAAGACGACGAATGTCCAACATGTCGTGCAACCGGATTTGGTCCGGAAACGCCCCTTGCTTTCTGTGTATAATGTGACTGCTCATTCTTAAAAGCAAACTCAACTACAAGGGGAGAAGAAAAACAAAAGAAAGACGAAATTCCTTTTGATGCCGCTTCTTCGCTTCGAACTACCTCTTCCGGCAGCATCGGCACTTTGCAGAGCTGGGTCTGGCAGACACACGCATACGACATCGTGCAGAGGCAGGTGGTTCTCATCGCTCGAAGCACCTAAAGGACTCGCTTCCGTACCAGCATAAGCTTTAAGTCTGGAAGAGAGAAAAAGAATTTCCCAACAGAAAGAGTTCGGGGGGGGGGGGCCGAACACGATACATACCTCCCATTTCCATCTCTTGTGGCTATGACAACCGAATGAAGAAAAAAGCATTTTGCTTCCTCCATATATCCTAGACTCATTGCGACCAAGATACATACTACCCAGCACCGGGCGTGACGTAACCGACGTCCCCGCAGACGGAACATGGTGACAAATAAAAACCCCAAAACGCAAGACAAAACACAAGAAGAATTCTGGGGCCCAAGATCAGGATCTGGAAGAGAACTGTGTCACCAGACACAACCAGACAGGCCAGGTATGCACGTATTGGTAGATATTTCCAAAACGAGAAAGCCTGAGCAACACCCCGACCTCCTTCCCTCCGCCGTGACACTATTACCTCACTCCCGTTTTTATTAAAAAAAGAAAGCACAATCCTCGGGTTTTGTGGCGACTGCCCACCAGATGGATTGGACGAGGAGACACCATCGGGAGGAACGAGTAACGCAAGCAAGAGGGGTAGCAAGCCCGGCAACGGCTCGGTCGATACACGACATCTGTTGGTACCTAGTTCTTTCGTCAGAGAAAAGCTGCTCACAGGAATGAATTGGCTGGCGCCTTGTACGCGACATCTTCGACCACGGTGAAGTGTGCTACATGCGTGTGCTCGCAAGCCAATGCATACTGCAGACTGAGCCACATGCGGAGTATCGTGCATCCAAATATACATCCGTCTCTCCGTTCTGTGTACCCGTCTCCCGGGACCGCAATGGGCATGGGGGAGGACTTACAACCGGACCCTGTACCCCTCCACTATCCCGTCATGGGCGGGTATGATGTGCAGGGGAGGGGGGGTATGGGTAGCGGGCGGAGAGGAGAGGAGAGAGGAAATAATCAGCATGGCTTGACTCGCGATTTCACGCAACAACTTGTAGATCAGAAAGGTCGTCTCAGCCTTTTCTCGCCGGAGCACGTGCAACCTGTTGGATTGGCAATAAATAATACCAAGTGGACCGGTAATTCGGAAAAAAACGAAAGACGCCCGCACGACTTACCAAGTTTGCCACAATGAAGAGACGGATTCTGTGCTACGTTGGGCAGACGTGCTTCCCTCCATGTCTTGGATCCCCTCACAGGCTCTGTCGACGGAACTTGGATTCGGTGTTTAGTCCATTCATCACGCCCTGTGTAGCTGGGAGCATGCGGGCAGTGAAGTTATTGAATCGAATCAAACGCCAGGGTAGATATTCCTGTGTCACATTGCCTATGTGAAGCATGGCGGGGAATAATTCCTTGAGCTGCGAGTGGTATATAGACTCGGTCCGCTATCATCAATAGGCGTCTGAGACAGCTCCGCTCACTGGTAATGGAAGAAGGAACATTTCAGCCGCCTCCGTTCGGCCAAGTAGAAGAATGGTTCGAAACTGAAGGGAAATATGCCGCAAGTCCCCATTTTTCTTTTGGGAGGCCATTCCTTGGTACTCATGGTAGCAAGTTTCATAACGCTACATGATACAGGAGAGCGCTCACGAGGCGAAGGCTCCGTCAAAAGCAATATACATTATGACTGTGTCTCCGTCTGCGCCAAGATAGCAATAGGAAAAATTGACAACAGAATGAGGAGCCGAGGTGATTAAAAATAAATAAAGCGAGCATTAAACAATGAACTAGCCAAAGTTTTCAGGATGGAATAAAAAGTAAAAACTGAAGCATAGCGGAAGTAACGGTGTAGGCGATGCCACAGGATGCTGGACGACCGGGTCCAAGACGACATATGGCCGAGAGCTGACTCTCTTCTATGGTGTATTGCGAGCGAAATGTGCCACATACAAGCCTCACGTCTTGGCAGCCGCAGAAGCATATGACCGGTTTCTCACCCTCATTCGACATCGAATCCATGCGAAGCATAAAAGAAAAACACTCAACGCAAATGGAATCGGATTTTGGCTTATCTTCACGATAATCTCGGCGTCCCAACTATGCCACGTTGACCCGTCGTAATGTGCAAAGTAAGAAACCGGCGACGAGGCGTACACCTCAGGGGGGAGTACGGAGATGATTGGTACATGGTTCTGCGTTTCGTAACCCTCACGTGTCATTTCACGACTCCGTGCCTTCAGGAAGCTAAGCAGTAATTTTGTGAGGAACATGGGTCCCGTCGACATCATCACCGTTGGATACTTGGTGCCGCGCCGGTAGCTGTTTTCCCTGAGCGACACGACGAGGGTTCCGAACACCGGGTGGCCCTTTTCTACACCCATGACGTCGTTGCTCACCCCGATAGGCTCTGTTTTTGAGAAGAAAGCATGGTGTCGGAGGAGCGGTGAAAGATCTTTGGCGCAGCCGACGTCGAGATCGAGATAGATGCCGCCGTAGTGGTAAAGCACGAAGTACCGAAACGCGTCCACCCGTTGGATGTTGTAGGGGTACCCGTCGTAGGTCGCGAGAAACGAGGGGTAGGAATCGCGAATGAACTCTCGGGCCGTATCGTCCGTCCAGAGAATGCGAGTCCAGTTGCCATCCGGGTTGTACGTCAAGCATGTGTTGTAGGCCTCTCGCCAGGCATCGGGTATAGTCTTGGTTTTGTACGTCTGATGTATGATTCGAGGTATGAGTTCGGGCGCCGGCAGTGACGACGTGTTGCCCTGTTCCTGCTCGGATGACTGAACATCGGATGGGACGGAAAAGGAGCGCAGGAGGGCCTCGTCAGCCGACAAATGGAAAATGTTGCTACTGATGAAATAGGAAACGATGGCTAGAAAAAGAACCCATAGAAGCAGCACACTGCGCAACGGTTTTCTGATAAACATGGTGTATGTACGGCGTACGTGTTCGCGGCCACGCAAAGGTTCAGCGGCGACCAGCGCAGAGAAAGCATGGGATAACATACACGAGTTTATGTCTCCGCATCATGAACTGGGTCTCTCAACTGTCCAAAACGATATTAATATTGGTAGTAAGGAGAATGGAAAAGAACATGAACTGCTGTTACTCAAGGATCGTTCCGCCTCGTTTGCTGTTCGCTTTCGCAACATCGCGTGCTGACAGGAGCAAGCAATCAAGCACGTAAGCAGGGCGTAGTTTCCCGTTTCTGCTAGAATAAGAAGACACGCCTGGTCTAATGGCGGCTATCCAGCGCGGCCAGACCGCTTCTAGCCCAAAAGGTTCGTTTCGATATTCGATATTTCAAGCCATTTAGCCATTTATTTGTCAATTGCTGTGGCCTTGCCACACCGCTGCCCCGTTTTTTTCTTTCCTGTGCGATAGTTCTAGCCGTGGTACTGCGTAAGCTTGTAGCTTCTAGGGCTTAACAAATTTACATCCGAAGACATCGTGTAAAAAAAAAACGAGACAAGAAGGCTGTAAAAAAGCCTATATTGAGCGAAACCAGCTAGTACTTAGTCGTGAGAATCACGGCCAGTCAAGAAGTGGGGGCAATTGTGCTTTAGATAGCGCCAATGAGAAATGCTCATGACAAGTCTTTTTGATTTCAAGCCACGCTTGAATCACAACGCTCTGGCCAATCGGACGGGGTTGACTGGCTTCTGTTGACCCTCTTCATGTTCCATCGCGGTCGGCTAAGTACTAATTCAGGGACAATGTAACCCGGCGTGGCTGTGCGTCGCCACGTGACAGACCGCCGCCCAGCACCTTGGCCGGCTGAAGAGTAAGCTCGGACTTGGGACTTGCCAGATCGGGCATATACAGTCGTCAGTATACTACTACGAGAAAGGAAGGCATACCTTCCTTCATACTACTACGTACGTAGTAGCTGTGCTCGAGTACACTTGCCTAATGTAGCTAGCCGACTTGTAGGGTTAAGAGGATTGTGGCCCTCAAGGCCACAATCAACCAACGTTCTGAGACACCTGTTTTCTCTACATAGTACATATGTACACTACTAGTATACACTATACACGCATCACGCATAGTACTTGCATAACGTCGTGCAAGCATGGGCCCCCCCCCCCATGGCCCCCCCCCCCATGGCCCCCCTCCCCCCCCCTCCTCATAGTCAACTCAACAAATGATTTTGGCTAAAATGGCCGTTTGATTGCCCTTTTGTGTGTTGACAATCTGACAATGACAACATCCTGGTCATGGAGATCCACTCCCTGTCCCGACGATCCAGTGATGCTATTCGTTCGCTTGCAAATAGGCATTAATTCCGCCGTGAACATGCTCGGAGAGTCCTTCAACATTGCCGACGGGTCGATCACCTTCGTGCCATTATGCCGCGGCATGAAAGCCGGCAACTATCAACTATGAGCAACCAGATTCCGTCGCCGGACGGGCGGGGCAGAGGAGAGAGGCATAAAAAATGTCCAGGTCAGCAAGCACCCTCCTCCCCTCTCTTCTCCCCTTCTTCTTAAGCCAAGCCTGCATTGTCAAGACAAGCAGAGCGGACAAACCGAGACGGTCTTCTCCATTACCCTGATCTTGCGGCCGCACAATGCGCCTTACTCCGCTCTTGCTGGCCAACCTGGCTGCCCTAGGCAGTCTCATCTCAGGCATACGCGCCGCCGTGGACGCCTCCCAACTCGAGGGATACCTCTTCGTGTACTTCACGGGCAACTCGATCGACGGGGAGAAGATCTACCTCGCTGCCAGTAAAGGAAACGATGCCCTGAGCTGGCAAGAGTTAAACGGGGGGAAGCCGATCTTGTCCTCGACCAAAGGAACACACGGCCTCCGAGACCCCTTCATCATGCGCGCCCACACCGGCGACAAGTTTTACCTCCTGGCCACGGACCTTTCCATCGGAAGCGGCACGTCGTGGGGCGACGCCGTCCGCAAGGGCAGCCGCTATCTCGAGATCTGGGAGTCGACCGATCTCATCAGCTGGTCGGCGCAGCGGCACGTCCTCGTCTCGCCCGAGTCGGCAGGCAACTCATGGGCCCCGGAAGCCTACTGGGACGACGCCCTGGGCGAGTACATCGTCTTCTGGGCCTCGTCGCTGTATGACAAGAGCGATCCCGACCACACAGGCAGAAGCTATCACCGAATCATGTACGCCACGACATCCGATTTTGTCACCTTCAGCGACGCCAAGACCTGGGACGATACGGGCAAGGCAAGGATCGATTCCACGGTTATCGAGGTGGACAACGTCTACTACCGCTTTACCAAGGACGAGGCCTCCAGCACGGGGTGCGTGGACATCATCGAGGAAAGCTCCACGAACCTGACCGCCCCCAACCCGGCATGGCGCCAAGTCGCAACCTGCATCGGGAAGAAGGCCGGGACGCAGGCGATTGAGGGCCCCACGGTTTTCAAGGCCAACCCGGCTGACGTCAACGGCCAGAAGTTCTATATGTTTGTGGATGAGTACGCCGGCAGGGGCTACATCCCCATGGAGACGGACGACATAGCCAAACCGTCCTGGAAGTTATCCGCTTCGTACAAGCTGCCCGCCAACCCGCGCCACGGAACAGTCATGCCCATTACAGCGGCCGAGCTGAGTCGCGTAACCTCGCACTACTGAGACTGCTGTTTGGGCCGAAACAAAAACAGGATGGAGAATGCTGATAATGCCTACCGGCTTACTAGACCTGGGTGGAAAAAAAAAGGGACCTAGTCTATAGAGTAGACAAGGTGTCCAAGGAAGTGTGTGCTTAGTGGCGCGACTGGCCAAGGATATGTAGGGGGAACACTGCGTTGGAAATCGGGAACAGGGATTATAACGGGGAGATGAAAAAAAAAACGAGGGAATCTGCATCTTTGGGAGGAATTCAAGCACAGAGACAGGAACTATGTGCAGGTTCTTTATGCTGTTGTACCGTCAATCATTTTGTCTTGTTTTGCAAAGTCTCTGCCCGATAATTGGAACTCGAAGCTGAAGATGCCGACTGATCAGACCGCGCGTCACTCGGGTCTTTTTGCTTTGTGGTCCTGACGTATGTGATCGGAAATATATCTTCGAGGTCTTGGTGCGACTGAGGCCATCGCGACTTTCTGTTCTCGATCCGGTGGCTGCTAACTAGACTTGTAGGACAAGATGGAAAAAGAAAAAGAAAAAGAAAATGGGCCATGGCTAAGGAAGTTACAGTATCGCATTTTTCTTGATTTGAACACACGGAATGAACGATCTTCAGGCTTGGAAAATAAGGAAAAGGAAAACAACATAAAACACTAAGCAAAAAGGAATAGAAAGGTTTGAATTAACTTAGCCGCGCACTGTGGGTTGGGCTTGTAACCGTGAGATGTGTGGATGTTGATAAATAGCACTTTTATAGAGATTGTTTTAACGAGCTCGAGGAAAAATTAGCAAAGCACAGCCAGTCTTTGGTCGGACAGTGCTAAGTATGAAGACATCTCGACTGCCAGGTTGCCACGTAGATTCCAATGCCGTTGCTCGCACGACAGACAGCTTCTCAGGCTGCCGCGGCAAGAAAGTTTTATGCGCGGAAGTCCAAGGACCTCGTCTCGTGGACACGAAGCGAGCGTCCCTTCGTGAACGTCGGTGGTACAAAATGTGCCGTGGGCAAGTGACAATGCATGAACCGAGCTCGACCTTTATCGAAAGGAACGGCGAGGTACTTACCCTGCTTAAGCGGCAACGACGAGGATTCCCACATCGAGACAAACAGTGTTGCGGTGTCCAACAACACCGAAGACCCTTTCGTAGCGCAGCCGCAGGCCATGATTCTCACAATCGAGCAGGCCATCGACCCTGCTGCCCTTCCTCGATCTCGCCGCCTCAACAACGTACTACCTTTCTGGGGCGAAGGCAATCCGCCGTACGCCGAATTGAACGACACGATGAACTCCATCAGCTAGGACATTGCAGCTGAGATCAGTAACTTCAACCAAGGCATTCCTGTCAACCTCCGAAACGCAGTGTGTACCATCTGACTTTACTTTGTCGGCGATACATGATCCGACAACTGCCGCGCCGGGAACACTACTGCGACGAGCATCGGCGGATCATGGATGAGTCATGGCATGGTTTTGTAGAAGGAGATTTCACGAGGCGCTCTTGCTACGGGGCGTAACTCAATCGCGCAGGTTCCTGGCGCGGATGAGTGGTCCCTGTGTACATCGTGTGCCATTGATTCCACATTCCAAACGGCGGCGGAACCCATCGCGATGTGTCCATGGACAAGTTGACCTCTGATGAATCAACTACGTTGATTGTTCCAGTAAAGCCCACAGCGAATGGCTCCGGTTCAAGAAGAGACCCTTCCGGATGCAAGAATTGACGTACCACGGTAGCAAGTAGTGTCTTGTCTACCTTCAGCGAGCCGACGTGGATGATCGATTCTGAACACTGGCGATGGTACAGGCTATAGTGACCGGTTGGATAATGAAACGGAACAGATGGCCCAAATGAAAAGTTACGTATTCCCAGCCTCGGCATGTGCTCCTGTTCGCGAGGGAGCTAGAAAATGCCCCACAAAGGCCTGTCCCAGCGGAGGGTTGATTTTATTAGACGCACCGCAACGGAGCGATGGTGAGGCACTTCCAAAACGCAGAGATTACGGTCGGCCATTACGCAAATTGCAGGCAGTCGAGAGCAACAGGACCGACCCTCAGCAGTCGGGGTGCCGTCGGCGTATCTGCGCCTGCGCCTGCGCCTGCGTTCGCACCTCCGTCGGGTGGAAAGAAATGACTGCGGCTTTGCAAGGAGGTGACAGCCGCTAATCTCCCTGATAGGGCTTGTCGATGTGCTGCAAACAAATGAGTTGTGGTATCTCGGGTTGTGGAGCAAACACGCGCCGGCGGCAAAAGTAAATCTGGTGAGAAAAACAAGAACACCCCTCGCGGTGCACAAGACGGTCGGAGGCGAAAGAGAAAATCCAGAGTCGTCGCAGAAGCGGACCTCTGATGGCTGCTTTCTTTTTCCATTTATGGTGTACCACCGCGGCCCCCTCCCCTACTTGCAAGACGCGCGAAGGTGGCGAGCAATTGATTATGTGTCAGGTATGAGGGCCGAAGAAAAAATAAATCTGGATTCGAAGACCTTGCACAATGGAAGACTGCGGTTCAACCACGGCTATTCCCAACCAAACAGAACGTGGGCTCTACTACTTACTATTAATATTTGATTTGCTTTGCAACGCTATCCAAAGCCGGGGTCGCTCCTGCCCTACCGTATCTGGCGTGCTACGATTGGCTGCTTCAGGCGGAAAATGTATTATTGCGTTGCGTCAAGGAAGAGAAAGGCAGGCAAGGCAAGGCAAGGCGGGCAAGGCAGGGAGGGAGGTCCGGGCGGAGCGGGAGAGGACTGGAACGACTGGAACATTCAAAACCCACACCCCCTTTGCCTGTTGGTCTTGGGAGCGTCACGGTTCAGCCCGCGCCAGCGTCCAGCGTCCAGCGTCGAAAGGCAACGAACCTTTACCCGATTTCTTGTGCGCCGCCTTTGGCACCAAAATTGAGGATGAGACCACGGCCCCAAAAACCTACGAGACAACGCAACGCCCCCCAGAAAAATGGAAAATTCCCTCCGCCCGCCCGCCATCCCCCAACCCTCTCCCCTTTCCATCACACTTCCCATCCCTGATCATCACCGTCCGCGACGGAATCATCACCACTGCCATCGGCCGCTGAGGAAGTTATCCCGGGTGCAAATTCACCGCTCTACGCCATCCTCCCGTCTGCCGATTCTGCCTGGCTCGAATCTAGGCAGCCACGCACGTCGGTGCCGGATTGGCACTGTTCTGATGCAAGCAAGAACCTGCATATTAGATTTTGACTTCGGATCCTGCCCACAAACCATAAAATCTCGTCGCCTGCAATACCCACGCATCCTGCAACATCTCAGTGCCTTATACACGACGCATCCTAATTGAAACATCTTCTGCAGTCACTGCCGTCGACCATCAAAACCACCACTCCGCCATCGCCTGCAGTGCTGACACGTCTCGCCATCGCAATATTCACAGACTGTATCGTCAACGTCATCATCACGCTTGATCACGATGCCCCCCAAGGCCGATGGGCGTCGCAAGTCCAGTGGCGGCAGGATGGCCATGGTCGTCGTGCTCAAGGTTTCTCCCGCGAGCCTACGCAATGCCATTCGACCAGAGACACCTGAGTCCAAATCACCAGTCCCACAAGACGTGGCTGAATCCAAAGAATCAGTTGATTCGCCAGCCCCTTCTGCCAACCTGGGAGCTTCGGGTATTTCAAACGGGGACAATGCATCGGACTCGAATGCCGCCACGCCAGCAGCAGAGGGGACTCCGGCGCCCCCATCCATGGCACCTCCGGCCGATGGCCGCAAGAAGGGGGCGAAGCGATCCGCTGCCGCCATGGATGGCATGCCCAAGATTCGAGGGAAACCAGGCCCCAAAAAGAAGCCCAGACTGTACGTCCCAACCATCCCAACATCACACTTGACATGGCGACGACGCATGACATCCCAACTCCCGCTCCAAGTCTACGCTTGCTAACCAATGCCTTGATCTTCCGTAGTGAGGACGGCACAATCGATCATAACGCGGTGGCCAGAATGCAAGCTGCGAAGCTAGGCCCCAAAGCCAATCAAGGTGCCATCAACGCTGGCCTTCGCGCCCTTGATCGATCGGGAAAACCCTGCCGCAAATGGGAGCGAGGCGGCTTCAAGCTCAAGAGCTTCACTGGCGTTCTGTGGGAAATTCCTCGTTGGACAGCCCCTACCAAGAAGACGGTTGATGAAGATGCCTCGGAATCCAGTGCTGTTTCCGCGTCGGCCGACAACAGCAGCAGTAAGGAAAACAAGCCCAACGGTGAAGAGGAAAACAGCGTGAACAATAGCAATGGAGGTGGCGACGTCGAACTGAACAGCGTCGCGAGCGTTCATGCACCATCTCCTGTCCCTATTGCGATTTCCGCTGCATCTTGACCTTCTCGCTGTCGTGGATGATGACAGCTATCCGTCTCATGACAATGAGATATTCACCGGCGAAATGCCGCTTATCACTTTGGCTGATGTGCTCCAGGAGCTGTACATATATCAGCTGTGGATCAGGGGTATTTACCTTGGCCAATAGGTCACGTTCTTTCTTCTTTTTTTTCATTTTCGCTTTTGCCCTGTTTCATCAATCATGTTGGCACGAAGCCACTGGGAGTTTTTGGTTTCTGGGGGCTCATGGTGTTGTGTGTTCAATCAACGGTCAAGCACCGGGAGTAAAAGGTCTATTGGGGAATGGGGATCACCATGTATACTAATTTTCTAGAACTGGATTTTGCCTAGAGAGGAGGTATGAAGTTTTGCTGACGGAAGCGCTAACAAGGCTTGGGCAAGAGAGGTCTACAACTGCCGAAGGTGCAAAAAATTGGAACTACGAGTTAGCCGTTGTCGATGCTGCGCGGCCCAAACTGGCGGGTTGCAGTTTTTTTCTTCTCCCTCGATATGCTATTCCTGCTCGGACAGTATTCAACCGATTCATCCTGGGCAGGAGGTTGGCTTGTTCCAGCCAGCTTAGTCAGCATTCCATTTCCCCGAACCCCTGCCAGACGCAACTGGTAGTGACCATTTGTTCACTCGTGAACCGGCCATTTCATCAGAGTGACTTGACTGTGTCTGTCTGCCTCCTGGCAGGTACGAGGCAGGTAGGTACTAAGTTTCGCTTTATTTGATGACAACTGGCACGATGCAGCTTTGAACACACAATGGGCTCCCTCTGGCGCGGACGGGCGGACGAGCAACGACTCCAGCGGATGCAAGTATGCACGTGTTTCCGGGTGTATCTCGCGGCTGTCGAAATGATAATGGTTGTCTACATGAGCTGGGAATTGTAATTGATATGAGGTAGATACTACTAGTAGATACTACTAGTAGATACTACTACTTACTAGTAGTAGTAGATAGCCCGTGCCACGCAAGTACAAGTCAAGTAGGTCAGGCATGCGTGAATGCAGAACGTTGGAGCTCCGCTGGCCCACAACGTAAGTAGTAGAGAGCTGCTGCTGCTGCTGCTGCTGCTGCTGCTGCTCTCTGCTCTCCCTGCAGTGTGTTCCGTATTCCCGCACTCAACCACTCTCACACCTCACACAGACCCGCTGTCGCCCATCACTACACTACCCCCGACGAACTTGGCCCATCACCACCTCGGCCACGACTTCAGTATTGTCTGCGCTATTTGTTTTCGGCCTCTCGTCCACCCCCCCCCCCCCCTCCCCCCTTTGCGCAGAGGCTCGTTTACACCGTCGAGCGTAGCTACTGGACCTGTCAAGTTTGAGCTTGTCCTGGTCGTTGCCGTTACGGAGCACGCACAAGAACCGTCATTAGCCGCCCCAGCCTCGCCCTCCGACAGGAAGCTAGTCGCCTCACCCATCTCGCATCCTCGATACCGCCATAGGATCGCTCTTGACCGGTGTTTGGTTCGGCCTATCACCGATATTCTCGGGTTTCAATAACGTACCCTCCCCCCCTTTCCCGTCTCCGTCCTTAGAGAACCGCTCGTTCCTGTCATTTATGGACCCGTATGGCTCATCTGGTATATCACACTCAGACTCGTCAGCCGGAAGCTCTAGCCACTTGCAAACCCGCCGGGCAGCCTCCGCATACAACTCCGCGTCATCGAGCCAAGCTGATCCCAGCTCTCATTTCTACACACACCCAGCTCGCACATCGATACTGGACGACGAGGGGCATCTGGTCCCGGGCTCGAATTTCGCTCCAGGCACGGCGGTCCCTTGTGGGGAGGACGACGAGATGGACGAAGCAACGAATGTCGCCTTGAACAATAGGTGGAGGGCTGGCGGCAGCTTGCCGTCTTTTTCCCGAGGTTTCGACATGTTCATGAGTTCCAGAGACGCGGACGATTCCCCATCAAAGGCGGACGACGGCTTTTTCATCCCCTCGTACCTTTCCACATCTACCTACGCCCGAAAGTTGACAAAGGCGCATGAGGCCTATATTAAAGACCAGCACGAGCTGAAACTGTCGTCTTCCAATGCAGCCACTTCCAATGGTGCTCGCTTCTCTCGGCCACCAATCCCGGCCGGATCTCACCGAGGACTGTCGCATAGCGTTGTTGAACGACCTCCGCCTTTGGAAGAACATGGCCGCTTGCCCCCCCTGCCTACCCGCTGGAATAAGGATGATATGTGGGGAGGCATTGAGATACACCAGGATGGCCTGACGGTAGAGTATACTGGCTCCAGATTGTTACACGACCGCGATCAGGAAGCCTCGGCGGTGCGGGCGGACCATTATATGCCCCCGGACTGTGGCATATACTACTATGAAGTCACCATTTTACAAGGAAAGCGAGATGAGTAAGTCAATGTTTTCTGGGGGGGGGGGGGGGGGGGGGGGGGGGGGGGGGGGGGCGGGGGGGGGGGGGGGGGGCC
>JABAEC010000043.1:187826-198624 GCA_013435705.1 Claviceps paspali
AACATTTTACAAGGAAAGCGTTTTTTGTAAGTCAATGTTTTCTCCCCCCCCCCCCCCCCAAAAAAAAAAAACGCATCCACCACCTGTATGGTACAAATATTATGTCCACGGGTGTTTGAGGAAGAAAGGCAAGTCGAATTGACAATTTGGCAGTACGACCATTGCCATTGGCTTTTCGAGTAAAAATGCATCAACATCGCGGCCTGTCGGATGGGAACCGGAGTCCTTCGCCTATCATGGCGACGATGGTCGCTGCTTCACTGGCCAAAACTCTGGGCGGCACTATGGCCCAGAGTTCACCGGGGGCGATATAATTGGATGTGGTGTGAACTTTTGTGACCGTAGCGCATTTTTCACAAAGAACGGCGTCCAGATAGGTGAGCTCTTCCTGAACGTCGACGATGTACCGCCACGGCGCCGTTTCTAACCTCGGCATCAGGAACCGCTTTTCATGACGTGACTGGGAGTATGCTCTATCCTGCTGTCAGTTTGAGGAAGCCACGGGAGCAAATTATTGTCAACTTTGGCCAACATCCATTTGTATTTGACATCGACAACATGATGAATGTAAGTTATTGATCTATTTCCACACACTTGTACGACCTAAATGTGTGACCAAATGACTCTGCGTGAAAACGAAGACGAGGGGCTTGACGACTAATGATTGCTAGGAGCAAAAAAGAAAAATCCGAGCAGAGATTCAAAACGCCGACATATCAAGACTCGAGCCCGGGCTGAGTGAGACGGATTTGATACATGGCTTGGTACTACAGTTCTTGCAACATGATGGCTACGTCGAGACAGCACGGGCCTTTGCCGATGAGATTAAGCAGCAAAAGGAAGCGTTGAGGCTAGATCCCAATGTTAATGTTGACGGGATTAGCATCAAGGACGACGAAGATGCGAATAATAGACAACGTGCGTATCCCCCCCCCCCTCCCTCTGTTTTTTCTTACAGAAAGGCTGGTGTTTAATTTTGTCATTTTGGCTTTGTATTTGCTGACAATTGGTTATTTATTTATTTTTTTTGAAACAAAAAGGGATTCGAGGAGCCATACTGGAAGGCGAGATTGACCGCGCTCTTAAACTGACAAATGCGTACTATCCACAAGTTTTTCGCGACAATGAAGAGGTACATTTCAAGTTACTATGTCGGAAGTTTATCGAGCTTGTCAGAACGGCTGCGCAACTGCGAGCCGATGGTGACCTCAAGAAAAGTAATGGTAACATGGTCAGCGGGGGTGGCGTTCCGCAAGAAATGGATGTCGATTGCGACGTTGGAGACGGCTTGGCTTGCCATGAAGGAATGGACACGGAGGCTTTCGAGCCACATTCAGAGATGATGAGGCTGGAACAAGAAATGCTCGACTATGGACAAACGCTGGGCGCACAATATGCGAATGATGCTCGTCCCGAATTCAGCAAAGCCCTTGCTGAAATATGGGCACTGGTGGCCTACGCAAATCCGCTCAAGGAGCCCAAAGTCAGCCACCTCCTCGACCGCAAGGGTCGCGTGGCCGTTGCTGAGGAATTGAATTCGGCTATCTTATGTAAGGCTGATGGACCCGACTTCTGATTATTTTTTTTATTTTTTTTTTATTTTTTTTGGATTCGCGACAAGACCTTTTTGCTAACGTCTGCCGATAGCGTCTCTGGGCAAGTCCTCGCGGGCATCCTTGGAGAAGCTCTATGTCCAGACGTGTGTGTTGCTCGATGACATCGGAGGTCTCGGAGGGCCGGGCGCTTTTGTGGCGATCCAGGACGTACTAGAGGCTACCTGGGACTCTGCCGCGTCTTCATCATCATAGTGGGTAAAAACAAACCAAAAAAAAAGAATTGAGATGGAGGCTGCCATGGTGAATGAAGCTTGAATGCAGTCTGATCGGGGCTTATGACATCACATGGCTTGTTGTGTGACTCCCTTTGTTTAGCTCAACTGTATCACATTATCCTACAAGCGGTGTTTGGTTGGCGCCGGCGTTTTTCTTTCTTCGTCTCTCTGATTGATTTTGTGCATTTCGTTTTGGGAGTGTCATTGCTGTTTACTATTTCTACATGGGGGGGTTTTGTTTCCCTTTTTTCCTGTCTCTGGTTACCGACCACCTGAACTCGTGCCTTTTTCTTCTCTCTGCTTACTCTCAAGATGAATACTGGTTACTACGTAGTTTCACGGGCGAGATGGACGGAGGAAAACATGAAACATGAAGCATATGGTATCCGGGCTAGTGGCGCTGTTGCATCATAGCGGACTGGGGAGGGTTGCTTGAACTGCTGGACTGTGTGGTGGGCAGGGGGATGTGGAATCAAGAACAATAAGTTGTAAGCATGCCATTCATACATCGTGGCAGCGTGGGTGTCGAAGCGAAGGGAATGAGAGAACCACACGACGCAATCAAATATAATACACGCCCTGACGGGGGAAAAGAAGAAGAAGAAGAAGAAGAAGAAGAAGAAGAAGAAGAAGAAGAAGCAACGGAGGGACCATGCAAATCAGCCCCAGCACCTCTCGTACAACCGCGTCCGATGGTCCGCCAAATTCGCATAATCAGCCATACACGCCCCCAGCGCGCCGTCGACCCAGCCCATCCGGCCCCCCGCCCCGCCAACCAAGAAGGTGTACGCAAAAACCTCCGCGTCAAGCATGCCCGGCTCCGGACCGGCAGAGAACCAGGCCGCCTCGCCGAGGAGGGTCGACAATGCGCCGAACGCGGCTTTCGCGTCCTCGTATATCTGGTCGGGCTGTATGATGGCGCGTCGGGTCGTCTTGAGGATCTCAGCTGTGGCTGCTGAGCGGAGGGCTTGCAGGAGCGGGTAGTGCAGGAGGGGAGATGGCGGGAGGTAGAGGCTTGAGAGGAGGGCTGTGTGGGTCGGATTGACGTAGAGGGCGTAGAGCTGCGTTTTTATTTGTTAGTCTGGACCGGACTGGGCTGAAGGTCTTTTGTTCTTCAAGGTCGGGGGAGGGGGAGAAGAAGAGGGAGGGGTTTCGGTACCCATGCTGGACGGATGTTCTGCGCGAGCAGCGAGGCGTAGACCTCCTGGCGGGGAGTTTCTTCGTCGGAGAGGGGATTCGGCGACGAGTGCTTCTGCGCGTATTGGGCTATGCGAGCACCCGTGAGGGGGATTTCGGGCCGGGAGTCGGACGAGGCGGGGAGGAGGAAGGGGAGGGCGCCGGACGGAGAGGCGTGGTTCGTCGAGGCAACGAGGTCGAACTCGAGGTTCGCGATGCGCAGGTACGTCTTTATTTCATAATTTCATAATATATATGTATATTTATATTCAAGATGGCCATGTTAGCACCTGTCTAGTTAGTTACACCTCTGGCTCCGGGCTCCTCTCGTCTCTGCCTCGCATGCAAAGCCGTTGTCACGCTGCGAGAACGACCTCCCCCTCTTCTTACCCTCCGTTCAACGAATGCAGTTCAGTAGGCTCGCTGTAGGGGAACAGAAACAAAGATCGAAGAAGGGAGAAGAAGAAGAAGAAGAAAAGACCAAACAAACCTGCCACTTCAAACACCCGGGATTATAGCTCGGTCGACCACGCAGCGCGTCCTCCTCGGTCGAAAACACGTAGAGCTTCGCGCGGTCGCGCACTCGGCCTGGCGCCCGCGCGGGGAGCAGCTCTGCGTCGAGGACTCGTAGCGGGAAGAGCTTAAAGAGCTTGCGGATCGGCTGAGGCGCCGTGAAGAGGCTGGACTGGGGCGGCGCGGGCGTTGCCATTGCGGGAGGAGCTTTTGAAGGGGAAATGGGAATGATTGATTTGCTGTTGGACGAGGGGAGGGGGTGGGGGGGGGGTGAAGTGTCGCTCATGTGGTGGTGGTGGTGGTCGTTGTTGTTGAGGGCATTTCCGATGCGATGCGGTCTCTCGGTGTCCGTCGTTCCAAAATCGATCCGTCCCTGTCTTGTCAGAGGATTTCGGGGCCTTGTGGCGTCGGAAGGGTTTGAGGTCCAAAAATCGGTGGGTGGGTCCCGGGTGGGGGGGGTTGGACGGGTGCAACGGGGCGTGAAAGGGAGCTTCGTGCCGTAGCGCGGAAACGTTGGAATCATAACAACGCTGTTCTCACATCATTACTGAGCTCCATTTAGTCTACATTGGCCATGTGCGGGTCGGGTCGTCAACACCCGCAACACAAGGACACGAGACTCGGCGAAATGGCGACTTCTTCTTCTCGAGTGTGTACTCTTTTTTTCTTCTTCTTGTACCTAGCATCTTTCCCTTCTCACCGCAGCAGCTTCTCGCCCTCTGCCTCCAACCACCCGGTCCTTCTATAGGGCTCCAGCGGAATGGCAAAATCCCCAGTATATCCCAGGTCGCCGTTGACGACTTCCATCTTCCGCATTATTCTGCCCACAAGCCTTGCCAGCCATTGATCATTGGCGATGACCGCCTTCTTTATTCCCTCCTTCATTTTTTGGTTCAGCGTGCCGGCAACCTCGCTCAGCCTGTGTCTGTGCTTACCAGCCGTTCGCGTTGTTTCCTCCATCTCGATCAGTTTGCTGGCTTTGATGACCAAGGCTATAAAGTCGAGCAGTTCTTGGTCGAATTTCGCGGGAAGATGCACCCGCGCAGCGAATTTGAGACTGGCTTCATCCTTTTCAGATTCATCAGGAGAATCCGGTTCCTCACCTCTGAAATCAGCGGCATCTGACTCGGCCTTCTTCTGTGTTCCTGGTTTGGGTCTGTCTGGAACCAGATGCTCGTGATGCGGCAACAAGGCAGAAGGTATTGCCAGCGTAGCGTCGGCGCCTCTCAAGCTCACAACCTGGTTCAGGCAAACAGCTTGCGGCAGGGCCCGGAAAGCGAGCAGACCATCGAATGCGACTTGACAATGGATGTCATGGGAAGTCATAACAGGGACCTGCGCATTGCCCTGCATGCTTCCCAAAACAACGGCAAAATTTGCATCCGACACCCACTTGGAGATGCGGGACTTGACAGTGCGAACGTCCGAGTCCAAGTCGCTGTACTCTTTGAACAACCCCTGGTCTAGCATGGTTTCGATCCACCGACCCGATGCTGTAGCCGTGATGGAGGCTACCTTGACAGGATGAAAATAGGCGATTGGGTTGAGAAGGAGTCGAAGAAGCATGGGAAGACGATGCAGAAATGCGCGGACTCTTGGTGGTGACAGTCTTTGCAGAGTCGTGACCTTGATCGAACGCGTGGGCGGATGCGGCACTGACGGCTTTGAATGAAGGTTTGAGCAGACAGCCGCTCTGCGCGTATCCTCGCTCATTGGCCCTTTTGTGGCCTGTTCTGATCTCATCTCTGCGTCGCGCAAACCATCGATATGCCTCCGGGCCTCTCGGATGGTGCTAGTATTGTGAATTTCCTTCAGAACTTGAGTGTATTGCTCCTCTGCTGAGACGTTATCCAAGCGATACCGTCGCATGGCTTTGATTGCCGCCAAATATGAAGAATCCTTGGGGGGGTTTCCATGTGTCATTTCGCTCTTCATGCGGACTAGTTCTGGACGAATCGTGCCAGGGACCCGGGGCATCAAGGTGTCAACCATGAGCGTCTCTCCATCACCGTCATTGGGTTTCCGCTCCATGTCAACAAAGGTCATCTCATGCTCGCCGCCCTTCAGGTTCGCGTAGCAATCTCCGATGTTGATGCCTCGGAACAAAGACACCATGACCGTCTCGGTCTGGATGGCAAGTTCCATGTCGTCGGAGAGCTTTATCCCAACCTCCACGCCGTGTACCTCGAAGCTGAGCGTCGATAGAGAGAGCGTGATGCCGCGAAGAACCATCAGCCCGTCCACTTCGGTGTTTATTTCCAGCGCCGGAATATTGAAAAGCGCAACCTTGTCGCCGATGAAATGCAGCTGCCCGATGAAGACCCTGAGAAACTTGCGCGTCAAAGCACCAAAGTCTTCGAACTGGAAAAGACAGGTGAGAAAGATGGCAGGGTAGCAAAGGGCGGCGAAGCACCAGTACAGAAGCCACGATGTTGAGGCGACCGCATACGCCAAGTTGACCGTCGTGAACAGAGACCAAACGTGAGCAAAAGGGAAGATTCTTTTCCCGTTTGCCTCGCCCTGCAAAATAAACAGGGTCAGGACCGGAGCCCCCGAAATGGCCCATCGCCGTGCCCACTGAAAGAGAACAAGCTGGAGTATCGTCGTGGCTGCAAAGACGGCTGGCCAAGACTTCTTCAAGGGAGATATTCTTGTCGTCTGCGCACGTTGATTCATTCGCGCGGTCGAAGAGAACCCATGGGATGGAACTTGTGCTGCAACAACACGTCGAGATTATAATAACAATGATCGAGTAGTTTTGGTAGGAAAGATTTGGTGGTTCACCCGTGCCAGGTTGTCACACGCGCCGCTGGGCCAAATGACCTGGATCGAGCTCGCGACAGTGACGTCATGACTTGGGGAAGTCGTGATGGTTCCTGCTCAACAAACAACATCGTCGTCTTGATCATTCTAACCACTGGTGACGTTTGAGAGGCGACCGAGCGAGCTTGGAGCTATATGGGAACAGTCGACAAGTTTCTGATGGCATATTTAATGGAACGAACGTATGGTCTTTTGAAATCTGATGGGGATTGAAGGTACTTACCTAGTAGTACGTTACGTAGTAGTAGTAGTAGTTAGTAGTAGTAGTAGTATGTATGGTTGCCGCCAAGTTGCTGCCGGCGGCTCCACATATACGCCAAGCCCACTTTTCTTACCAGTGGGCCAACTTGGTACATAGGTACATGCTAGTACTATGTACTAGTAGGAAACAGGAAACAAGGTCATGATGATTTTGAGCCGATACGCTTTCGCAAAGTGGCTACGTAGTATTGACAACAACAGCAGGCCAGGGACGCCCCCCCTGCGACTACGATGTACGTACGTAATACATCCGTTGCCGTGGCTAGCAAATATATTCGGCATTTGCCCACATGAGTCGGGGGCCCGAGGCTCCCGGAGGCATCCCGATGCATGGCTACTACTGTCTGCGCTCTCGTCAGCTTCGAGTTCCAACCAGGTCTGGATACGTGAATATTTCAGAAACCTGGAACACCTACTGAGTCAAGATGATGCGCGCGACTCAGACAGTAAGACTCACGTATTTTCTTTCACCGGGATAGAGAAGGGTCGTTTTGAAATGAAATACCTTCTAGTGCTTATGCTGGCCCATCGCAGTGCTACTCTGACAAGTGGGCAATTGGAGCATGACTTGAGAAACATCAGCACGCGGTGATGCATATCGAACTTCTAAATCGATGCTCTCGTTCCCCGAGCCTAAGCGTGCTGTGCATTTCAAGGGATGCGGCGACCAAACCCCCCATGCACGTCCCCGGAGGTGTAAAAGAATGGAGAAAGGTGGTATTGGATGTCCGGAACTGTCAAAACGAAAAACGGTGTGTCAAATCTGCACCAAAAGATGACCTCTGACGTTGAAACTCTGACAGTCGCCGTGAAATTAGAATTAGCTGAAGTGACACCCTGGGCAGAGGGTCCCGTCCAAAGTATGCCGAATGTCGGTCACTTGCTCCTCTCGTGGTCGCAATGCCATGATCAAAGACACGAATAAGAAAAGAAGTAAAAAAAGGAAAAAAGGAAAGCTCATATGATGTGCCGGGAAAACAGTATAAAGAGGGCCTCGACATTCCGTTCGGATTCAGATTTGCAACAAACAGCCGCCACCAAGTCTTTCGGTAGAGAAAAGCCAGCTACCTCCTCCATATTCCATCACTTCCCACGGCACTTCCTTCTTTTCCCACATGATGCGTGTCTCCTCAAGCCTCAGTCTCCTCAGCCTCTGGGTCGCCGGCGGCATGGCCCTCACCCAGGGTCAGGCGCCAGACTACGCCGAAAGAATCCACTCTCTCAACTATGGCAACGTCGATGCCAAGGGCACCTCGAGCGGCGAAGTCTGGTTCAACGTGCCTGCCTCCGCGGCCAAAAGGCTTCCTCACATCCAGCACGAGGTCGGAATGTACACCATGGACAACTTGGAGTGGCTCCAGACGCTTGTCGAGCTGGCAAAGGTCGCCGCCGAGCAAGGCAAATGGGGTGACCTTGTCTACCTCCACAACGCATTCAGCATGAACGGTCACGCCGACTACCTCAAGTCTTCGAGCGAGGAGATGCGGGAAGGTCTCCTCGTTGCAGTCACCAAGCCGGACCGATCGGGCGTGGACTCAGACCTCATTGATGTCTATGTCAAGACATCGTCGTCGCCCCTGCTGGCCGAGGCATACAACGCGCTTCGCACTTCCCCTGTCCAGACTCTCTCGGCGAGATGGACCAAGGAGGTCTGCAGCAGTGCTCACAAGGCTGCCAAGAATGCATGCCGCACTCTGATTGAGAACGTCCGCTTCAACGCCAGCACCAAGACGGGGGGGCCTCGGTCAATCTGCAAATCCGGTTGCTGCATTAGCTGGAGCGCCAACGCGACATTTCAGGTCCAGAACTTGTACAACGCCGCAAACTACTGCGTAAACGCTTGCGGAACTGTCGATGTGAGCTGCGAGGTATATGGCGTGAAGCTGCAGGGCACTCTCGTGGACCAGTGCCTCAGCAACCGGGCTACGGGATGCAGATAAGAGACCAGGGGGGGGGGGGGGGGGGCTGGAAGACGACAGGGAATGCATGGGTACCGGGTAAATGGCTCTCTTTTCAATACCATATTGATAGACATATGTACAATAGAAGATGCAACCATAGCCTAAAATGAAGAAGAAGAAGAGACAGAGGCCCTCGTAGGCCCCCATTGTCGACAGAAAAATCGAGAGCACTCAGCTGGCATGTCGTCCCCCCCCTCCCTTGACAGAGTCGATCGATAATGCACCTAATGCCTTTTAACAGAAAAGAGTGACATCTTGGGGGCAGGGCGGCAAATAAACAGGCAGCAAACTAAAGCAGCTTCTCCAATAAGTTATGCTTGTACAAGTTACCGGCCACCACCCCACTCTTGCCTCCTTTATTTTTTTCTTTTTTTTAACCCTCTTCCTGAGCGAGACTACAGCTCAACGGCCCGAAAAAAAGAAGAAGAAAAAGGGACAATGCTGTTCATTCTTCTTGATTGCCCAACGCAGCCAAGGCCTCATACACGGCACTTCCGTAGTTGGCACCGCGGACACTCTGCCCGACCCCCTCTTCCAGCTTGTTCATGGCATACGTAATCGTCAGGCGTCGATCTAGATCCATGACGATGTACGAGCCGCCTATGCCAAGCCAGTAACAGACCTTCCCCTCAGGCAGCCACGGGAGAAGCTGGCTGGGCGTTAAGCCGAAGCCGATGCCGAACCGGAGAGGCAAGCCGAGCACGACATCAGTGCCATTCGCCTGCTCCTGGAAGATCAGGTCGATGGTGTCTTTCGAGAGCAGCTGGGTGCCGTCTCTGGCGCCGCCAAGACTGATGTAGGACATGACACGCGCCATGGAGCGAGCGTTGCCGTGGCCGTTGCCGGCGCCAAGCTCGGCACCTCGCCAGGCCGGCGTGTTAAAGGGGCTGGCGTTTGAAGCCATGGGCGGGTTCGTCAACATGCGGCTCATGAGGGACTGCGGATCCAACCGGCTCAGTATGGACAGGTCCACGGGCGGAGATATCACGTCCGCCACGCGCGGCCAGTCCTCCTCCGCGGCGCCTATCTGGAAGTCGGCGCCCAGCGGGCCGGCAATCTCGGCGGCCAGGAAGTCGCGCAGCCTCATGCCCGTCACGCGCCGGACCAGCTCGCTGACGAGATGGCCCATGGTCAGCGCGTGGTAGCCGGAGGCCGTCCCGGGCGGCCAGCACGGCGCCTGGGCGGCCAGGCGCTCCGTCGAAAGGTCCAGGTCGTACACCTGGTCGATGGTGATGGGCTCCTGCCAGCCGGGCAGCCCGGCTGTGTGGGAGATGAGATGGCGGACCAGAAC
Source organism: Claviceps paspali (assembly GCA_013435705.1). NCBI lineage: Eukaryota > Fungi > Ascomycota > Sordariomycetes > Hypocreales > Clavicipitaceae > Claviceps > Claviceps paspali. The sequence continues at coordinate 197,683 of JABAEC010000043.1, forward strand.
GTCTTGCTTCCCGTTGGCGGCGAACTCGGGCCAGTACCGCGAGACCTTTTCGTCGACGTCCAACAGGCCGCGCTCCACGAGCACGAGCACAGCAAGACTGGCAAAGTTCTTGGTGCACGAGAAGACGTTGACAATCGTGTCCTTGTCCCAGGGCCGCGTCTTGGCCTCGTCGGCATAGCCCCCCCATAAATCTACCACGTCCTTCCCGTCGACGTTGACCACGATGGAGGCGCCCAGCTCTTCGCCGGACTTGATGAAACCCTCCATGAGGTGGCGTATCTTGGCAAACGGGGCCTCACACACGCCGTGGACTACCATGTCGTCGTCTGCTGCCATGACGGCGGGAAGAGACGATGTGCCGGGGGTGTTTTTTTCTTCCCTTCTTTCTTTCTTTCTTTCTTTTCCTTATTCCAAACCTTAGAGGAGGAGTAAGGTTTGAACAAGCAAAGAGGAGAACGGAGAGAGACAGAGATAAAGGAGGGTGGCCTCCTTGATATTGGACTCAGAGGACCTTGGTTTGGTTTCACGGGACCCATGGAACAAGACCTCGATTAGGCAAGTCACCTGCACGAGTGGGGATAGATCGTCGTGGGTAGTGACAATCATGGAAGGTATCATCATCAGCGGAGAGCATCTTCGATACGAGACCAATGAGGCATATGCCGAGGGTTCCCTACGGAGCTATCGGGTCATTCAGCATTCAATACAGATTGCAGGAGTCCCAAAACGACGATAAACTATGCGCAAGGAAAAGAAAACATCTGCGAGGGAAAAAACAGGCGTAAAATCCCGATTGTCACAAAACCAAATGGTGCCTCCGGGGGGGGGGGGGGGGGGGGGGGGGGGGGGGGGGGGGGGGGGGGGGGGGGGGGGGGGGGGGGGGGGGGGGGGGGGGGGGGGGGGGGGGGGGGGGGGGGGGGGGGGGGGGGGGGGGGGGGGGGG
>JABAEC010000044.1:0-132758 GCA_013435705.1 Claviceps paspali
ATTATTATTATTATTATTATTATTATTATTATTATTATTATTATTATTATTATTATTATTATTATTATTATTATTATTATTATTATTATTATTATTATTATTATTATTATTATTATTATTATTATTACACTAGATAGGGCTAATCCCTATTTACTAGAACCTTAGCTACTTAATTATATAGGAAAAACCCTAGTGTAGAGGGGAAAACCTATATATAACTATAGTATTACTACTATAGGACTAAGGTAGTTCTAAACTAGTATTTATTATATAGAGTATATTATACAGTTAGCTAAGGAGTAGCTAGTATTACTAAAGAGTATATTTCTAAGGGTAGGCTATTAGTAATAGTTTAGATAAGTATTAGTATTAAGTTAGGGGTTATTAAGGTATTATAGTAGTTATTAATAGCTATTTAGTAGCTAGTACTTATTAGCTAGCTACTATTTATTAGTTAGCTAGAGTATTATATAATAAGTTATATAATTTATAGGGTTTATTATCTATAAGGGGGACTTCTCTTTTTACTTATAATCTCTTTTCTTCTTTTCTTCCTTTAATCTATCTAATAGTAGTAAAAGTAATAAGTATAGTAAAGTTATTAACTATAGTAGTACTACTATAGTATTATATAGTACTAACTTATAGTAGAGAAAATTATTATAATACTACTAAATCTATTAATTATATAAGGGGTAGATTACTACTATACTTCTAACTTATATCTACTACTAACCTATATTTTAGTCTATAGATTACTAAAAGTAGCTTTATTTACTATACTTTACTTATATCTATAATATATATAAGTATTATTATAATATATATAGTATATATCTATAATAGATCTAATAGTAGGCTAATAATAACTCTAGTAGGGACTAGGTAGTTATATTTTATATATATTAAATAGAAAAACACTTACTTAATAGTAGATATAGTTTCTCTATAGTTTTAGCTTAATTACTAATTAGTCTTATAGCTATAAAAATTATTATATTATTATAAGTAGGTTAAGTATATTATAAACCTTTAGAGTATATATACTATAAATAATAAGATTAATATAAGTCTAGTATATAGCTATTATAATACTAACTATTACTAATTTTAAATAGCTAGGAGTATATAATACTATCTAAAAGAAGGTAAAAAGACTTATTAGCTAATATAAGAGAGGTATAGTATCCTTAGGGTCCTAGGTTAGTTCTTAAATAGTATTTAAGAATAAGCTACTTTATTATATATAATAGATAGCTAATATATTTAAAGAGTTTATTAATACCTATAAAGATATATATAACCTTAAGCTAGTAGTAAAGTAGATATAGTATAGTAGCCTATTAGTAAAAATAGCCTTAGTAAGTAGAATTATAATAAATATAAAGAATAAAAAAGAGGGAAAGAGAGGTAAAGAGGCTATATAATATAAATATAGTAGATTAGATATAGTAGTATATCTATCTTAAATTAAATTTTAAGTGCTTATTATTAATTTATTATAGTAATAGTATAGTAATAGCTTAGAGCTATTATATATCTTATTCTTATTTACCTTCTATTATTATTATAAGTAATATATAAAATAGAATTAAGAAAGGCAGCTAGTATAAATAAACCACCTAGTAATAGCTATAGCTAGTATATTACTATTAGTAGCTAAATAGATATTATATTAATTATATAGTAGGGTTAAGCTAGTATTAATTAGGTATAGATAGTTATATTCTTTATAGTTTAAAAGGATATAGTAGTAATTCTTATTATCTTCTTTATAGTAGTATACTAATAAATCTATATTAGATATATAATATTAGTATAAAAATAAGTTAAGCCCTATCTTTTCTAAATATATTTAGATAAGATCTAAGGATTTATACTTATTAAGGCTATTATATAGCCTAATAAACGGGAACGCACCGGACTCACATCAACTTCGTCACCTGAGGCGTACATATCCTGCAGGTTTATTACCCTTTCGACCTGTTCGCGGTAATGTGACAATTTGCGTAACTGCGACACCGATCAGCAACCGACACTACACCACAGACAAACCGAACTCACCAGCACGTAGGTCTTTTTCTGCTCTATATAAGTAAAACACGCCTAACCGGTCTCTATTAGAGTTAGCATTAGAACACAGCCGGCATAATATTAATATACTTACTATATATATTATAATACTGTTTTTATATATTACACACCTAGGTGTAATAGGGTAAATATAGCTATAGCTAAAAGCTAGTAAGCTAGAAATAGATTAGTAATAGACCTAATATAGAGATAATAAGGAGACCTACCCCTTATATAATAAGGGGGTTAGAAGGTATAATAATAATTTTCCTTTTTCTATACTATATATTAGTATAATATAATACTATAGTAGCACTACTATAGCTATAAAACACCTATACTTACTAAAGTTAATACTATTAAAAGGATTAAAGGAAAGAGAAAAGGAAAGAGATTTAAGACTTAGGGGGAAGTCTTCTATATAGATACCTAGCCCTATAGATTATATAACTTATTATATAATAGCACTAATTATTAGATAGGTATTAGGCAGCCGCTAGCTACTAGCTAGCTATAGCTGCTCTCTACTACCTATAGGAACCCTATAGATTATAATCTAGTCCTAACGCTTTTCTAACTTAGTACCAACCCTATTCCCCTAAAAAATACACTCTCTAGCAGAGCTAGTTACCATCTAGCTAGCTACACAACTATCTCTATATAAAAGGCACTAGCTTAGAGTCACCCTAGCTCTACAGCAGCAAAACCATAGTAGTATATAGGTTTTCCCCCCTACACTAGGGTTTTTCCTATATAATTAAGAAGATAAGGTTCTAGGATATAGAGCTTAGATAGCCCTATCTAGAGTAACAACAATAATAATAATAATATAGCCTAATAAATTTAGCTATAGAGGTAAAGAATAGTTTATATTCTACTACTATAGGGTTAGGGTAGTTATACTATATATTTATAGTAGTATAGTTATAGTACTATCTATCTTTATATTCTAGAGAAAGGGCCTTTATTAAGGCTAGTTTATAGAGATTAGTATATAGTTTAGTTAATAGTAGGATATAGTCTAGGTAATATACTAATATCCTATCTTATCTATAGATAGGATAGTAGTAGAGATAGTTTATAACTATAGTATAAGTATTTTATATTCTATTAGCTATACTATTATTATTAATTTTATTATAAAATCTATAGAAGATAGAGTTTAGAAATAGATTAAAAAAGGAAATAGCTACTTTAGTTTTAAAAAGAAACTATAGTATAGCCTTAAAAGTATTAGTAATTAAGTATAGGTATTTATTTTATTTAGTAATAAAGATATAGGCTATACCTTATACTATACTATTAATAGTTATAGAGATATAGTATATACCTATACTATATATAATAGTATTCTATACTATCTATATATAGAGAAGCTAAGTATTATAAATAATATAGTCTTAAGTTAATATTTATAGTACTATAAGTATAAGTTATTACTATACTAATTTCTTTATAACTTTATAGTAGTATATCTTTTAGGTTAGCTTCTAGTAGATCTAGACCCCTAGGAACTAAGAGGCTTAGATTAGTTATATTATAGTAGTTCTAAGTTAAACTAATATTATAACTACTACTTAGTAGTATATAAAGTATATTAGCTTACTCTTAGCTAAATTAAAGAGTAGTTCTACTTTCCTTAATTAAGCTTAGTAAATATTCTATATAGACTTAAGGCTATACTAGGTCTCTACTAATATATTACTATAGATAAGAAGGTTAGTATTATTAGAGAAGCCTAGGACTAGTATAGTATAGGCTTTATAAAGCTTAGTATAGAGAGGAATAATATATAAAAGGAAAAGAATTAGGAAGATTAGGAACCTCTATAGTATCTTAGTAGAAATAGGTAAGGCTTTTATTATCTTACTATTAAAGAAGATTCTAATAGTTCTATTAGTAGTAAAGGTATAGATTTATACTATAATCTAAGTAGAAATACCTACTTTAAGGAGAATATATATAAAGTATTAGTAGTAGATAGTATTAAAGGCTATTAATATATTTAGTTATAGTAGTAATATAGTTTTACTATAGTACTAGGCTACTCTTATAGATTTAATAAGTATACTAATTATAACTTTAGTAGAATAATTTATATAATTACCTATCTATAGGTTAGAAAGGGTATCTCCCTCTTTAGCTATAAGAATTAGCTATACTACTACTATAGCTTTAAGTATCCTTTTTATTATACTAAAAAGGAAGATAAGATACTATACTTCTACTTACTATTACTCTTTTAGGGTTTTACCTAGCTTATAAAGAATAATTACTTTAGCTATCTAGAATAATAATAGATAGTAACTAACTTAGTAGTATATATTTAGTAGATAGGCTAGTGCTTATACTAAGGGATAGCTATATACTTTAAGAAACCCTACTAATAGCTTATTAAAGCTAGTAGCCTTCTAGTTAGGAAGTTCTTTAATAATTCTATAGATTTTATTAGTATTAAAGTATTAGTTATATAGAAATATAGTAGTATTAAGATAGTAATTAAAATTAGGAGGGAGGTTGTCTATATATATATTTAATATAGAAAAAAATCTTATAGCTAAGAAAGCTATTTTATTTATATAGGTAATAATAACTCTAATAAAGGGGCTAGTGCCTTATAGAAGGCTAGGAAGATGCTACTATTTTAGTAGAAGACTACTCTAAAGCTATATCTACCTTTCTAGCTTTTATAGGCTTTTACTATAGATATTAGCTTTTTATATAGCTATATACTAAGCGCTATAGTATTTATTATTTATAACTTAGGTTTAGTTCTATTCTACCTTAGTAGTAAGTTACTAGTTTTCCTTTATTCTTAAGGTATACTAATAGCGCTAGGTATATTAGGCATCTTTTACTACTAATTTAATATAGTTATTCTACTAGGGGTTTAATTTAAAACTATTATAGGGCCTATATAGTACTACTATCTTTACTATAGTATAGAGCTTACTTATAATCTAGATAGTATAGTTTTCTATCTCTTAGGAATTATATAATAGAGGGTTTATAGTTTTATAGTAGAACTATATAACTATCTTAGCTTTAACTAAGTTATCTTTTATTAGTAGCTATTTAAAGGTATAGAGGCTATTATATAATAGTCTTTTAGTAGTTTTAAGTTATATAAGCTATAATATATAGTTAGAGCTAGAAATAGTAAGGCCTCTAAGGAATTCTATATATATATCTTAAGTAGCCTAGGTATAGTTAATAGTACTATTATATTTATTTTAAAAGTACTATATTACCTTACTAAAGGGTATAGTAAGGCTAAGTTACTATTATATTATTATTATTAGAAGAAGGTTGCCTTTTATAAAGTTTAACTAAATTAATTCTAAAGTAGATAATATTAATTAAAGTCTTCTATAAAAATACTATAGAGATAATATAGTACTACTACTAATATAATTAGAGAAGTAATCTAATTTAGTTTATAGTTAGGGGAGTAGATTAAGTATATATTAGTGCCTTATATTATAATAAAGTACTAGTCTTTACCTTCCTATATTAACTATAATTTAATACGAAGTTAGTAATTAATATATATAGCTATATACCTACCCTATACTATTAGTTAGAAGTAGTTAAGGCTAGGGTTTAAAGGATAGCTATTAATTATACTAAATTCTTAGAGTACTATTATATTAGTACTAGATTAGCTTTATAATACTAAGTATATAAGTTAGGTATACTTCTATATATTCTAATATATAACCTTAATTATATACTATTAGATAGTCTACTAGATATAGCTTAGCTTAGTTAGTACTACTATAGGGCTAGATAGTAGGTTAAGATAGGCTACTATAGGTTCTTCTATATAGAAGATTAATTCTATAGAAGGATCTAGTCTATATATATAAGGTCTACTAACTTACTTCTAGGGTAATATCTTATATAATAGTAGGTTACTTATAGTATAGTGCTTATTTAGATTTTAGACTATAGTTTAGCTATTATTAATATCTACTAGTAGTTTAATAAATACCTAAGGCTATATTAGATATACTACTCTTATATAGTTCTAGTGTTTATTTATAATATTATAGGATTAGAATTATACTAGATATATACCTATATAGTTTATATATTATTCTTATATTATATCTATTAGTATAGAATAGGATTACTCCCCTTACTTATATCTACTAGTACTATACTAGCTATAGTATAATAGTACTTTATAGTAGGCAGCTATATAGCTAAATTTAAAGTAGTTATAGTATTAGTAGAAGTAGAGGGTATTATTATATAGTTCTACTTTAAAGATTTTAGCTTTATATATAATATTAGTATAGTATAGCTAGTTTACTACTTTAATCCTATTAATACTAATTATAAGAGATAAGTAAGTAATAGAGTTATAGTATTTCTATACTACTACTCTTACTAATTTAGGGCTATTAGCTATAACTATATCTCTTAGTAGATTATCTATAGCCTAGTTCTAAGAGTAGTAGGTAGGAAAGCCCTTTATAATTATACTAAATATTTATTAGTTTAGAATTATATTTAGTCTAAAGGTAGTGTAAACCTAGGCTATATCTTTAGTCTAAGGCTTTACTATATTCTAAAAGGTAATAATTATATTACTACTATAGAGATACCTTACTACTACTATAGTATCTATACTAATAGCCCTATTAACTACTATAATAATATTTATAGGGGTTGAGTTCTTAATAAGGTCTATAATAGTAGTGCCTTTTATAATAATCTTATAATATACCTAGAATAGTATTATTATAATAGTAGGCTATATTATTAATTAAGTTATTAAAGGGCTACTAGCTATAATACTAGCTAAGATTAGAGTTAGGGTAATATTTTTCTTAAAAGCCTTTCTTACTATATTTTTAACTACTTATTTAATTTATTAATATATAGTAGTTTTATATTAGGTATGTATTAATACTATATTAATAGCTTAGAGGATGATATTCTATACACTCTCTAGCATTAATACTAGTACTATTCTAGCTATTTCTTTATATTCTAGCTTTAGATAATCTAGTATCTAGCTGCTTAGTAGTAGTAGTATAGATTTAATTTAGATAAATAGGGTAAACCCTCCTTTACTTATAAGGGGGTAATAGTAGCTTTAGGTAAGGCTACTATAGTAGCTACTATTAATATCTATTAGAATCCCTATACCTACTATATCTATACTCTAGCTTTAATATACTATTAAAGGATAGGGTAAATAGGCCTAGTAATTCTTTTGCTATAATTTTTAAGCGTTTTAGAGGCGATTCCGCGTCGCTACCGCGGTGCAGGAGGAATCGCAAAGTTTTTTCTTTTTTCCAGTAAGTATTACTAAGATAGAATCAAACTAGACCTAAGTTATAAATAATAAATACTATAGCACCTAGTATATAGCTATATAAAAAGCTAATACCTATAGTAGAAGCCTATAAAAGCTAGAAAGGTAAGTATAGCTTTAGAGTAATCTTCTACTAAAATAGTAGTACCTCTCTAGCCTACTATAAAATACTAGCCCCTTTATTAGAGTTACTACTACTTATAAAAATAAATTAGCTCTTTTAGCTATAAGATTTTTCCCTATATTAAATATATATATAGATAATCTCTCTCCTAACCTTAACTACTACCTTAATACTACTATATTTCTATATAACTAATACTTTAATACTAATAAAATCTATAGAAGTATTAAAGGATGTATTAGCTAAAAGACTACTAGCTTTAATAAGCTACTAATAGGGTTTTTTAATATATATAGCTATTCTATTATATAAGTATTAGCCTATTTACTAAATATATACTACTAAGTTAATTATTATTTATTACTATTTTAGATAGCTAAAGTAATTATTCTCTATAAGCTAGGTAAAACCTTAGAAGAGTAGTAGTAAGTAGAAGTATTATACTTTATCTTCTTCTTTAGTATAATAGAAAAGATATTTAAAGCTATAGTAGTAGTATAGTTAATTCTTATAGCTAAAGAGGGAAATGCCTTTCTTAATCTATAGATAGGTAATTATATAAACTATTCTACTAAAGTTATAATTAGTATACTTATTAAATCTATAAGAGTAGCCTAATACTATAGTAGAATTATATTACTACTATAACTAGATATATTTATAGCCTTTAATACTATCTACTATTAATACCTTATATATATTTTCCTTAATATAGGCATCCCTACTTAGATTTTAGTATAAATCTATACCTTTACTACTAAAAGAACTATTATAATCTTTTTTAATAGTAAGATAATAAAAGCCCTATTTATTTCTACTAAAATACTATAAAGGTTTCTAATCTTACTAATCCTCTTTCTTTTATATATTACCCCTTTTTATACTAAGCTTTATAAAGCCTATACTATATTAGTCCTAGGCTTCTCTAATAATACTAATCTTCTTACCTATAGTAATATATTAATAGAGACTTAATTTAGCTTTAAGTCTATATAGAATATTTACTAAGCCTAGTTAAGAGAAGTAGAACTACTCTTTAACCTAGCTAAGAGTAAGCTAATATACTTTATATACTACTAAGTAGTAGTTATAATACTAATCTACTTAAAGACTACTATAATATAACTAATCTAAGCCTTTTAGTTTCTAAGGGTCTAGATCTACTAGAAGCTAATCTAAGAGATATACTATTATAAAGTTATAAAGAAATTAGTATAGTAATAACTTATATTTATAGTACTATTAGTATTAACTTAAAGCTATACTATTTATAATACTTAGCTTCTCTATATATAGATAGTATAAAGTACTATTACCTATAGTATAGATATATATTATATCTCTATAACTATTAATAGTAAAGTATAAGATATAGCCTATATCTTTATTATTAAATAAAATAAATATCTATACTTAGTTATTAGTACTTTTAAAGCTATATTATAGTCCCTTTTTAATACTAAAGCAGCTATTCTCTCTCTTAATCTATTTCTAAACTCTATCTCCTATAGATTCTATAATAGAATTAATAATAATAGTATAGCTAATAGAATATAAAATACTTATACTATAGTTATAAACTACCTCTACTATTACTCTACCTAAAGATAAGGTAAGCTATTAGTATACTATTTAAACTATATTCTACTATTAATCTAACTATATACTAATCTTTATAAACTAGCTCTAATAAAGGCTCTTACTCTAAAATAGAAAGATAGATAATACTATAACTATACTACTATAAATATATAGTATAATTATCCTAGTCCTATAGTAGTAGAGTATAAACTATTCTTTATCTTTATAGCTAAATTTATTAGACTATATAATAGCCTTAATAAGTATAAATCCTTAGTTCTTATCTAAATATATATAGAAAAGATAGAGCTTAACTTATTTCTATACTACTACTATATATCTAATATAGACTTACTAATATACTACTACTAAAGAGGTAATAAGGACTACTACTATATTCTTTTAAGCTATAAAGAATATAACTATTTATATTTAATTAATACTAGCTTAACCCTACTATATAACTAATATAATATCTACTTAGCTACTAATAGTAATATATTAACTATAGCTATTACTAGGTAGTTTATCTATACTAGCTGCCTCTCTTAATTTTATCTTATATACTACTTATAATAATAATAAAAGATAAATAAGAATAAGGTATATAGCAGCCTTAGGCTATTACTATACTATTACTATAATAAATCTAAAATAAGTATTTAAAATTTAATTTAAAATAAATATACTACTATACCTAATCTACTATATCTATACTATATAGCCTTTTTATTCCCCTTTTTCTCTTTCTTACCCTTTATATTTAGTATAATTCTATTTACTAAGACTATTCTTACTAATAGGCTACTATACTATATTTACTTTACTACTAGCTTAAGATTATATATATCTTTATAGGCTTTAATAAACTCTTTAAATATATTAGCTATCTAATATATATAATAAAGCAGCTTATTCTTAAATACTATTCTAGAACTAACCTACGACCCTAAAGATGCTATACTTCTCTTATATTAGCTAATAAGCCTTTTTACCTTCTTTTAGGTAATATTATATACTCCTAGCTATATAAAATTAGTAATAGTTAGTATTATAATAGCTATATACTAGACTTATATTAACCTTATTATCTATTTAACTGCTATTCTAGATTGCTAGAAGTTATTGCCCTTCTACTACTAAAGATAATTACTTATAGAAGCATTACTCCTAGAGCCTCACTACCTCTATTAGTAATTACTCTATACTAAGCTATATTTTTAATAGGTTATAAGCCTAGGAGGCCTATAGTAAATTTACTATAGTGGCCTACCTATTCTTTAAACTATTATTTAATATCCCTAGGTTAACGCCCTAACCTAGGTGCTGCATATAAAATTACTATATTTTCTGGTGTTGAATCTGATTCTATTTACACACATATTCTAACAGCTGCATTAACTATTTGATCACTGTTAGCAGCTGCATTCAGCTGCATCTTACTATATTTAGCTGCATATTACTACATTCAGCTGCATTCTTAGGGAATTTTCCCTATTTTTATTCCTATTTAGGAATATTATGTGCATGTTTCTAAGCATTTTGCACCCTTTTTTAAAATATGTATCCAGCTAATAGACTATTGCAACCATTGGCAGCTATAAGCCTTAATTATTGTAGAATTCCTACCTATAATATTGTAGAATAGATTTTTAGTGTTTTCCTAAACTAATCCACCTAAATCTTTATAGGTAGTATTCCTGTTAAAATAATTACTATAAAGGTGTTATTTTTGAGCCCCTTATAATTGCAGCCTACCCGGCAGCGTTATTGCTGATATTCTACCTCAGCAACAACGGCAGTTATACCTCGATTTCTGTTGCGTTTTCTGATGCGTTTTCTACGGCGTTTTCTGCCGTAAAGCGGTCTAGAATTCTGCCCTAGGCGGTCAGCTTTGTATTCTTAGCTACCCTAGATCCCCTTGTATACCTCTGGCCAAACGGGTCGCATATCTGCACCTGCGTTGTGTAGTGGTAAGTCTATTTTTTTGTTTTCCTATACAAATAATATTACGGAAAATGAAAAAGTGTTGCACAAACCCCTACTAGCGGCCCTAATCTAACGATATAGTCGGAGGGTATATAAGGAAGTAGAAGTAAATTTCTCTCCTTACTTAAATTGCTTATTGCCCTAAATTGTCCGTTACTGTAAAGAATACTAAGCTGCTATTCTAGATTGCTAGAAGTTATTGCCCTTCTACTGAAGATTGAATTGCTTATAGAAGCATTACTCTTAGAGACTCACTACCTCTACTAGTAATTCTACTCTATACTAAGCTATATTTTCAATAGGTTATAAGCCTAGGAGGCCTATAGTAAATTTACTATAGTAGCCTACCTATTCTTTAAACTATTGTTTAATATCCCTAGGTTAACGCCCTAACCTAGGTGCTGCACACAAAATCACTACATTTTCTAGTGTTGAATTTGATTCTATTCACACACATAGTCTAACAGCTGCATCAACTATTTGATTACTGTTAGCAGCTGCACTCAGCTACAACCCAGCTGCATTTTGCTGCATTTAGCTGCATTCAGCTGCATTTTACTGCATTCAGCTGCATTTATAGGGAATTTCCCTATTTTTATTCCTATTTAGGAATATTGTGTGCATTTCACTGAGCATTTTGCACCCTTTTTTAAAGCGTGCATCCTGCTAACGGACCGTTGCAACCGTCAGCAGCTGCAAGCCACCTTAAATATTGTAGAATTCCTACCTATAATATCGTAGGATAGATTTTTAGTGTTTTCCTAAACCAATCCACCTAAATCTTTGTGGGCAGTATTCCTACGGACCTATAAATCTAGGCTTTTGGCAGAGCCCTAGATCCGGCGCACTACACAATTTATGTGCGCACGCTAATTCACAATTAGGAATCTAACGATTCTTACAAATCCCCTAATTAAATAATTGCGAGTTACGGCTTCTGATAGTCCGTCTGAACCATACATTTATTATTAGCAGCTGCAGACTCTGATTATAGTGAGTTTTATCACTATACTATAGTAGATTTTTTCCTATACATACAAAACCTATACATAGGAAAATTTCGAATCCGTATTCTTATAGACCTATAAATTAGGGCTTTTAGCTAAGCCTCTGATCTATAGCACCACACAATTGTGGTGCGCGTTCTAATTAACTTCTAGGGAGTCTAACTGCTTCTACAAATCCCGATTAGAATCAATTTAGAGTTACGGCTTCTATAACTATAACTGTTGGTAGGCTTTATTATTGATAAATCTAGGTATTTTTATACCTTCTATAGCTAGGAAAATCAGTACTATTTTATTAGTAAAATTCACTGTATTTAGTAATTCACTACTACTATTTACTGTAAATTACTATAAATTAGTTATAGAGGGCATTGTTTCTTCAAATCCTCTATAATTCTGATATATATATAGTGAATTTCTTCCTATAATTAGCTATAGTAGCCGTTTTTTCTCTCTCTTCTATAAAGATGGCTAGGCATTAACAAGGCCTTAAGAATTATCCTCAAGAAATGCAAGAGGATAATTTACCTACAAAAACCCACTTAGAGTTGATTTCTAAGCAGATTGCTAAACAGAATAAGGATCTAGCTACTTTTGTTAAGATAAATAATGCTAAGCATAAAGCTCTTTAGAATCAACTTAAAGACCTTTTAGGTTAGATAGTAGGGTTACTAGGTAACCAACAACGTGAAAATAAACCTATAGAAGAAAATATACAGGCTTCTTCTCAACCTACTAGCCCTTCTAATTCTAACCCTTTGTAGGAAGCTTTTAATAGAACTACTACTAAGGAATTAAATAAGAAGGTGCATAATATCCCTAATAATGCAAAATTAAGGGGGCCTAAGAATTTTAACCAATGGAAGCAGGCTTTATCTATATAATTTAGAGCTTTTAGAATGCCTAATTTTATAGATAATCCTAAAATTGCCTATAATCTTTCTAATTCTTAGCAGGCTATAGTACTTATAATTATAAGAGACAGCTGCTAAGAGGGACCTTAAGCTGCAATTTGTTGGCAAAAATCACCTATTAAAGCCTATAAAATCCTTATAAGGCAATATTTACAGAGTTCTAAGATATAAAGAGGGAATTTATACTCTAAATTTTATACTTTAAATTTCTCTTTTTTTAAGGGCACTTTAGAAGACTTTAATGTAGAATTTAATAACCTAATTGCTAGGTTATTATTATATAACGTTATAATTAGTGATATTGATCAAGTAAACGTTTATATTGCTGCTTTAAAACAGACCTTTCCTTAGTGGGCTAAGAGGCAACGATTTTCTATCAGAACCTCTAGAGCCTAAGGTCTTCCAGTTAGTTATCTAAATTTACAATTCCTTATAGCTAATTTATTAGAAGAACAAAGGGATAAAAGCTCCTCTATATCTAAGGCTCTTAGTTATAAAGCTTCTAATTCCTCTTCTAAGCCCCCTCCTTCTTCTAATTCTTAGGGGGAGTCTAAGAATAATAGAAAACCTAGTAAATCCTTTACTAAGAAATCTAGCACTAATTCTAGTGTAAATTCTAAGACTAAATCAGCAAATAAGAAGAAAAAGAACCCTAGCAATAAAAATCAGGATATTAAGAAGCAAGAAGCCTCTTTTGCTATTAGCTGCTATAGCTTAGCAACCAGAAATATAGAAGAAGAAGACTCTAATTCTAACTTAGAAGAAGAGACCTCTTCTAGCAGCGGTTATAGTAGTGATTCTTCAACCTCTATAACTAATAGTAACGAATCCTTAGTTACTAAACCTTCTTTTACTTATAAGGCTCAAGAACCTTCTAATCTAAAAGACTCCCTATTATATAATATAGGCTCTATATGTCATCTAATAAATAATAAGGCATTCTTTAGGACCTTTAGGGCCCTAAAATACAAAGAAAGAAGCCCTATTACTACTATAGGAGGCCCTATTTATACAAAAGGGGCAGGAACTGCTGTATTTAAAGTCCTAGTAGGCCTAAATCCCACTAAATTTAGGCCTCTAGTACTAAAAAATGCCCTATATTTTCCTAGTATAGACACTAATCTAATTAGTAGCCTAGCGTATTATAACGCTAGCAGCACCCTAGAAGGTAATAAATTACGATTATCTGATAATTCTTACTGTGGGCTTCTAAACCCGAAAAAGCATGGTTTTTTCTTACATATTAAGGGCAAGAAAACCCCCCTTCTTTATAAGAATAAAAATAGCCACTAGGCACATATATCCTACCCTATAGTAGAAAGAAAATACCCTATACTAGGACCTGCCTGCCCTATAGGGGAAAATCACCCCCCTATATAGGGATTCCTTTCTTCTAATTCTACAGAGGTAAATCACCCCTCTGTAGAGGAATCTGCCCTTTCCCTCTTTTCTCCCCCTCTAAGCCTTTTGGCTTACCCTATAGGTTTAGCAACCTACCCTAGAGATAATCTAGGTCCTATAGAGGCTTCCTACCCTATAGAAGTGTATATTCCTAAGAAGATTTGCGCTAACCCTAAGGAATATTCCTATATTCCTTAGGGTAAATTTCCTGATTCCAATAGATATCAAGTAATCAATGAAATTACAGAGGATTTTACAGGGGACTTAGCCCCTATTCTTTCTAAAGGGGCCCCTAGCTAGGCACCTTCTAGGGGCTTAGAAGGTCTAGACCCTAATGTCCTAGGTGCCAATAGTGGCCGTCTAAGCCCCCCTAGGGAGGCTTATGCCCCTAAAGAGGCCTGTGTATCTTAAGAGGCCTAGCAACAGAGGGAGCCCTAAGAAATAGGCCCTAAGGTTACTAAAACCCCCTATAAAAATCTCTCTAATTATCAGAAATTACTGCATTAGGCCCTAATTTGGCATGTTAGATTAGGGCATATAGGTCTTCCTTTATTAAAGAAGTCAGCTTCTATAATTAAGGGAATTCCTAATTTTGATTCTATTAAGGATAAGGATTTTTACTGCTTGCCCTATAGTTAGGTAAAGGTTATTAGAAGGCCTAGTAAAAACCCTATCCCTAACCCCCCTAGAGTATTAGATATTATAAAGGGAGATACTATAAAAATTAGCCCTATACTATAAAATAAGAAAGATACAGTGCTTTTCCTTATAGACTGTAAATCCTAGTATAAGTAGTGTTTTTTACTTATAAATAAAGAGGGCCCTACTCTTTATAATATAATAAGGGGATTCTTTAAGTAATTAAAGAATTAATATCTTTCCTACTCTAGGCATCTATACTTTAATAATAGTATAGAAATTAATAATAGGTTGTAAAATTAGCTAGCTTCTAAGGGAATTTGCTTTAGTACCTCTTGCCCCTATATTTATAAGCAAAATAGGCTTATAGAGTGTGCTATAAGGATTATTCTAGACTATCTTAGGGCTACTATTATAGGTGCTAGAATTCTCTTATTTCTTTAGTCTTACATTCTTCCTTCCCTAGTAGATATTATAAATTACTCTGTAAATTTTACTAAGGAATTCTCCCCTAAGCAGCTATTTCTAGCTAACTTAGAGCCTAATGATAAGCCCTTTATTCCTAATCTTTTAAATATAAAGGCAATAGGCGCCTACTATAAGGTCCTTATACCTTATAAGCAGAGGTCTAAGCTGCAAAAATTAGCGCCTAGGACCCAACCAGGGGTTCTATTAGCTAATTTAGGTTCTAAAACCTACCTTATTTATATTCCTTTTAGAAAAGCAGTTATAAAGACTAGCTTTGTGAAAATCCTAGAAGATATAACCTCTTTTACATCTATTCCTAGGAATAATCTAGAAGAGGAAGGAAATAACCTTACTAATGATTTTTAAGGTTAACCTTAGCAAGGTCCTGATTTTCTAGATAATTCCCTAGAATCTCCCTAAAGCAGCCCTTATATTATAGCCCCTCTTTCTAGTAAAGACCCTATAATAAAGGATCCTAATTCTAGTATTTCTAATACTAGTAATAATCCTAGCATTCCTACTAGTGATTCTATAGATTTAGATAATAATATAGATATTACTTCCTTTGTAAGAAATCTATATTATAAGGCATAGGAAAGAATTGTAAAAAAGGGGGATTTTACCCCTAAGACCTTTAAATAAGCTATATAAAGCCCTAATAAGGCTAGTTGGTTAGAAGTAATGTATAGTAAGTTTTAGCAGCTTCTAGCTGCTAGGACCTTTAAATTTATAGGGATAGACTAAGTTCCTAAGGGCTAAAGG
This sequence comes from Claviceps paspali, assembly GCA_013435705.1. NCBI lineage: Eukaryota > Fungi > Ascomycota > Sordariomycetes > Hypocreales > Clavicipitaceae > Claviceps > Claviceps paspali. The sequence goes on from JABAEC010000044.1 coordinate 16,288, forward strand.
ATCATAAAACTTAGGCTTGTTTATAAGCTTAAAAAGGATAAAGAAAATAATCCTATTAAATACAAGGTCTATCTTATTGCTAAAGGTTTTATATAGATAGAAGGCCTAGACTATCTAGAAACCTATACTACTACTAGCATACCCCCTAGTTAGCAAATATTAGTAGATATTAGTGCCTATAAGAATTAGGAAATAGAGTAGACTAATTTTATAGGGGCTTTCCTAAATAGCTTTCTTAAGGAGACTATTTATATAGAAATTCCAGAGGGTTTTCTATACTTTACTAAAAAAATAACTGCTTCTTCTAATAATAACCTACTTAGCTTTCTAAATAAGTATGGTTATAAAGCAGGGAAAAAACAAGTAATTATATTACTTAAATCACTTTATGGGCTAAAACAGAGCCCTAGAGAATAGCAACAGACCCTAAAAGCCCTATTGCAAAATTAGGGATTTTCCCCTATAATATTAGATCCTGCGATTTTCTTCAATCCAACTTCATCTACTTATATTATTACTTATTGTTAAAATAATCACTATAAAGGTGTTATTTTTGAGCCCCTTATAATTGCAGCCTACCCGGCAGCGTTATTGCTGATATTCTACCTCAGCAACAACGGCAGTTATACCTCGATTTCTGTTGCGTTTTCTGATGCGTTTTCTACGGCGTTTTCTGCCGTAAAGCGGTCTGGAATTCTGCCCTAGGCGGTCAGCTTTGTATTCTTAGCTACCCTAGATCCCCTCGTATACCTCTGGCCAAACGGGTTGCATATCTGCACCTACGTTGTGTAGTGGTGAGTCTATTTTTTTGTTTTCCTATACAAATGAATTTTGCGGGATTCAAAAAGTAACACACAAACCCCCGCTAGTGGCCCCGATCTAACGATATAGTTAGAGGGTATATAAGGAAGTAGAAGTGAATTTCTCTCCTCACCTAAATTACTCGTTGCCCTAAATCGTCCGTTACCGTGAAGAATACCAAGCTGCTATTCTAGATTGCTAGAAGTCGTTGCCCTTCCACTGCTGAAGATAATTGCTGCTTATAGAAGCATTACTCCTAGAGACTCACTACCTCTACTAGTAACCACTCTATACTAAGCCATATTTTTAATAAGTAGCTAAGTAAATATTATATTAGTTATATACTAGGGTTAAGCTAGTGTTAATTAGGTATAGGTAATTATATTCTTTATAGCTTAAAAGAATATAGTAGTAGTCCTTATTACCTCTTTAGTAGTAGTATACTAGTAAGTCTATATTAGGTATATAATAGTAATATAGAAATAAGTTAAGCCCTATCTTTTCTATATATATTTAAATAAGAACAAAGGATTTGTACTTATTAAGGCTATTATATAGCCTAATAAATTTAGCTATAGAGGTAAAGAATAGTTTATACTCTACTACTATAGGGTTAGGGTAGTTATACTATATATTTATAGTAGTATAGTTATAGTACTATCTTTCTTTCTATTCTAAAGTAAGGGCCTTTATTAGAGCTAGTTTATAAAGATTAATATATTATTAGATTAATAGTAAAATATAGTTCAGATAGTATACTAGTAGCCTACCTTATCTATAGATAGAATAATAGTAGAGATAGTTTATAATTATAGTATAAGTATCTTATATTCTATTAGCTATACTATTATTATTAATCTATTATAGAATCTATAGAAGATAGAGTTTAAAAATAGATTAAAAAAGAAAATAGCTACTTTAGTTTTAAGAAGGAACTATAGTATAGCTTTAAAAGTACTAGTAACTAGGTATAGGTATTTATTTTATTTAGTAATAAAGGTATAGGCTATATCTTATACTTTACTATTAATAATTATAGAAATATAGTATATATTTATATTATATATAATAGTACTCTATACTATCTATATATAAAGAAGCTAAGTATTATAGATAGTATAGCTTTAAGTTAATACTAATAGTATTATAAGTATAAGTTATTACTATACTAATTTTCTATAACTTTATAGTAGTATATTTTTTAGATTAGCTTCTAATAGATCTAAACCTTTAGAAACTAAAAGACTTAGATTAGTTATATTATAGTAGTCTTTAGTTAAACTAGTATTATAACTACTACTTAGTAGTATATAAAGTATATTAGCTTACTCTTAACTAAATTAAAGAGTAGTTCTACTTCTCTTAACTAAGCTTACTAAATATTTTATATAGACTTAAAGCTATACTAGGTCTCTACTAATATATTACTTTAGATAAGGAGATTAGTATTATTAGAGAAGCCTAGGATTAGTATAGTATAGACTTTATAAAGCTTAGTATAAAGGGGGGTAATATATAGAAGGAAGAGGATTAGTAAGATTAAAGACCTTTATAGTATTCTAATAGAAATAGATAGGGCTTTTATTATCTTACTATTAAAGAAGATTCTAATAATTCTCTTAGTAGTAAAGGTATAGATCTATACTATAATCTAAATAGGAATACCTATATTAAAAAGAATATATATAAGGTATTAATAATAAATAGTATTAAAGGCTACTAATATATCTAATTATAGTAGTAATATAGTTCTACTATAATATTAGACTACTTTTATAGATTTAATAAGTATACTAATTATAACTTTAGTAGAATAATTTATATAGTTACCTATCTATAGTTTAAAAAAGGTATTTCCTTCTTTAGCTATAAGGATTAGCTATACTACTATTATAGCTTTAAATATCTTTTCTATTATACTAAAGAAGAAGATAAAGTATAATACTTCTACTTACTATTACTCTTCTAAGGTTTTACCTAGCTTATAAAGAATAATTACTTTAGCTATCTAAAATAGTAATAAATAGTAATTAACTTAGTAGTATATATTTAGTAAATAGGCTAATACTTATACTATAGAATAGCTATATACTTTAAAAAACCCTATTAGTAGCTTATTAAAGCTAGTAGTCTTTTAGCTAGTAAGTCCTTTAATACTTCTATAGATTTTATTAGTATTAAAGTATTAGTTATATAGAAATATAGTAGTATTAAGGTAGTAGTTAAGGTTAAAGAGAAGGTTATCTATATATATATTTAATATAGAGAAATATCTTATAGCTAAAAGGGCTATTGTATTTCTATAAGTAGTAGTAACTTTAGTAAAGAAGCTAGTATCTTATAGTAGGCTAAAAAGATATTATTATTCTAGTAAAAAACTACTCTAAAGCTATATCTATCTTTTTAGCTTTTATAGGCTTCTACTATAGATATTAGCTTTTTATATAGCTATATACTAGATACTATAGTATTTATTATTTATAACTTAAGTTTAGTTTTATTTTACCTTAGTAGTAAGTTATTAGTTTTTTTCTATTCTTAAGGTTTACTAATAGCACTAGGTATATTAAGTATCTTTTACTACTAATTTAATATAATTATTCTACTAGGGGTTTAGTTTAGAACTACTATAGGGCCTATATAGTACTACTATCTTTACTATAATATAAAGCTTACTTATAATCTAAATAATATAGCTTTCTATCTCTTAGAGTTTATATAAGGGAGAATTTATAGTTTTATAGTAGAAATATATTATTACCTTAGTTTTAATTAAGTTATTTTTTATTAGTAGCTATTTAAAGATATAAAGGCTATTATATAATAGTCTTTTAGTAGTTCTACATTATATAAGCTATAATATATAGTTAGAGCTAGAAATAGTAAGGCCTTTTAGGAATTCTATATATATATTCTAAATAGCCTAAATATAGTTAATAGTATTATTATATTTATCTTAAGAGTATTATATTATTTTACTAAAGGGTATAGTAAGGCTAAGTTATTATTATATTATTATTATTAAAAGAAGGTTACTTTTTACTAAAGTTTAACTAAACTAAATCTAAAGTAAATAATATTAATTAAAGTCTTTTATAAAAATATTATAAAAATAAGATAATACTACTACTAATATAATTAGAGGAATAATCTAATTTAGTTTATAATTAGGGGAGTAGATTAAGTATATTTTAGTGCCTTATATTATAATAGAGTATTAATCTTTACCTTCCTATATTAACTATAATTTAATACTAAGTTAGTAATTAATATATATAGCTATATACTTACCCTATACTATTAATTAAAAGTTATTGAAAATATGGCTGGGTATAGAGTAATTACTAGTAGAGGTAGTGAGTCTCTAAGAGTAATGCTTCTATAAGCAATTCAATCTTCAGTGGAAGGGCAACGACTTCTAGTAATCTAGAATAGCAGCTTAGTATTCTTCACAGTAACGGACGATTTAGGGCAATAAGCAATTTAGGTGAGGAGAGAAATTCACTTCTACTTCCTTATATACCCTCCGACTATATCATTGGATTAGGGCCGCTAGCGGGGGTTGGTCTGCTACTTTTTAAATCCTATAAACTTCATTTGTAGGGGAAAACAAAAAAATAGACTCCCTACCACACAATGTAGGTGCAGATATGCGACCTATTTGGCCAGAGGTATATAAGGGGATCTAGGGTAGCTAAGAATACAAAGCTGACCGCCTAGGGTAGAATTCTAGACCGCTTTACGGCAGAAAACGCCGTAGAAAACGCATTAGAAAACGCAATAGAAATCGAGGTATAACTGCTGTTATTGCTGAGGTTGAATATCAGTAAAATAACGCTGCCGGGTAGGCTGCAATTATAAGGGGCTTAAAAATAACACCTTTATAGTGATTATTTTAACACTCCCTTTAAAAAGGACTTAGATATAAAAATATAAGTGCTTTTTCCTCTTCCTTATAATCCTAGCTCTTTAATATATATCTAGGGTAAGGGACTAGCATTAAAAAACACATAGAAAATAACTAAGTACAAAAATATATAATAAGAAACCAAAAAGAACTTTTCTAAAACAATCCCAATTTCCTAAACATTTGGAAAATAATCACACAACCAAAAGGGGGCCCTAATTCCTAGCAATTCCTAGCATTCCAAGCAGTGTTTTTGTAATTTTATTGTTTTTGAATTGTTTTGTTGTTTTTGTCGGTTTTGAAATGTTTTTGTTGTGTTTTTTGATGATTGATAGTATTAGGTATCAGGGTTGATAGTCAATGAGGTATTGATATTGTTTATAGAGACTTACTTATAGGGATGTTTTACCTATTAGCTCTATAATGGTTGGATTTAGCAGTTAAGCTTTCTGCAACCAGGCAGGCCTTAGGACTATTTTCTTTATCCTTTTTAGGCTTACAAAATAAGCCTATTTTTTCGGATCCTTCGGCCCTTAGGGAATTGGTCTATCCCTAATTTAAAGGTCCTAGTAGCTTAAAAAAGCTACTAAAACTTACTATACATTATAGTGTGTTTTAAGGTTATAGAGTAAAACCCCTATTACTATTCTTCCTAATGCCTTATAATATAGATCTCTTATAAAGGAAGCAATATCTATATTATAGACTAAATCCACAGAGTCACTAGTATTAGGCGTACTAGAGTTATAATTACTAGTATTAGAAATACTAGAATTATTAGGATCCATAGATATAGCATTTTTACTAGTAATACTAGAAAAAAAGGCTATAAAGTAAGGGCTGCTTTGGGGAGATTCTAGGGAAAACCTCACGGAATTGTCTAGAAAATCAGGACCTTGCTGAGGCTAACCAAAATCACTAGTAAGGATATTACTAGTAAGATCATTTCCTCCCTCTTCTAGATTATTTCTAGGAATAGATATAAAAGAGGTTATATCTTCTAGAATTTTTACAAAGCTAGTCTTTACAACTGCTTTTCTAGAGAGAATATAAATAAGGTAGGGTGTAAAATTAGCCAATAGGACCTCTGGTTGGATCCTAGGCGCTAATTTTTGCAGCTTAGACCTTTTGATGCAAATTCCTTTAGAAGCTAGTAATAGATCTCCCTCTATAACATCTGATATTCTAGGGGGGTCAGATTTCTTACTAGGCCTCCTAATAGCCTTTGCCTGACTGCAGGGTAAGCAGTGAAAATCGTTATTCTTTATAGAATCAAAGATAGGAATCCCTATAGTAATAGAAGCTAACTGTTTTAGTAAAGGGAGACCTAAGTGCCCTAATTTATGCAAAAATAGGGCCTAACGTAGTAATTTCTGATAATTAGAGGGATATTTACAGGGGAATTTAGGGATCTTAGGGCCTATTTCTTGGGGCTCCCTCTGTTGCTGGGCCTCTTTAGGAACACAGGCCTCATCAGGGGGGCTTAGACGGCCACTATTGGCACCCAGGACATTAGGGTCTAGACCTTCTAAGCCCCTAGAAGATGCCTGACTAGGGGCCCCTTCGTTGGTAGAAATAGGGGCTAAGTCCCCTGTAAAATCCTCTGTAATTTCATCGATTACTTAATATCTATTAGAATCAGGAAATTCACCCTAAGGAATATAGGAATATTCCTTAGGATCAGCGCAAATCTTCTTAGGAATATGCACTTCTATAGGGTAGGAATTCCCTATAGGACCTAGATTATCTCTAGGGTAGGTTGCTAAACCTACAGGGTAAGCCAAAGGGCTTAGAGGGGGAGAAAAGAGGGAATAGGCAGATTCCTCTATAGAGGGGTGATTTTCCTCTATAGAATCGGAAGAAAGGGATCCCTTAGAGGGGTAATTTGCCCCTAAGGGGCAGGCAGATCCTAGTATAGGGTGTGCCCCTATAGGATAGGAAGGTCCTAGTATAGGGTATGCCCCTATAGGGTAGGACATGTGTGCCTACTGGCCATTTTTATTCTTACTAAGAAGGGGGGTTTTCTTGCCCTTAATATGTAAGAAAAAACCGTGCCTTTTAGGGTTAAGAAACCCACAGCAAGAATTATCAGATAATAGTAATTTATTACCTTCTAGGGAGCCGCTAGCGGTATAATGCGCTAGGCCACTAATTAGATTAGTGTCTATACCAGGAAAATATAGTGCATTTTTTAGTACTAGGGGCCTAAATGTAGTGGGATTTAGGCTAACTAGGACTTTAAAAACAGCAGTTCCTACCCCTTTTGGATAAATAGGGCCTCCAGCAGTAATAATAGGGCTTCTTTTATTATTTTTTAGTGCCTTAAAGGTCCTAAAAAATGCCTTATTATTTATTAGATAATACGTAGAGCCTATATTATATAATAGGGAGTCTTTTAGGTTAGAAGGCTCTTGAGCCTTATAAGTAAAAGAAGGTTTAGTAGCTAGGAAATTGCTACTATTAGTTATAGAAGTAGAAGAATCACTACTATAACCACTGCTACTGCTAGAAGAGGACTCTGCTTCTAATAAGTAATTAGAAATAGGGTCTTCTCCCTCTATATTTCTGGTTGCTAGGCTGTAGCAGCCAATAGCAAAAGAGGCTTCTTGCTCCTTAATATCCTGATCTTTGTTGCTAGTGTTCTTTTTCTTCTTATTTGCTGATTTAGTCTTAGAATTTGCACTAGAATTAGTGCTAGAATTTCTAGTAAAGGATTTATTAGTCTTTCTATTCTTAGACTCCCCCTGAGAATTAGAAGAAGGGGGGTTAGAAGAGAGATTAGAAGCTTTATAGCTAAGAGCCTTAGCTATAGAGGAGCTTTTATCTCTTTGTTCTTCTAATAAATCAGCCATAAGGAATTGCAGGTTTAGTTAACTAACTAGAAGACCTTAGGCCCTAGCGGCTCTGATAGAATATCGTTGCCTCTTAGCCTAATGAGAAAAGGTCTCTTTTAATGCAGCAATATAGATATTTGCTTGATCTATATCACTAATTATAACGTTACAAAGCAATAACCTAGCAACTAGGTTATTAAACTCTGCATTAAAGTCTTCTAAAGTGCCCTTATAAGAAGAGAAATTTAAAGAGTGAAATTTAGAATATAAATTCCCTCTTTAAATCTTAGAACTCTGTAAATATTGCCTTATAAGGATTTTATAGGCTTCAATAGGTGATTTTTGCCAACAAATTGCAGCTTAAGGTCCCTCTTAGCAGCTGTCCCTTATAATTATAAGTATTACAGCCTGCTAAGAATCAGGAAGAGAATAGCAGGATTCTTCAGGATTATCTAGGAAATTAGGCATACCAAATGCTCTAAATTGTATAGATAAAGCCTGCTTCCATTGGTCAAAATTCTCAGGCCCCCTTAATTTCGCATTATTAGGGATATTATGCACCTTCTTATTCAATTCCTTAGCAGTAGTCCTATTAAAAGCTTCCTAAAGAGGATTAGAGCTAGGAATAGGAATAGGATCAGAAGGGCCGGCAGGTTGGGAAGAAGCCTGTATATTTTCTTCTACAGGCTTATTATCACGTTGTTGGTTACCTAATAACCCTACTATCTAACCTAAAAGGTCTTTAAGTTAATTCTGAAGAGCTTTATGCTTAGCATTATTTATCTTAACAAAAGTAGCTAGATCCTTATTCTATTCAGCAATCTGCTTAGAAATCAACTCTAAGTGGGTTTTTGTAGGTAAATTATCCTCTTGCATTTCTTAAGGATAATTCTTAAGGCCTTGTTAATGCCTAGCCATTTTTATAGAAGAGAGAGAAAACAAAACGGCTTCTATAGCTAAATATAGGAAGAAATTCACTATAATATAGAAGGATTAAAGAAAACCTTACTATATATCAGAATTATAGAGGATTCGAAGAAAAATGCCCTCTATAACTAGTTTACAGTAATTTATAGTAAATAGTAGTAGTGAATTACTAAAAACAGTAAATTTACTAATAACTAGTACTAATTCTAGCTATAGAAGGTATAAAAATATACCTAGAATTATCAATAATAAAGCCCACCAATAGTTATAGTTATAGAAGCCGTAACTCTAAATTAATTCTATTTGGGATTTGCAGAAGCAGTTAGATTCCCTAGAAGTCAATCAGAACGCGCACTAAAAATGTATAGTGTTACAGATCAGAAGGCTCGGCTAAAAGCCCTGATTTGTGGGTCTGTAAAAATATAGATTCGAAATTTTCCTGTATACAGGTTTTGTATGTATAGGAAAAAATCTACTGTAGTATAGTAATAAAACTCACTATAATCAGAGTCTGCAGCTGCTAATAACAAATGCATGGTTTAGACAGACCATTAGAAGCTGTAACTTGCAATTGTTTAATTAGGGGATTTGTAAGAATCATTAGGTTCCCAATTGTAAATTAGCGTGCGCATGCAAATTACATAGTGCGCTAGATCTAAGGCTCTGCTAAAAGCCTAGATTTATAGGTCTGTAGGAATACTGCCCATAAAGATTTAGGTGGATTGGTTTAGGAAAACACTAAAAATCTGTCCTACGATATTGTAGGTAGGAATTCTACAATAATTAAGGCTCACAGCTGCCAACGATTGCAACGGTCCGTTAGCTGGATGTACGCTTTAAAAAAGGGTGCAAAATGCTTAGTAAAATACACACAATATTCCTAAATAGGAATAAAAATAGGGAAAATTCCCTATAAATGCAGCTGAATGCAGCAAAATGCAGCAATATGTAGTAAAATGCAGCTGGGTTGCAGCTAACTACAGCTGCTAACAGTAATTAAATGGTTGATGCAGCTGTTAGACCACGTGATTGTGTGCGTGAATGGAATCAGATTCAACACCAGAAAATGTGGTGATTTTGTGTATAGCACCTAGGTTAGGGCGTTAACCTAGGGATATTAAACAATAGTTTAAAGAATAGGTAGGCTACTATAGTAAATTTACTATAGGCCTCCTAGGCTTATAACCTATTAAAAATATAGCTAGGTATAGAGTAATTACTAGTAGAGGTAGTGAGTCTCTAAGAGTAATGCTTCTATAAGTAATTCAATCTTTAGTGGAAGGGCAATGACTTCTAGTAATCTAGAATAGTAGCTTAGTATTTTTTACAGTAACGGACGATTTAGGGCAATAAGCAATTTAGGTGAGGAGAGAAATTCACTTCTACTTCCTTATATACCCTCCAACTATATCGTTGGATTAGAGCCGCTAGCGGGGGTTCGTCTGCTACTTTTTAAATCCTACAAAATTCATTTGTATAGAAAAACAAAAAAAATAGACTTACTACCACACAACGCAGGTGTAGATATGCGACCCGTTTGGCCAGAGGTATACAAGGGGATCTAGGGTAGCTAAGAATACAAAGCTGACCGCCTAGGGCAGAATTCTAGACCGCTTTACAGCAGAAAACGCCGTAGAAAACGCATCAGAAAACGCAACAGAAATCGAGGTATAACTGCCGTTATTGCTGAGGTTGAATATCAGCAAAATAACGCTGCCGGGTAGGCTGCAATTATAAGGGGCTCAAAAATAACACCTTTATAGTGATTATTTTAACAAAAGTAGCTAAAGCTAGGGTTTAAAAGGTAGCTATTAATTATATTAGGTTATTAGAGTACTATTATATTAGTACTAGGTTAGCTTTATAATACTAAATATATAAGTTAGGTATACTTCTATATATTCTAGTATATAACCTTAATTATATACTATTAGATAGTCTACTAAATATAGCTTAGCTTAAATAGTACTACTATAGAGCTAGATAATAGATTAAGGTAGGCTACTATAGATTCTTTTATATAGAAGATTAGTTTTATAAAAGGGTTTAGTCTATATATATAAGATTTACTAACTTACTCTTAAAGTAATATCTTATATAATAGTAAATTACTTATAGTATAGTATTTATTTAGATTTTAAACTATAGTCTAACTATTACTAGTATCTATTAGTAGTTTAATAAATACCTAAGGCTATATTAAATATACTACTCTTATATAGTTCTAGTATTTATTTATAATATTATAGGATTAGAACTATACTAGATATATATCTATATAGTTTATATATTATTTCTATATTATATCTATTAATATAGAGTAGAACTACTTCTCTTACTTATATTTACTAATACTATACTAGCTATAATATAGTACTACTTTATAATAGGTAGCTATATAACTAAATTTAAAGTAATTATTATATTAATAAAGATAGAGAATATTATTATATAGTTCTACTTTAAAGATTTTAGCTTTATATATAATATTAGTATAGTATAGCTAATTTACTACTTTAATTTTATTAATACTAATTATAAAAGATAAGTATATAATAGAGTTATAGTATTTCTATACTATTATTTTTATTAGTTTAGAGCTATTAGCTATAATTATATCCCTTAGTAGATTATCTATAGCTTAGTTTTAAAAGTAATAGATAGAAAAACCCTTTATAATCATACTAAATGTTGTGATGCACGGAATCGAACTCAGAGCCTCGCGCTCTGATTGGTGGAATCCGTCTAGATAAGTGGGGCGACAACTAGGCATAGGTGGAGATAGGTGGCCAGTAGGGCTACGTAACCTATGCTATATACATCCTTACCTTTGCAAGCTTATTGTAAAGGGCGTCCTTCTTAGCTTAGATATATATAATAAGATTAATTATATAATTACCTTATCCATTCTTTTACACTAGTGCTTTTATTATAATTCGTTACCTTAGTATAACTAATACTAATTAGTGGTTATAAATACTAATATAACTATAGATAGTAAGGAAACCTAAGAAAAGATACTATAAGGAGTCCTATTAGTATACTAAAGGAAGATAGTTAAGACTATATACTCCTTAGACTTCTAGGAATTACCTTAGCTACTAGCCTTTGCTTTATTAGAAGCTAGTACTATAAGGGCTTAATTCCCCTTATCTATTATAAGAAAATAATAACGCTAGAAGAAGAAAGTATAAGAGAACTTCCTAGTTAAAAATAATAAGAAAACATAGAAATTATTATATTCTATTAATAATTATTATAGAAATATTATATTCTATACCTCTTTCCTATCTAATTATTTATAAGCACTTACTTTTATCTATAAATCCTTTTCTATATATACCTTTATCTTCTCTTTTATATATAAAAACCTCTATATAATTACTTTACTTTCTTTCTTTACTTTTTTACCTTTCTAAACCTTCCCTTAACTATATTTATTATATTATTATATCCTAGCACTCCTTAATATAAAAAATCTATTAGAAGATAACTCTATTAATAATAAGCTACTGTAGATAAATTATTAAAAACACAACCCTAAAGGACTATTAGAATATATTAAGAATTACATAAGATGTATTAGTAAGGACTAGAAATATATAATAGAGGTTACATCTAATATAACCTTACCTTAAGTCCTTAATAATAAAATTGCTCTCTTTATTAGCTATATCTATACTAAGAGATAGTAAGACTAGGAACTTTAGGAAAACTTCTAAAGCTTCTTTATAGAATAGTCTCTTAAGAACCTTAAGAATACTAATATAGATCTAATATAATGCCTTTATAATATTCCTTATAAGAATAGTATATTTATTCTATAATTAGGTAATAGGATCTATAAAACCCTATATAAGGTTATATATAAAGATAAATAGAATATCTAGCCTAATAAAGAACTTCTTAAATAAAGGAAATCTAGTAAATTTAACTTAGATCTTACTTTACCTAAACTTTGATACTCTATAAAGTATAAGTCTAATTATCTTTCTTTATATTTATAACCCCCTTCTACTACTTTTAACCCTAATAAGCAACTTTAGCAATAAATTACCTAACATTTACCTATACTATAGGTTTAGTAAGCTATAATAGTAGTAAGCCCTATAATTAGGCAAGATAAAGGGCCTTACTATTAATAATTATAATATCCTTATTAAGAAGCATAGAATCCCTACCTAGTAATTTACCCTTCTAGTTAAGTACCTATTGACCCTTCCCTATACTCTATATATAACTAGCCTTAATAACTATAGCTCTAGTAATATAGCTATTCTTAATTTATAAGAGAGTAGCCTTCTCCTTAACTATAATAGCTTCCTATTTAGCAAAACCATTGCTTTATATATAATATAACTTACCTTAAAGTTATAAAGCTAATAACTAAACTTTAATACTTATATAAGAATAGTAAGAAGTATATAGGTAAGATCTATAACTTTATTATTCTAAAAGTTATTTTATTTAAGAACTAATGCTTTAAGCTTAGCCTTCTAAAAGAATATCTTAGAAATACTTTTTTTCTTATTCTCTTAGATAAAGCTTAGAATTTCTACCTTTATAATATTACCTATTATAATTATAGAAATATACTTAATAAGCTTATTACTACTCTTAAAACCTACTTTAAATTATAAAGCACTATTAAGCTTTATAAGTAAGAATAGAAAGATACTACCCTACTAAGTATTATAGCTAAGTATTCTAATAAATCTATACTTAAAGCCTTTAATATTATAGTCTAGACTCTTTAGAAAGTATATCTAAGCTTATATAAGTTACTAGATATAGATTATAAACTCTATAAGTAGGTCTATAAAGGCATCTAATATATTAATAAGTACTAATAATTATTATATATATATATAAAGACCTTTAATAGTATTTATAGTAATATCTAAAGATATCTTATACTTTAGATTCTCTATAAAGAAAATATATAATACTATATTAATAATTATAATAAATTATTAAATTTCTTTTTACCTTTAAATTCTACTTTCTTTATAGACTAAAAGTATTACTAGTCCTTTTATAGTAGAAACTAGTATTAATAGGCTAAGTCTCTATACTACTACTAGGTTTATAATTAACTAAGCTATTAGTCTATAAAGTATACTAAGAAAGAGTAATACTAAGCTAAAGAAGCCTAGTAGAAGATTAAGAAATATAGTAAGCCTCTAACTAAGTAATAATATAAGGCCTTCCTATAATAATATAAAGGCGCTAATAATAATTACCTTAATAATATACTATAAATTACTAAATTTATAAATAATAACTACTATAAGTTATTAGAAAGTAATATTTCTACTCCTTTACTATCTTATAGGCAAAACTAGCCTACCTTATACCTTATATTTATATTTCCCTCTATTAATAATTATAAGCTTATTATTATAAACTTCTTTATAAAGATATAAGACCTATTAGATTATAAAGCTATTATTAATATCCTTAATAATAGCTACTATAAATATACCTAGACTAAAGATAATCTATTTTAGGCTGCTATTAGGCTATAATACTTTATATTAGAGGACTACTACTCTTAATATACCTTCTATAGTATTCTCTTAGATACTAGTACTATAGGACCTTCTATTATTAGAATTAGCTAGGCTAAGGCCCTAATAAGGGAGATAAGAATCCTAAAAATAAAGCCCTTACCTTCCTATATAATATACTTTAGCATAGACTTTAGCACTTTATTTAGTATTTTAAAAGTTCTTATAATATTTAGTATAATACCTTTTATTATACTTAATAGCACTATTCTATTTCTCTTATCTATTATAGATATAGATAGGCTAGGTATTAGATTTAATAATCTATAAAACCTACTTATCTAAGGCAATATAATAGTCCTAATAATTAGAAAATAGGGATATCTATAGTAGACTCTTAAAGCTATAAAAATAACTACTTTCTTTCTCTCTAAGTAAGATCTTAGACAACTCTATTATTAATTTAGTTACCCTTTAATAGCCTACCTAACTACTATTCTAAATAAATTAGGCTATAAGGTATAAGAAGAAGTACTAAAAAAGCTTATAAGTATCTACTACTATTACTAGCTATATACTAAAGCCCTAGAATACTTTAAATTTACCCTTTAATATAATAAATATAACTTTAACTATAAAATTATTATTAATATTATATAACTTAATAGTAGACTAGTTCTATATATTATAAACTCTATAATATTATTCTAAGCTATAAGGTTTCTTTACCTATAAAAATAGAAGGCCTATAATATTTAGAATGCCCTTAAAGAATATTAAATTAATACCTATCTAGGACCCCTAGATTAGATAGTCTATAATACTAGTAAGAATTTTGCTTCTATAGAATTTAAGTATTATATACACCTCCTTACTATTAATATATTAGAAGTTCTAGTAGAAGTATATTATAGTATTAGTAAGGTTAAGAGATATTATACTCTCCTCTATAGGGCCTATAATATTATTAATACTAAACTTTATAATAACCCTATTACCCTAGAGTAATATTTATAAATAGTAGTAAAGGCAGTTAATAATTCTATAGGTCTAAATAGCCTTATTCCTATACTTTTAGTATTTAGAGTATACCTAAGAATAACTTATAAGTTACCTCTAAGTATACTAATTATATAGTAAGTAGAAGTACTCTATAAAGTAATCCTTAAAGCTTAATAATGCCTTATAAGGCAGTAAGTTAATAATACTATTAATACTTATAATAAATCTAATACTATACCTTTATACTTACTTTCTCTTTAGTCTAAAGTTATTATTTTCTATAAAAAAAAGGGCTAAACTAGCTTTTTTACCCTTCTTAATATTAATAAAGAGAACTATACTATTAAGATACTATATAGCCCTATAAGATTCTAATCTATAGTTATAAAATTATATATTACTAATAATAATAATAAGACTTTCTTAATACCTATCTAAGCTATAATAGATTACTATAATAATAAAGAGGCTAGAGTAAAAGACCTTTAAGAAGTAGAGCTAGAAGGCTCTATAATGTGATGGACTCGAGCTGATGGCTTAGGTCCTTGGTAAGAGAAGAAGGGGAAGAGAGTAGGGGACAACAGGCATAGGAGGGGCTACCTATCGGATACTCTTTGGCATAGGTTGGGATAAGAAGCGACGACTCTTAGGGCACGCTTAGGGCTTAACTAGCAATCCTATAGAGTATATATAGGATATAGATAGGCTGCTAAAGGAAAGAGCCTCTCTTCTCTTCTTTATAGTTAATAATAACTCTATAAACGCTAGATAGTAGTTACTCTTTAGGCTAGTCTATAATAATTATTAACTATTATCTTAAAGAACAAAACAGAACCAATAGAATAATAATAGGGAAACCTAATAATAATATAATAGACTAATTAGGTAATTAGAAGGAACTTAAGTTCCTCTATATAATGATCTATAAGTAGGAAAGGTAACTTATAGAATTGTAATACTATATAAATACTATAGAGGCTATAGCCTATAATACAATAATAATAGGGCCCTATATAGAACACTTTCTGTGTAAGCCCCTCCTAATAGGGAGCCTCTATAATAGCAATAGGGCCTTCTTCTAGGCTTAGTAAAACCTTATGTTTTATAAGCTATAGATAGACTCTAACTTTATTAGTAGCAACTATAATAAATAGTTTCTTATATACTAGAATCTTAGCCCTAAGATATAGGCCTAGGTAGCCCTCTACTTTAAGCTAGGGTATACCCTTAACTATAGCCCTATAGCCTTTCTAGAATACCTAGATAGTATATTTGTAGATCTATATAGGGAGGAATGTATAGTCTCTAAGCTTAATTAGCTTAAATAGTGTAATAATAAATAATTTATTAATTTCTACGTTTATTTTAAATAAAAGTTAGTATTAATAGGAGGTATAGAATAGGTAGATACTATTAAACTCTTATAACTTTATATAGTGCTTAATAAGAAGATATATAACTTCTGTATTAGGTGTAACATCCCCTATAATAACTATTAGGGGGTGGTTAAGCAATACCTCTATATTGCCTTAGATATTAACTCCTACTACCTTAAAGAACGTATTAAGTTATAACGCTACTAATCTAATACTTACAACTATAATAGTAATATAGAGATAGGTAGTATTAACACTACTAGCTTCTAGAAAGCTCTATAATACCCTTAGGATACTATAAAGGGGATATAACCCTCCTAGCCTAATGCTACTAAGACTATTATATAGGCCTTCTAGATTACCTAAGTAGTTCTTAATTAGTATTATAATACTAGCTAGTGTCTCTACTATAGTACTAATAGGCACCTTATTTAGTAGTGTAATCTTCTCCCTATAAAACTACCTTCCTCTATAATAGATATAAAAGCCTATAGCACTTCCCTTAATAAATCTATAGAGGAGATATTAGATACTAAGTTAGAAAAAGAGAATCCTATTGCTTAAGTCTTAGTAATAGGTAAACTAATGCTATAAAGCACTTTACTACTACTACTTTTAGATTAAATAAGGACTAATATCTAGATATAGAAAATTATATAGAAGACCCCCTATTCCTTATACTACTTCTATATAATAGAACCTTATTTCTATAAGCCTAAGTTAATAGTAGTTATAATAGCTTTATAGCTATAAGTAAATAATTAGTGTAGTAACTTTACCTACCCTACATTGCCCTATTATATACTTATAGCCTTACTATAGCCTTAGAGAAGCCCCTAGGGTCCTAGGTAAAGTCTATAATATATCTATATATTACCTATCTTATCTACTTTTAGGCTAATATTAATAGGTAGGAGTTCCCTATAATTACCTATATAATCCTAGGCCTTTTATATAACTATATTCTTAGGGCCCCCTAGCTAGCCTAAAATAAAATTAAACTTTACGCATCTTAACGCTCCCTTATAGTAGGGATATGTAAAGGACTTATTATTAAGGCCTCTAATAGTTAGCACTTAGACAACCCTACTATATTAATATTAGGCTCTATATATACTAGCTTAGCTTAATAAGCATACTAAGGATATCCTTCTATCTGTCTTATTAGCACTAGCCTCTATAAGATTAATATAGCCCTTATAGATATAGTAGAACTTCCCTTAATAGATAAACTAGAAACTATAGCTTACCTATTACCTAAACTAGCAGACTTTATAGACCTCTTTAGTAAGAATTATACTACTACACTACCTCCTTATAGAGGCAGCTCTAATTACTATATTTAACTCTAAAAGAATCTAGATAGCTCCCTCCTAGAATTACTATAGGCACTGCTATATAATATACTATATAATTAACTTCTTAAAATATAGAAGTAGATTATAGACCTAATAGATAAAGGTTAGATCTATACTTCTTCCTCTTTAATAGCTACCTCTATCCTATTAGTAAAGAAAGTAAAGGGTAGTTAGTAGTTCTATATTAATTACTACACCCTTAATAAGGTTACTAATTAGAATTAATACCCTCTTCCCCTAGTTAAGGAGACCCTACACTCCCTTATAGAGGTATATTAATTTATAAAGTTAGATGTTAAGGCAGCTTTCTACTACTTTAAAGTTACTAAAGGGGATAAATACCTTATAGCATTCTAGATATATTTTAGGCTATTTAAATAGTTAGTATACCCCTTTAGGTTAGCTAGTATACTAGCTATCTTCTAATAATATATTAATAGTATACTTAGCAACGCCCTAGGGATATATACTATAGTATACCTAGATAATGTCCTAATCTACTTAGGGGATAGCTATAAAGACTATATATAGTATACCTAATAGATCCTTACTTAGCTATAATAGGTAGGCCTATACCTTAATCTAAATAAGTATACTTTTAGTATTAAAGAAGTTAAGTACCTTAGGTTTATTATCTATATAGGGTAAGAAATACGCCTAGACCTAGATAAAGTAGTAGTAATATAAGACTAGGAGGCCCCTTAATGTGTTTAGGGTATTAAAGCCTTCCTTAGCTTTATAAACTTCTACTAGGAGTTTATTACTAACTTCTTAGATATAATAGGGCCCCTTTTAGCTCTTACTAAGAAGAGCGCCCTCTTTATCTAGTCTAATAAGTATAAGGCCTTATTCTAATAACTAAAATAGGCTTTTATCTTATACCTAATCCTTGCTTAATAGGACCCTAATAAGGATATAGTTATTAAAGTAGATACATTAGGTAAAGCTATTAGAGGATGCCTTTCTTAGTATAGCTAGGTAGGAATATTATATTTAGTAGTATACTACTTAGCTTACTTAACCCTACCTTAATAGAATTATACTATTTATAATAAGAAGCTTTTTAGTATTATTTCCTACCTTAAAGTATAGTCTACTAAGCTCTATAGCATTGCCTATCTATTTACTATACTAACTAATTATAAAAACCTAGAATATTTTACTAGTCCCTATAAGATATCTAAATAGTAGGCTTACTAGGCTAAGACACTAGTATTATTTAACTTCTACCTTTACTACTAGCCTAGCTTTTAAGCTAATAGACCTAATGCCCTCTTTAGATATAAGTAGGATAAGTTAGGACAACCCTCTATACTATAAAGTTTACTCTAATCTATATTAATAGTATATCTTATAAGCGCTTAGGACTAGAATATTACCCCTAAAGGGGAGACACTAAATTATAGAGTCTATAATACATTCTATAATATACCCACTAAGAATCTAATAGATCCCTACCCTATTTCTAATATAGTAGAACTATTAGGCTATAATTTCTTTACTAATATATACCTTTAGAACCTATAGGATTAAGGTATATAGGCTAATATAACCTATAAGGTAAAGCTAGAGGTAGTTAAGTAAGGTGCCTAAAGATTTCCCCCTATAGTAAAGATATGCTAATAAATTAGTAATTATACTCTTAATACCTATAGCGCCTTATTATTTTAGGATAGACTATAGGCCCCTTAATATAAGCTACTTACTATAATGCTTATCTAATAAGTATATAACTTACCTCTATTAGAACATCTAGGGAAGAACTCTACCTTCTAAGCACTCTATTAGGATTTCTACTAGAAAGGTATATCTACTAATATAGTGTGCTATATCTATAATTATTATTATATTAGCATATAGAAAAGTTAGTAACTACGCTAGGGCCTACTTTAACTAATTTTAGCACTAGACTAATACTAGTTATAAATCTTTATTAACTTTATAACTAACCTTCTAGCTAAGAGAGTAGAAGACCTATAGTATCTTATAGTTATTATTAACTACCTCTCTAAGTATATTTAGTTAGAAGCTATAACTATAATAGTAGCTAAGGTATATATATAATAATTCCTTAATTACTAGTAGTGGTTCTATAGCTTTCTCTAGAGTATTATCTCTAACTAAGGCTTAGATTAGATAGAGGGGTTTTAGTCTACCCTTTACTTCCTTATAAATATATAGTAACTTCTCTTAATAGTATATTATCCTTAGACTAATAGAGGAATAGAAAGGGCTAACTAAAAAGTATAGGCTATACTATATATTATTATTATATTCTTATAATATAACTAGGCATTACACCTACCCTTCTACTAGCTAGCTCTAAACAATTAGACCTTAACTATTACTAAAATAAGCGCCTTTTACACCCTATATAGACATAATATAGAACTTATTTAACGCCTAGTAAATACACTAGGGAGCTATATATTACCTAAAGGATATACTATAAGGTTCCTTAAGACTATTTATAAAGGTATATACTTAGTATAGGTAGTAATTAACTTTGCCTAATAGTATTAGTAAGACACTACTAATCATTCCTAACGCCTAGTAGAATAATTCTAACTAGGGGATAAGGTATAGTTAGATCTTTACTATATTAAAACTAAACGTCCTAGTTATAAGCTAGACTAAGTAATAGCTAAATACACTATCTTAGAGGCTCCTACCCCTCTTATAGTCTAACTAGATATCCCCCTAGGAATCTACTTAGTATTCTATATTAATCTTATTAAACACATAGTATATAACCTACTTCCCTTCTAGGTAGTGTATAATTATTACCTAGGCCCTCTTTCTAGTACTTCCTTACTAAAGGTATCTAAGTTTATTATATAAGAAATTCTAAGCGCTAAGAATATAAGGGGATAGAGTAACTAATAAAATGTCCTAGTAAAATAGATAGGATATAAAAAGCTAATATAAAAACTACTAAAAAATTTAAAAGAGATAGAGGCTTTAGTATATTTTAAGTTATAATAGGGGAATATAAAATTCTATAATAGGCCTATCTTATAGCTAATAATTTTAGATTTATATCCCCCTTAGAATACTTAGACTATAGTATAGAACTCTATATTATCTTAACTTAGTTCCCCTAACTACTCCTTAGTATTCTTTTTAATAATTATTATAGGTATTTCTAAGAGGGGGAAATAAAGCTGCTAAGGGTGTAAAGGGGTAACTACTAGCTTTATACTAGAGGTACTAATAGAAGCTATAGAGAGCTTACTAGCTAATAGAATAGCCTTCTTATAGGTCTATAACTATTAATAGAAGGGAATAGATATAGTATAATAAAGGGCTAGGGAGTAAGTAGATAGGAGGTTATTATCTATAAATAGGTCCTCTACTACTAGGAGGAATCTTCTAAATAAATACAAAGGGGTTGCCTTTAGGAGGCAATCCTCTATTTATATTAATACTTATATTAATTAATTAATATAAGTAACTAGGCGCTTTAATATAGCTATAAGGGAGATATGCCTAGGGCTAGGAGATAGGGTAATAGGGGTAGTAGATAGGTAAGGCACTATATAAGTAGGTATAGGGGGGGCAATAATAGGCATAGAGTAATATATAATAATAGACTAAAAGGGGGTGTTAAGGGTGTTTAGTATAGCCTTATAGCTAGCTAGGTTGCTTAGGGGAGTATAGCTATTAGCTACCTCTACTATAGTAGAGGAGGCTATAGTAGTATTAACTAGTATAATAAAGCGCTTACTAAGCTTCTTAAATTTAGAAATAAAGACTACTACTATAGTTCTCTAAGTCTTCTTAAAGTACTAATAGGGGGTTTTAATAGCTTACCCCTTAAGGATTACTACTATAATCTTATATATAAGTTATTATAAAAAGGGGTTAGTAGTAAATAAGTAGTAGGCCTATATATAATATTATTTCTTATAGTAATAGGGCTAATAGGCCTTATAGCTAATAATATAGTACCTAAAGGTGCTATTCCTAGCTATATATAGTAAATATAAGAGGCACTATAGCTATATTTACTAATAAAGCTAGAAATGCTTATTACTAGAGTTACCTTCTATCTTATAGTATCTAAGGATATATAAGGGGTTATAGTAGGGGTACTAACCTTCCCTAGGGGCACTAGTAGCTATAGATATAATACTATATAACTCCCTATTATTAGCTAGTAGATAGTAAGAGGTAGGTGTTATGGACTGGCCTAGAGAGCGACTGCTATCTAGCGTTCATAGAGTTATTATTAACCATAAAGAAGAGAAGAGAGGCTCTTTCCTCTAGCAGCCTATCTGTATCCTATATATACTCTATGGGATTACTAGTTAAGCCCTAAGCGTGCCCTAAGAGTCGTTACTTCTTGTCCCAACCTATACTAAAGAGTATCTAATAGATAGCCCCTCCTATACCTATTATCCCCCACTCTCTTCCCCTTCTTCTCTTACTAAGGACCTAAGCTATTAGCTTAAGTCTATTACATAGCCCCCTTCTTAGGAATCGTTACACTCTATGGTTATTATTGTAGTGTTATGTGTAGGTATGGTTGTGTGGTGGGTCTATGTGCTAAGTGGTGTGGGTCTGATTATGCGTTTATTATGATGCGTGTGTGTCTAGCACCCTTATGGGCAACCCCTTGGTAGTAATATAACACTATTAAGCTATTATAGGTTATAATAATAATGCCTATTAAGGTTTGCTGTTTATTGTAATACGCATATGTCTAGCACCCTTATAGGCAACCCCTTAGCAGTGTTGTAACACTATTAAGTTGTTATAGATTATAATAATAATGCCTATTAAGGTTTGCTTTATTACCACCCTGCTTTTACCTAGATTACCCCTATCCTCTAGGGTGTATATAAGAGGTATCTCCCCCCCTTTTAATCTTACTCCTTATAACTTCCTTATTATATTATATCTCCCTTTTGTTACGCTATTCTTAGTTTTAAAAAAATCCCCCTGCCTTATATATTAATTTCCTTACTGCAATCCTTATGCTTATCTTCTAGTGTGTGTTTGCACCTCTAGGCGTTCGCTTTGTATCCTATTTGGGATTAACTTAATTACGTTTCTAGTCACCCTCCGTTGCCTGCTTATCCCCTTAACAATAAAGATTAACCTCTCTTTGCTATCTATTGCTCCTATTAATGTATTCTACTTAGTTGCCCTATATAAGTTATGTAGTATTTGTATTGCCTACCTCTTGCTGCCTACTAGCTGATAATAGGGAGTTATATAGTATTATATCTGTAGCTGCTAGTGCCCCTAGGGGAGGTCAGCGCCCCTGCTGTAACCCCTTACATATCCTTAGATACTATAAGATAGAAGGTAACTCTAGTAATAAGCGTTTCTAGCTTTGTTAGCAAATATAGCTATAGTGCCTCTTATATTTACTATACGCAGCTAGGAATAGCACCTTTAGGTGCTGTATTGTTGGCCGTAAGGCTTGTTAGCCCTATTACTATAAGAAATAATATTATATACAGGCCTACTACTTATTTACCGCTAACCCCTTTCTATAATAACTTATACATAAGATTATAGCAGCAATCCTTAAGGGGTAGGCTATTAAAACCCTCTATTAGTACTCTAAGGAGACTTAGAGGACTATAGCAGTAGTCCTTATTCCTAAATTTAAGGAGCTTAGCAAGTGCTTTATTATGCTAGTTAACGCTGCTATAGCCTCCCCTACTATAGTAGAGGTAGCTAATAGCTATACTCCCCTAAGCAACCTAGCTAGCTATAGGGCTGCACTAAACGCCCTTAACGCCCCCTTCTAGTCTATTATTATACGTTACTCTGCGCCTATTATCGCCCCCCCTACGCCTACTTATATAGCGCCTTGCCTATCTACTACCCCTATTACCCTATCTCTTAGCCCTAAGCATACCTCCCTTATAGCCACGCTAGAGCATCTAGTTACTTACGTTAATTAATTAATATAGGTGTTAACACAAATAGAGGATCGCCTTTTAGAGGCAACCCCCTTGTGTTTATTTAGGAGGTTCCTTCTAGTAGTAGAGGACCTATTTGTAAACAATAACCTCCTACCTGCTTACTCCCTAGCCCCCTATTACGCTATATCCATTCCCTTCTATTAGTAGTTATAGACCTATAAGGAGGCCGCTCTATTAGCTAGTAAGCTCCCTACAGCTTCTATTAGTGCCCTTAGTGTAGGGCTAGTAGTTACCCCTTTACACCCCTAGCAGCCCTATTTCCCCCTCCTAGGAATACCTATAATAACTATTAAAAAGGACGCTAAGAAGTAGTTAGGGAAACTAAGTTAAGTTAATATAGAGTCCTATACTATAGTCTAAGTATTCTAAGGGGGATATAAATCTAAAATCGTTAGCTGTAAGATAGGCCTATTGTAGAATTTTGCATTCCCCTATTATAACTTAAAACGTGCTAAAGCCTCTATCCCTTTTAAATTTTCTAGTAGTTTCTATATTAGCTTTTTATACCCTACCTATTTTACTAGGATATTTTATTAGTTATCCTATCCCCTTATATTCTTAGCGCCTAGGATTTCCTATACAGCAAACTTAGATGCCTTTAGCAAGGAAGTACTAAGGAGAGGGCCTAGGTAATAATTACGCATTACCTAGAAGGGAAGTAGGTTATACGCTACGTATTTAATAAGATTAATATAGAATACTAGGTGGATTCCTAGGGGAACGTCTAGTTAGACTATAAGGGGGGTAGGAGCCTCTAAGATAGTATATTTAGCTATTACCTAGTCTAGCTTATAACTAGAATATTTGGTTTTAATATAGTAAAGATCTAACCATACCTTATCCCTTAGTTAGAACTATTCCGCTAGGCGTTAGGAATAATTAGCAGTGTCTTACTAATACTGTTAGGCAAAGTTAATTACTGCCTACGCTAATTATATACCTTTATAAATAGTCTTAAGGAACCTTATAGTATATCCTTTAGGTAATATATAGCTCCTAAGCGCGTTTGCTAGGCGTTAAATAAGTTCTATATTATATCTATATAGGGTGTAAAAGGCGCTTATTCTAGTAATGGTTAAGGTCTAGTTGTTTAGAGCTAACTAGCAGAAGGGTAGGTGTAACGCCTAGTTATATTATAAGAATGCAATAATAATATATAGTATAGCCTATACTTCTTAGTTAGCCCTTTCTATTCCCCTATTAGTCTAGAGGTAATATACTATTAAGAAAAGTTGCTGTGTATTTATAAGGGAGTAAAGGGCAGACTAAAACCCCCCTATCTAATCTAAGCCTTAGTTAGAGATAATACTCTAGGGAAAGCTATAGAACTACTACTAGTAATTAAGGAATTGTTATGCATACACCTTAGCTACTATTATAGTTATAGCTTCTAACTAAATGTACTTAGAGAGGCGGTTAGTAATAACTATAAGGTACTGTAGGTCTTCCGCTCCTTTAGCTAGGAGGTTGGTTATAAAGTTAATAGAGATTTGTAACTAGTATTAGTCTAGCGCTAAGATTAGTTAAAGTAGGCCCTAGCGTAGTCACCAACTTTTCCGCGCGCTAATACAATAACAATTACAGATATAGCATGCTATATTAGTAGACATGCCTTCCTAGTAGAAATCCTAATAGAGTACTTAGAAGGTAGAGTTCTTCCCTAGATATCCTAATAGGGGCGAGTTATATACTTATTAGATAAGTATTGTAGTAAGTAGCTTATATTAAGGGGCCTATAGTCTACTCTAAAATAATAAGGTGCTGTAGATATTAAGGGCATAATTACTAATCTATTAGTATATCTCTACTATAGGGGGAAATCTTTAGGCACCTTACTTAACTACCTTTAGCTTTACCTTATAGATTATATTAGCCTACATGCCTTAATCCTATAGGTCCTAGAGGTATGTGTTAGTAAAGAAATTACAGCCTAATGGTTCTACTATGTTAGAAATAGGGTGGGGATCTATTAGATTCTTAGTGGGTGTATTGTAGGATATATTGTAGATCCTATAATTTAGTGTCTCCCCTCTAGGGGTAATGTTCTAGTTCTAAGCGCTTATAAGGCATACTATTAATATAGGTTGGAGTAAACTTTATAGTATAGGGGGTTATCCTAACTCATCCTGCTTGCGTCTAGAGAGGGCATTAGGTCTATTAGCTTAAGAGCTAGGCTAGTAGTAAAGGTAGAAGTTAAATAATACTAGTGTCTTAGCCTAGTAAGCCTACTGTTTAGACATCTTATAGGAACTAATAAAATATTCTAGGTTTTTATAGTTAGTTAGTATAGTAAATAAATAGGCAATGCTATAGAGCTTAGTAAACTATGCTTTAAGGTAGGAAATAATACTAAGAAGCTCCTTATTATAAATAGTATAATTCCGTTAAGGTAGGGTTAAGCAAGCTAAGTAGTATGCTACTAGATGCAATATTTCTACCTAGCTATACTAAGAAAGGCATCCCCTAATAGCTTTACCTAATACATCTGCTTTAATAACTATATCCTTATTAGGGTCCTATTAAGCAAGGATTAGATATAAGATAAAAGCCTGTTTTAGTTATTAGAATAAGGCCTTACACTTATTAGACTAGATAAAGGGGGCGCCCTTCTTAGTAAGAGCTAAAAGGGGCCCTATTATATCTAAGAAGTTAGCAATAAACTCCTAGTAGAAGTTTATAAAGCTGAGGAAGGCTCTAACACCCTAAATATATTAAGGGGCCTCCTAGTCTTATATTGCCGCTACTTTATCTAGGTCTAGGCGTATTTCTTGCCCTATATAGACAATAAACCTAAGGTACTTAACTTCTTTAATGCTAAAAGCACACTTATCTAGATTAAGGTATAGGCCTACCTATTGCAGCTAAGTAAGGACCTATTAGGTATACTATATATAGTCTTTACAGCTACCCCCTAAGTAGATTAGAATATTATCTAGGTATGCTATAGTATATATCCCTAGGGCATTGCTAAGTACGCTATTAATGTATTATTAGAAGGTGGCTGGCACGCCAGCTAATCTAAAGGGGCACACTAACCATTTAAATAGCCTAAAATGTGTCTAGAACGCTGTAAGGTGTTCGTCCCCTTTAGCCACTCTAAGGCAGTAGAAAGCTGCCTTAACGTCTAACTTTATAAACTAACACGCCCCTATAAGGAAGTATAGGGTCTCCTTAACTAAAAGAAGAGGATATTAATCCTAGTTAGTAACCTTATTAAGGGCGTAGTAATTAATATAGAACTACTAACTACCCCCTGCTTTCTTTACTAATAGGATAGAGGCAGCTGCTAAAGAGGAAGAAGTATAGATCTAACCTTTATCTATTAGGTCTATAATCTGCTTCTATATTTTAAGAAGTTAATTACATAGTATATTGTATAGTAGTGCCTATAGTAATTCTAGAAGGGAGCTATCTAGATTCTTCTAGAGTTAAATATAGTAATTAGAGCTGCCCCTATAAGGGGATAGTATAGTAGCGTAATCCTTACTAAAGAGGTCTATAAAGTCTGCTAGTTTAGGTAGTAGGTAAGCCATAGTTTCTAGTTTATCTATTAAGAGGAGTCCTACTATATCTATAAGGGCTATGTTAATCTTATAGAGGCTGGTGCTAATAAGACGGATAGAAGGATGTCCTTAGTATGCTTATTAAGCTAAGCTAGTATATATAGAGCCTAATATTAATATAGTAGGGTTGTCTAAGTGCTAACTATTAGAGGCCTTAATAATAAGTCCTTTACATATCCCTACTATAAGGGAGCGTTAAGATGCGTAAAGTTTAATTTTATTTTAGGCTAGCTAGGGGGCCCTAAGAATATAGTTGTATAAGAGGCCTAGGATTATATAGGCAACTATAGGGAACTCCTACCTATTAATATTAGCCTAAAAGCGGATAAGATAGGTAATACATAGATGTATTATAGACTTTGCCTAGGACCCTAGGGGCTTCTCTAAGGCTATAGTAAGGCTATAAGTATATAGTAGGGTAATATAGGGCAGGCAGAGTTACTGCACTAGTTATTTACTTATAGCTGCAAAGCTATTACAACTACTATTAACTTAGGCTTATAGAAATAAGGTTCTATTATATAGGAGTAGTATAAGGAATAGGGGGTCTTCTATATAATTTTCTATATCTAGATATTAGTCCTTATCTAATCTAAAAGTAGTGGTAGTAAAGCGCTTTATAGTATTAGTTTGCCTATTGCTAAGACTTAAGTAATAGGATCCTCTTTTTCTAACTTAGTATCTAATATCTCCTCTATAGATTTATTAAGGGAAGTGCTATAGGCTCTTATATCTATTATAGAGGAAGGTGGTTTTATAGGAAGAAGGTTGCACTACTAAATAAGGTGCCTATTAGCGCTATAGTAGAGACACTAGCTAGCATTATAATACTAGTTAAGAACTACTTAGGTAACCTAGGAGGCCTATATAGTAGTCTTAGTAGCATTAGGCTAGAAGGGTTATGTCCCCTTTATAGTGTCCTAGAGGCGTTGTAGAGCTTTCTAGAAGCCAGTAGTGTTAATACTACCTATCTCTATATTGCTATTATAGTTGTAAGTATTAGGTTAGTAGCGTTGCAACTTAACGCATTCTTTAAGGTAGTAGGAGTTAATATCTAAGGCAATGCAGAGGTATTGCTTAACCACCCCCTAATAGTTATTATAGGGGATATTATGCCTAATACAGAAGTTATGCATCTTCTTATTAAGTGCTGTATAGAGTTGTAAGAGTTTAATAGTATCTGCCTACCCTATGCCTCCTATTAGCACTAACTTCTATTTAAAACAAATATAGAAATTAATAAATTATTTATTATTACGCTATTTAAGCTAATTAAGCTTAGAGACTATACATTCCTCCCTATATAGATCTATAAATATACTATCTAGGTATTCTAAAAAGGCTATAGAGCTATAGTTAAGGGTATGCCCTAGCTTAAAGTAGGGGGCTATCTAGGCCTATATCTTAGGGCTAAGATTCTAGTATATAAGGAACCATTTATTATAGTTGCTACTAATAAAGTCAGAGTCTGCCTATAGCTTATAAGACATAAGGTTTTGCTAAGCCTAGAAGGAGGCCCTATTACTATTATAGGGGCTCTCTATTAGGAGGGGCTTACGCAGGGAGTGTTCTACGTAGGGCCCTATTATTATTATATTATAGGCTATAGCCTCTATAGCATTTACATAGTATTGCAATTCTATAAGTTACCTTTCCTACTTATAGATTATTATACAGAGGAACTTAAGTTCCTTCTAATTACCTAATTAGTCCATTGCGTTATTATTAGGTTTCCCTATTGTTATTCTATTAGTTCTATTTTGTTCTTTAAGGTAATAGTTAATAATTGTTATAGACTGGCCTAGAGAGCGACTACTATCTAGCGTTTATAGAGTTATTATTAACTATAAAGAAGAGAAGAGAGGCTCTTTCCTCTAGCAGCCTATCTATATCCTATATATACTCTATAGGATTGCTAGTTAAGCCCTAAGCGTGCCCTAAGAGTCATTGCTTCTTGTCCCAACCTGTGCCAAAGAGTATCCAATAGGTAGCCCCTCCTATGCCTATTGTCCCCCACTCTCTTCCCCTTCTTCTCTTACTAAGGACCCGAGCCATCAGCTCGAGTCCATCACAGTAGGCAATATAAATACTATATAACTTATATAGAGTAACTAAGTAGAATATATTAATAGGAGCAATAGACAGCAAAGAGAGGTTAATCTTTATTATTAAGGGGATAAGTAGGTAATAGAGGGTAACTAGAAATATAGTTAGTTAATTCTAAATAGGATATAAAGTAAACACCTAGGGGTATAAATATATACTAGAAGATAAGTATAAGGATTATAGTAAGGAAATTAATATATAAGGCAGGGGGATTTTTTTTAAAACTAAGGATAGTATAATAAAAGGAAGATATAATATAATAAGGAAGTTATAAAAAGTAAGATTAAAAAAGGGGGAGATACCTCTTATATATACCCTAGAGAATAGGGGTAATCTAGGTAAAAGTAGGGTAGTAATAAAGCAAACCTTAATAGGTATTATTATTATAATCTATAATAACTTAATAGTGTTATAATACTGCTAAGGGGTTGCCTATAAGGGTGCTAGATATATATATATTATAACAAATAGTAAACCTTAATAGGTATTATTATTATAACCTATAATAGCTTAATAGTATTACGTTACTACTAAGGGGTTGCCTATAAGGGTGCTAGATATATATATATTATAATAAATGTGTAACTAGACCTACACTACTTAGCATATAGACCTACTGCATAACTATACCTATATATAATACTATAATAATAACTATAGAGTGTAACAATTCCTAAGAAGGGGGCTATATAATAGACTTAAGCTAATAGCTTAGGTCCTTAGTAAGAGAAGAAGGGGAAGAGAGTAGGGGATAATAGGCATAGAAGGGGCTACCTATTAGATACTCTTTAGTATAGGTTAGGATAAGAAGCAATAACTCTTAGAGCACACTTAGGGCTTAACTAGCAATCCTATAGAGTATATATAGGATATAGATAGGCTACTAGAGGAAAGAGCCTCTCTTCTCTTCTTTATAGTTAATAATAACTCTATGAACGCTAGATAGCAGTCGCTCTCTAGGCCAGTCCATAACATATAATACCTTCTACCTAATAGGGGAGGGATACCTCTTTTATATTAATTAGTAAATCTAGTATACCTAAGTATAGCTATAGATAGCCCTAGAAACATCTCCTTAGTATTTATACCTTTACTAAAGAGAATATAAAGCTATTACTATTACTACCCTCTATTATAGTATATATACTACTATTTATTAATAGTACTTATAGAAGCCTATAGAAGAAAGTAATAGTAAAGAATAGAAAGCCTTTAGAACTACTAAGGGTAGCTAAAGAAAAGGCTAATAAGCTTACTAATACTAAGATACTAATAGTAATAGTAAGGTAAGTTACCTTTACTCTAGAGCCTTTAGTAGAGATAAATAAAGGAAGACTAAGCTAGCCTATCTATATAGGTAATAAAATCCCTAGTCTACCCTATCTACTAATTTATAATATACTAAAAGGTATTAGATTATATACTTAGAAAAACATTACTATTAATCTAGCTTTTAAAGCTAATAAAATAAGTAGTACTAATAATACTACTATTAAAGTAAGGGCCTCTTCTCTAAAGCTAAAGAGGTTAGTTAAAAGTATACCTACTAAGGTATTACTATCTAAGACTATATTACTAGTTAATAATAATAATAGTAATACTATAGTTTCTAGTATAGATATATCTATACTTAGTACTATAGTTCCTAATATAGATATATCTATAGAATTTAGGCTTACTAACTATTAGAAGGTATCTAAAGGGCAAAATAGGCTAAAAGCAACTAAGTTATCTAAAATCTTATTATAAGTTTTTCCCTAGACCCCTTAAAGTAACTCTAATAATCCCCTTAAAGTCTTTCTTACTTTAAAAGAGAAAGCTAACCTTAATTTAGCTATATAACTTAGAAGTAAAGGTAAGATTATAATACTAAAGAAACCCTTTAAAGCATTTAATAAAGCAGAATTAGATTCTCTATAAGCTAGAAATATATTCTAATTTATCCCCTTCTATTAATAAGAAAATAGGATATAATAACTCTTTAAATTATAGCTTATATAGGAAATTAAAGAAAAAGGAACTAATAAGCTATATAAGAAATTATAACTTATAATCTAAGGCTATAATAATGCTAAGAAAATAATAATTTTAACTTAGTTACTAATAATTTAAAGAGTAAGCTTAAGACTTATTATAGCTTTAGCCCTATTACTACTTTAGTAGAGCTACTTACTTTAGATTAGAGATATTATATAAGCCTATATTTAATCCTCTATAGAATTAAATAGACTAATTATTATAAGACTCTCTAAAGAAATTACTAATAACTTCCCTTATAATACTATAATATAAGTTATTAAGCCTCTTTATAGAATTATAGAAGTAGGTACTTACTAATAGTTAATATACTTAAAATACTACTATAAGAAACTTAATATAGAAGTATTAACTTATAATCTATACCTTCTTATATCTAATATAAAAAACTAGGGATTTAGCCTTATTAGTATATAAATAGATAATATACTTAGCCTTAGTAATAAAATTTTCTTTAGATAAGAAGAGAAAGAATTGCTAGAAGCTTAATTTATAGTAAAGCTAAAATAAAGACTTAATAATAAGAATCCCCTTATTTTTAATAGCTATATTCTTTATATTACTAATAATAATACTCTCCTTTTTATATAGAAAAGCTAAAGTAAGAAAATCTATACTATTAATATTATAGACCTAGTAAGAGAGTAGAAATATATTAAATAATATACTTAAGGCACTTATATTATAATAATTTACTAACTAAAGGTATTATATAATCTTTTAGTTACTATATAATACTAAAATATTAAGAAAGATAATATTATATAACTAAATAAAAAGCTTAAATAGTAAACTAACTATAAGAAATATAGCCTTTACTATATTCTTATTAATCTATAAAAAGTAAAGCTATTTATCTTTATAGATAGCTTATTTATAAATAATAAAGACCTTACTTTATAACTAGGATATATTATAATCCTAGAAAATAAAAAAGCCTTAGCTAAAGCTAAATTTATAATATAAGAGAATATTATTATATATAGCTTTATAAAAAGTAAATATATAACCTAAAGTATACTAGCTTTAGAATTATATAGAATAGTGCTTAGTATTAATATTATATATATAATAAATACTATAATAAATATTATAATAAGTTAACTCTAGCTTTCTAATATAAAGCTAGTTATTTATATTAATTCCTTCTTACTATATAAGTGCCTAGTTAAGCTAGGTATAATAAAGGAAAAACAGCTTATAATTAATATTATAGCCCTTAGGTAATTATATAAGTAATAAGAGATATTAGAAATCTACTAAATTAATAGAAAGGATAATATTATAGATATAATAATAAAGGTATTACTAAATAAGTATCTTAAGAGCTTTATTAACTATAATAAAGTAATAATTTAAATAGAGAATTAGGTTAAACGTCTTATAAAGGAACCTAATATATAATACTTATATAGTTATAGTAAATGCCTTTAATTAATCCTACTAAGAAAAGAACTAATAATCTACTTAGCTAATTAGAATACTAGATTCCTTTAATAGAATCTACTTATATATACTTCTTCTTCTTCTAATTTTTATTATATTTTTTAGCTACTCTTTAACCTTATAGTATATTAATAAAAAGAGAATTTGCTAGTATTGTAATATATAGAATTAAACTTAGAGCCTTATACTCTAATTAGTAGAATCTATCTAGATAAGTAGGGTAATAATTAGGTATAGGTAGAGATAGGTAGCTAGTAGGGCTATATAATCTATGCTATATATATCCTTATCTTCGCAAGCTTATTGCAAAAGGCGTCCTTCTTAGCTTAGATATATATAATAAGATTAATTACATAATTGCCTCATCCGTTCTTTCACACTAGTGCTTTTGTTATAATTGGTTACCTTGGTGTAACCAACACTAAATATTTATTAGTTTAGGATTATATTTAGCCTAAAGATAGTATAGATCTAAGCTATATCTTTAGTATAAGGCTTTACTATATTCTAAAAGGTAATAACTATATTACTACTATAAAGATACCTTAATACTATTTGTTACGCGCTGAAGCCGCCGTATTATCGGCTCCAGTCGACACGTAACTTGGGGGTATCCGCGCGTGCGTCGAGATACGTCATAAAAGGTAGAAGTCCGCAGAACCTGTCGAGACTTCGTCATAAAAGAAGAGGAATACACTAGTGTATAATTATATAGGTAATTAAGTGTAAGAGTAAGGTAAAGTAATATATATAATTAAGTTGAGTTCTTTTTCTTCTATAAGTTGGGGAAACCCCCTTTTATAGGGATATCCCCTACTGGATGTGGGGGGCCTCCCTAAAATGGAGGTTCCCGGTTGGGACTGTAACACTATTACTATATTTATATTAGTAGCTCTATTAATTATTATAATAATATCTATAAGGGTTTAGTTCTTAATAAGGTTTATAATAGTAGTGCTTTTTATAATAATTTTATAGTATATTTAGAATAGTATTACTATAGTAATAGGCTATATTATTAGTTAAGTTATTAAAAGGCTACTAGCTATAATTTTAGCTTAGATTAAAGCTAAAGTAATATTTTCTTTAAAAGCCTTTCTCACTATATTTTTAACTACTTATTTAATTTATTAATATATAGTAGTAGATATAATATTTTTATATTAGGTGTATATTAATACTATATTAATAGCTTAGAGGAGAATATTTTATATACTCTCTAGTATTAATACTAATACTATTCTAGCTATTTCTTTATATTCTAGCTTTAAATAGTTTAATATTTAGCTACTTAGTAGTAGTAGTATAGATTTAATTTAGATAGATAGAATAAACCCTTCTTTACTAGTAAAGAAATAATAGTAGCTTTAGATAAGGCTACTATAGTAGCTACTATTAATATCTATTAGAATCTCTATATCTATTATATCTATACTTTAGCTTTAATATACTATTAAAGAATAAAGTAAATAGGCCTAGTAATTCTTTTATAATGGTTTTTAAGCGTTTTAGAGGCGATTCTACGTCGCTACCGCGGTGTAGGAGGAATCGCGAAGTTTTTTCTTTATGGACCAACGTTATAGAAGGCCTTAATATACTTAATAGTAGTAAAAATATAGATACTTTACTTAGCTATTATAGTTATATAGCTAAAAACCTACTATATAGGAATTTATTACCCTTATATAGAGCTAGATAAGGAAGGTATACTACCTAGTATAAGCTAATTATTAGATATAGTAGATAGTAAACTAAAAGTAAATACTAATTAAATAGATACTAGTAAGGTAATTATAGTATTACAATAATAGTACTATTAGGCGCTAAGGCTATAAAACTCTATAAATAATATAGCCTTTTTTATCTTAAAGATAGTAGTTTTAGGTATTATAAAATAAATAATATAAGTATTATTCCTTACTATATAAACTATCTCTTTATAGATTTACTATAATTTTAGGTTACTAGCCTAGACTACTATATTCTATATATAGGAATAATAGCTTAGTATATATAGTTTATATACTACTATAAAACTATCTATATATTATATAATACTAATTTAAATAAAGTATAGCTTATATAGTATATATAGATGCTTTACTATCTTTAGTAGTATATATTCCTTATTAGAGGAATCCCTAATAATAAGGTACTTACTAATATAATAATAAGGCTTATTATTATTATTATTTAATAGAGAAGAGAGGGGTAATATAGCTATAATAGATATTACAAAAAACCGAAGACTATCTAAGTTTAGTTCTAAATTAGTATAAATTATAAGAAATAAGGAATTAAATAATAAATAATATATATAGTAGATAGAACTAAGGTAATAAGATAAATTCTAGAAAGATAATATAAAAAACTATAATAATATAATAATATAATATAGATAATAAAGAATATAAATAAGTAAAATAAGAGAAGAAGAGAAAAGAAGAGGGGTATTACTTCTATTTATATTTATATAGAGTAAAGCTATAATTAGATAAATAGACTACTAACTACTAATATAAATATAATAAAGTAAGGATAAGTAAGTTATATTTTACTTTTTACTTAACTACTCTATATTAGAAGAATATAATAAAGATATCTTAAATAATATAACCTATAGAGATATAGAATAGTATATACTAATTATATAATATTAAGGGGGTAGGGTAATAAGTATATAGAAGAACCTAGAATCTATAAATATTTTACCTTAGAAAAGAGTAGAATAATTATAATAATAATAATAATAGATAATAGTTATAGTAAGGATCTACTAGAGATAAACTATAGAAAGAAGTTAAAAAAAGATAGAATTTTTTTTTTTAAAGATAGGAAGGTATATTAAAGATTAGGATTATACTTAGTTATCTAGAAGAGATAGAAAAGGACTATATAAAAGGAAGGAGGAAGAATATACTAAAAGAAGGTATAGTAATATAAAGGAAGATTACTATTATACTATTAGAATAGGATATAGCTATTTAAGGATAGATAGGGAAGGGAGGAGAGGATATTTCTCTTTCCCTTCTCTCTATGATTTTCAATAATACTATTAACGCTTATATACAGTCGTATCTAAGGCCAGTCCATAACAATAGGGGCTTTATTAAACACCTATGAAGCTATTCGGTACTAAGGACCTCTCAACACAGTGCATGCACCTTACACGCTCTGAGTTCAATTTCTCACATTCTAATATATATAATCTTCCTTAGTTGTATACTACTTCTTAGAGTATATACTTTACCTTCCTTTAGTATATATTTTCTTCCTTCCTTCAGCATATTCTCCTTCCGCTCTTGTTTATTCTTTTAACTAGGCATAGTCCTAGTCCCTAACAAAAATAATATTATAAGTAAGTGGATAAGTCGGGTATGTAGTAGTAGTAAAGACGGGTATGAAAGGCCTACTTGTTTTAATTATATTTATACTAAGACTGATCGTTTATACCCAAGCGTGCCTAACGCGACAGTTACCCTGTCTTTGAAGTGGCGACAGGCAGAATGGCTACTCACTTTAGCTTTGAACCTTAGTTAAGACTTCACAGGCCTGATTCTAAATAGAAAACGTATTTTCTTTGCTCTCTCCTATATATTCATTTCTGTCCAAAGATAATTAATCGAGTTGTGGTTGGCCAAAATGATAGCCTCATGCATCGCATTTTGTGTAGATCGTTGATGGACTTGTGACACCCTGATTTATACCTTTTGGCATAAAAAGAGAGTGCCAGTGTTGGGAATCTGCAAGTACGTTTATGGCCGGGTTATAAAATGTTACAGCTTACGTGTAATCATCAGGCAAGCCGTTTCGCCACATAATATAGAAGAAAGGGAAAACAGTCATCGTCTCAATTGAGACTCAATCATGAATTTGCATCGATGCAAGTAAATTTTCGGAGTTTATCAAACCAGTTTTACCGTATTAATTCCACAAACATCGTAGCTGAATCAAGGACGGGTCACGCGGTCATTTCCTGGGGTTTTTGAGTCACAAGAACACTTTCAGGACAACCGGTATTTCAAGACAGCGAAGAACTCGGTATTAAATGCCGAAACCGCACTAGGCATGATATAATTGCACTGATGCCATTTGAAATTTATATATATATATATTCCACATGTTGAAGTAAATTGGCATCTGACACGAAAAGCATGAATGACTGCACAATATCAGTATATAAACAGGGAGCAAATGAAGTAGTAACTGGTTTGTGTGATGGCTACGAGTGTGTGCCTTATTCATGGACCATGACATCCACGATATTTGCGAGATGTGACGGTGAGTAGAAGGCATAGCAAAAATTCTTCTTCCTTAAGCAAAAATTGAAATAGACCATGGGGCAAAGTTTTGGTAAATTTCAGAGTGAGCCAAGGGTACTACTACTTTTGAGCAAATCATGGAAATAGCATCATGGGCAGTCTGAGTAAGTATGGAGAGTTACTCTTAATATCGAGTGAATCCTATGGGCTAGCACGTAAGTCATGCATATGAACTGATAAATCATCACCTATGTTTTGCCAAATATGAACTAGCTGACACAGGAGAAACCATCTATTCATCGGGAACTAGAAGTGTTATTAGCAATGAAGTCGTATGACACTATGGGATCAGGGCGAGCTGGTGAACATACTGTCAATATCACCACTGTCGATGCCTTCGATAATGACCTTTGGAGGCTTGCCATCAACTTGGCATCCAACACTGTAGGCAGTGCCCAGGATTTCTTTCACAGTTCCTTTCAGTTCCTTGGCGAACGACTTGTAGCGCATAGTGCGCGCAATGTCGACAATTTCATCGAGGCTGACAGACTTGTTGTGCTTGATGTTCTTTTCCTTCTTTCTATCGCGGGGAGGCTCTTTCAGTGCCCTGATGATCAATGAAGATGCTGTGGGAACGACAGACACGGCGGCCTGGCGATTCTGAATCGTGAGCTTGACAGTTACGCGCAAGCCTTTCTGTTGTACGTCAGCCAAGACCGATGCAGCATATAGAGAACAGAGAGAATGATTACCCAGTCGCCAGTAGCCTTCGCAATATCTTCTCCGACCTTCTTGGGGGACAGACCAAGGGGACCAATTTTCGGAGCCAGAGCAGAAGACGCACCAACCTCGCCACCAGTGGCTCGGAGATGGCTGCGGTAAGTTAGTAATTTATTGAAAGCCGGATGAGAGTTGGCCTAGCTGAGGGCTAGAAGACGAATGCTTATGATTGACGAACATGATCTTGATCTCGTTGGGGTCAAACTTGGGAGCTGTCAATAACGAGATCAGTGTCAGAAATAGCCAAGTGTGCGAATTCAGGAAACATACGCATGTTGATTGATGTTGTGGTTTTTGGCAGAGGCTCGTGGTTTGCGTGCCAGCTGAGGTTAGATAGACGACGAAGTTCGCAGTAGACCAAGCGAAAAAAAAACCCGGAAGTGACGCAGAACGGATTTACAAACTTGCGCAGCCGCGATGGTCAAGCGAGAGGAAATCAATAAAATACTGTGTGCGTAATGGTTATGCCCTAATTCTGTCATGTCCCACTTTAGTTATTCGCATGACTAACCCTTGTAAAGTAGACCGATTGTCCGTTGATGATGTACCCATTCTTCGATATGTTTGCACCTGATTTAGCAGCATCCACCGCTTCTTAGTCTATGGTAAGCTATGTTCAGGGAGCACGTGAACCAGGGAAGTATTCATATAGTTATTGATCTCAAAGTAAAGCATTGGTTAAAAAAGCTGTATGAGTAGTCTTTCCATAGATAGATTCATAACGAGTGGTAAGTATGCTTATGCCAAATAATGAGAGCAGCAAATCACAGTGACGGTGAAATGGCGACAACATGCTTCAGCTATTGCAGCCATAAGTTGTGTGAGAAATAACGAAGGTACGTATATTTTGAACGAACTCTTCTATCTACCTCTTTTTTTTTTGGTTCTGCGTCTAGATTAAATGCGAGCGAACTCATGAATTTGTTAACATGCCTTCATCCCTGTGTACTACTGTGTGGGCAATTTAAAAATAGAGAACATGAAGAGACGTCCAATTTATTATCAAGACGTTTTGTGCTCGCAAATCTTTTTTGTTTTGCCGTTTTGAAGGACTGATATATTTATAGCTCATTCTATTACTTTGTCCCCAAAGAGAAGCCGATATAGGCTATCTGTCCAACCATAGACGTGTAAAACTGGTTCCACATCATTGCACGTCATTTTGTCCGGATGAGCTGAATAAAATGGTAACGCTCAGTTCGTTCCACTTACGGCAAGCCTATGTTTGGTGCGAGGAGATCGAACAGTAATTAGCCGCATTGTTAACAGTTTAATCAAGATGTGCCATATCTTACTTCATTAAGTGATCCATGAAAGTCTGTAAGGAAACATCATCCGTAAAAATTGTCTGAGCCGACGCAGCACCTCCACCGCCATACGGTCCGGTAGTGTGAGTGGTGGAAGGATTCAATTTAGAGAGGAGAAATCGCGCTTGAGAGCCACCAGCATCGCAAACGATGAAACGTGGCAAGGGAAATCGGTCGGTGATGAGATCCTAACGCCGTCAATTAGTGCTGCGACAAGAATCCTTGCGATTCACCAACTTACTCTAGCATCTTCTTTTGGTTGCTCCAGGAGTGCGGCAAAGTTTTCATATCCTTCTTGATTTTGATAACCAGCCTTCCGCCACTCCGCAATTGTCTCTCCGTGAAATATCAGGATGTGAAAGAAAGTGTCCAATAACAAAATGTGTGTTGGTTGGATTGAAGCCGAATCGAGTAAAACTGGCTGTCCGCCCTCCTGATCAAATGTATATGAATCCAGAGTTGGCTGTATCATGATCAAAGAGTTGCCCGTATCCTCATGGTTTAAGACGTGACGGTCGAATGCGGTCTCGTCAGGAGAATTGTTGAAGACCTGCAGAAATTGACTTCTTCTGAGATGAAACATGAACTGCGGGTAGAGAGTGAAGTTCTTCTCCAGTCTGAAGGAGGAAGGATCATCCTTCCTGTAGTCCGCAAATCGAGAGCAAAGGCGAATCAACATCCGGTCCACCCATCGAAGTACATCAGGCCCATCATCGACCTCAGACTTATAAACAGCTATACGGGACATTAGGACTGCAGCAGCTTCTTGGTCGAAAGACTGAGCAATGGCAGGATCGCCAGCAGGGCCACTCAAGTTGCGGGCAACCGTGGTTACACGAAGGTGGAATTGCCCTGATGAGTGCTGGTAGTATGTTAAAAATTGTATCATGCCTTTTTGGGAGGTCTGCTGGTGAGTCGCCGGTCCTTGGCTGGCGACTTCGAAGTAGATGCCATAACTTGCTTGAGGGTCAATACCACACATCTTCCACGAGCATGTGTTTCCAATACCACATTCAGTTTCGCCCACAGAAACCGACTTCTTATTGAGGGACACAGCATGGCCAATCAAGCCTGTGACTTTGAGCTCTTTTGTCGTCAAAACCTCCAAGACAGCGTTGAAGCCCATTAGGAGGTTATCATCTCCGTCCTTTTCGAATATACGAACAAAAGACTGCTTGAACATCGAGGACGTGAAGCTATCCGTGAGAATCATATGTCCACCAGTGGAGTTGCAGAGACCTTTCATCTCAAGCAAACCGACTTGGTCTAAACAACCGGCAAATATATCGATTATATGACCGTTATGTGCCGCTCTTTTTGCCAAGTTGTCGTAGAACTAGCACCCATTAGTATCAGCCATTATATTGCCACAGGAATGACGGAAACAAACTTTCAGTGCTTTCTTGTAATATTTTACGTTATCACGATCAATGTCATGATGAGATCGTATAGGCTCGCGAAGTTCAGGTCCTACTACCATACCAGGACCTTCGGTTGCGGGTCCACCGGCAAAAAGCATTATGCGACCACCAGCATTCTGGAATGAAGACTCCATCAACCCAACTGCGACACTCAACGCGACCCCAGTACATCTCAGGCTTCGTCGATCGTTAGGTGTGGACCAGGGATCTTTTTGCAGAGATTCGAGAGCTTTTGTGAGTGAAAACTCCGCCTGCTGGACAGGCAGCAGAAATCTAGATGCTTGGCTTGTGGGAAATGGACGCCCTGCTTGAGGTTGAACACTCGGTCTTACTCCAGAGGACGACAACCCCAACATGTCCTGCACTTGTTTGGCCGTGTAGTCTTTGCTACCTCGAAATACATAAGACTTCGCACAGCTTTCGTACCCTATTTCGTGAACTTGAGCCTGCTTAAGTTGTTATTTATTGTTTGACAGAGTGTTCAGAAATTACTGCCTACCATCGTCCCGAAGGTGACAAGTCCGACCAGAGCATTTTCGGGCAACAAGCTTAAGCTCATTACTAAAGACTCTTTCAGAGAAGATAGCCCGTCGTCTTCCTGACACAAATCCACGACATAAAGGAAAATCGGCGGAGCGGGAGCAGGTCGCGATAGACGGTACTCGATTGTAGTATTCGCGGGGTGAAGTTCGGGGGGGATAGCGTTGGATGTGATATCTTTGTAATGAAGGGGAAGCTGGTTTCTTGAGAGGCAGAAAGAGCATATCCACACTCTGGCTCTGACGTCGACTTGACTATGAGTTTTGTCAGATTTTATCATCGCTGATCGTTTGTCAGGAGTCATCGGGATCATGATCGCATCTCGAATGATCGGGATACTACGAAAGAAGATTAAAAAAACAACAGGATATAACCATTTCTCCCTTACCAGAATGGGTTGAGGACAGAGCGACATGGCTGCTTGCAGGTAACAGGTTCGAATTGTAGAAGAGGTGTGTCTGGCTTTTCCTTCAACGGTGTATATAGTGCTCCGATAGGTACAACCAACCGAGAGGCTTCCTGGCAAATGCTTAGCTTCGTGGTCGTATTAAGGAGGATTTGTATTGTATACATACCATTCGTGAGCTGGGAAATACGTTCCAGCTTAAGCGCACACCGTCCCTTTCCTCAATTTCGCTCCATTGCTCTTTCAAGGCTTCGTAATCCATCCTGTTCTCGTGCATTAGGAATTGAACTTAGCTTGGTTCAGGATATGTGCTGTGACACAACTGTGCTGATACGCGACGTGAAGACGAAACAAAACTAAGAATCCGGTTGTAGTGAGATTTCATTGTGGACAGGTTGGCATCCCCTCAAACCTGGTTCGAAGTCCACAGCCAATGAATGATCTGGAAATGTGAGTATATGATGGTCCACTCTGCCTTGCTTATAGGCTACCAGGCATGTTGAAAAAAGAGATGGGTTCCAAAACTAAGATATTATTATCTGATTGAAATAAACATATTGATTGCATTACTTATCTAATGTACCGTTTTGAAAACTATAGCACTGTATGAATGTCCAAATATGCATTCTATGGTTAGTATAAGCTGCTGTAAATGTTACGGAATTAGCGGCGCAATGCTTGTACCATTGCGTCAAAAGGTCTCTGCAACCTCGGTTGAGATTGCAGTTGAATACAAGCCATTATAAGGCATCCAGCACGCAACAGTAAAGGTCTCGGACTTTGAATTATATAAAAATTATATATACTTCAAGGTAAGGTCAATGGTGCTATTTCAAAATCCAAGTAATATCATACGAACTTACCTAGAGGTGTTGTAAAGCTGAAAACCTAAAGAGTTATGTTACGAAACGTAATTTGCAACCCAATGCTTGCACTATTAAGCCAAAAGGTCTACTGTAACCTTAGTTGCATTTGCAGTTGTTACAAGCCCTTACAAGACGTTCTAGCACGTAGCAAGAGCCGGGCGCTCTATAAGCTAGCAGTCCTATGCTAGCTAATCAGGATAAGGGCCTTAATTCTTGGCCGAATCAGAGGGGATCCTTCTAAGTAAGATTTTCACAGTGATCTAGTAGAAAATTGCATTCCTAGCAGCTAGCATTAGATTCATAGTCTAGTAACTAGCCTGTGCTTACTTAAAACGTCTTAGCTAATGACTAGCGTTGCAGAGACCCCTGCCAATTTCTATATAGACATTGCGAAACTAGGATTCAAACAACGCGCAATTACTACCACCTATCACCGAATGTAATTAGCGACCTAATGCTTGCATTGACTCAAAAGGTATACTGCAACCCCAGTTGCAGTTGCAGTTGTTACACGCCCTCATAAGGCGTTACAGCATGTAACAGATATAGATAGTATTGTTATGAATAATGACTTAGCTCTATTTGAGCCTTGATTGTTTTATTAGTCTCTAAGGTCATTTTTTTATTGATTTAAACTGCATCATTGTTACGTGCTGAAGCATCCGTATTATAGGCTCTGGTCGGCACGTAGCTTGGGGGTTGTCTGCGCGTACGTTAAGACACGTTATAATAGAAGGGTGTCCGCAAGGATGCTGAGGTATGTCATTAAGGTTATATCAGAAGAGTATTACACTAGTTACGACAATAGGTAGTTAAGTGTATGTAGATAATTTATTGTTGAGTTCTACTAGAACATTGCAGAAGCTCCCTTTTATGTGTTGGCCACCACTAGTGGTGGGGCCCCCTTGTAAGGTGCGCCGTGTGGCTGGCTGCTGCGATGATGCACAGCGGGCATGGTTGGCCTCATATATCAATCAATGTAAGGTGCAGTGATCGCAATGAGCGATTACGGGCGGATCTTTTGATAGTGACCATTGGTGGAGCGGGCACACCTTCCCGGCATCTCACACCCCTCCCATAAGTGGGAACTCCTGTCTAGACCGTAACAATTATAGTTGGTATACTATGTAGTAAGCTAAGTTGAAGGCATGGTAGGCTGGTTTGAAGGGTGGCAAATGGGTTCACGGCGTATCAGGTCATGGTTTTGGTTTGCGATGCCGGCTTCGTGTTAGTATTGGCTCGTCGTCGTTTGGAGCCCACGGAATATGCTCGCCCGGGCGCTCCTTTGCTACCGTGATAATGGCTAGGTAATACATAATAGAGAATCTTATGCTAAAACAATTACCTATTGGCTGTATTACTTAGGTGACTATGAAATATAGGCGTGCTTAATTGTACATAGTACTGATCACCGCAGCGTGGTCGTGATGAATAAGGGTAATGAAGTATGCATATGCTTGTACACTCTGAATGGTCGCTGCTACAGGGTAGTGATCACGGAGCAGCGTTATGATGTTATGATCGATTAGATAGGGG
This sequence comes from Claviceps paspali, assembly GCA_013435705.1. Classification (NCBI taxonomy): domain Eukaryota; kingdom Fungi; phylum Ascomycota; class Sordariomycetes; order Hypocreales; family Clavicipitaceae; genus Claviceps; species Claviceps paspali. Next base: position 60,215 of record JABAEC010000044.1, read on the forward strand.
CCCGGACGTTGGGTCATGACAAGGATGTGCGCAAATTAAGCATACTAGTATGCTATGCGAAGATAGATGTACAGTAAGTGTACCTACCCTCAGGCTAGGTTCTGGTGGATTTACTCTCTTTATCAGTCGTCATGTGACCGAGTCGTTAATTTAGCTTTTGTTACCATGGTCGAACATGGCGCGCTACCACTTTGTTCCTCTGCAGTGTCGGCCATTTATATATACTAGTAGTCATGAGTTTGTCAGTTTTCTCAGCTACACACCGCCACAAAGTTCAACTGAGAGTTGGAGCAATACTGGAAGAAATGAGACGATTCGTTACAACCGCCAAACCCAGGGCCATTCGTCCGCTGGCCTATGACCTGCATAAACCTGCGGAACCCCAGGGTGACGGACAAAAACAATCACCTGTTCTCTTTCTTCATGGTCTTTTTGGGTCGAAGAAGAACAATAGAGGCATGAGCAAGTAGGTACTCGCTCTTAACGTTAATATTGTGCAAAGGCTTACAATTCGACCCAGGGTGCTAGCGAGAGACCTAGGTGTAGATGTTTATGCTCTGGTGAGTAAATATTTTCGCAGCAAACGATTGCAAAGTCACTCAAAATGTAGGCAATTTAAAGGACTTGAGAAACCATGGCGAGTCTCCCCATGATGTACGGCACGATTACCATGCTATGGCAGAAGATGTGTCGGCCTTTATACAAGACCAAAAACTGAGTAAAGTGACCTTGATCGGCCACTCCATGTAGGTAAAAGCCTTAAATTTTGGTAATTATCCAATGTCGCACACGCATAAGATGGCGATACGCTGACAAACTCCAAAGGGGAGCTAAAACGGCCATGACTCTAGCTCTTCGCTCTCCGGAGTTAATATCAAGCATCGTAGCGGTCGACAATGCTCCTGTAGATATGGCGTTAAACAGCGATTTCCCCAAATACATCAAAGCAATGGAGCAGATACAAGACGCCGGCATTACTCGTCAAGCTGAAGCAGATAAGATAATGCAAAATTTCGAAGAGGTAGAAAAGATTTTGCAGACTTTTAAAAATATGACCATAGTGCTAACCACGCGCAGTCTCTTCCTATTCGTCAATTTCTTCTTGGAAATCTCTACAGACCTGCAGGGGGAGGATATCAGAAGTTTCGCATTCCTCTAGAAATTCTCGGAAAGTCGTTGAACAAACTTGGGGATTTCCCCTTCAAAAACCCTCAACAACATCGCTTTGCGAAACCCTCCTTATTCGTGCGTGGGAAGAAAAGTCATTACGTTCCAGATGATGTAATTCCTGCCATTGGAGAATTTTTTCCCTGTTTTCGTCTCATAGATGTTAATGCTGGACACTGGCTCATATCGGAGGAACCGGAAGCATTCCGGCAGGGTGAGTTCTCCGATCGGTTATACTCCTACAGGTCTTAAATTTCTTGAACTCTAATTTGTTAAGCAGCCGTGGTCAATTTCTTACAGAAGGATATATGACTGGCGTAGTGTGTAATCTTATTACTGGATTTTATTGGAGGCGATTCGTAATCCGCTGTGCTTAACTACACGTTCAAATAACTTTGTGGTCAGAGAGCAAAGTGATTTAAAGAAAAGGCTTGGCTGAAGGTACATCATCTCAAATGAGCTTCGGTCACTAATAGGATTGCAAATACTATATTCAAGTTAACCAAAGCGTTCCCATATAAATGACAAATCATACATTATCTGCGATATCAATGCTTAATTCCACGATGTCGCCAGTTCCATTAGTCGACAAAAGGCACCGACAGCAGACACTCCATTATTCGTATCCACAGGACGTTCATCCTTCGATTTGCCTATGAAGATATATCACTAACTTTAAATACTGCCTGACATGACAGCGCAACATAGAAGTCCTTCATCTTCCATTTTCACATAACACGTTTTAAACCTCAGCCAGAACTCTCTCTTTAAATTCTCGCTCAACCTTCTGACCTTGGTCGTCCGTCCCCGACTCTCCGTGAAGGGCCATCAAAGCACCAAGATCAAATTTCGGGGCTTTCAGGAGCTTGACCTTGCGGATGTGTACCTGAGAGCAACATATTAGCTCACCATGGACCGACTACGACAACATTTGTCAAGAACACGTACATTTTGCAGAGGGTAGATTCCGATTGTGGATTTCTCGATCTCGCGACCGATGACTTCAGGAATGAGCTTTGAAGTCAGCTGAGTAAGAGTGCAGCTGGAGGCCTCGCGCTGGATGATATCCGTCATCTTCCGTCGAATAGCTCGAATTTGGGATGAAGCAGCATAAGTGGTCTTCTTGATCTGATTGGGGCGGCGTTTGGTGAATCCAATGGCGAACAGACGAATGAGGTAGTCATCAGTCGTCTTGACAGTGACGTTGGCTTCAATAAGGGTCTGCCACTTGCGGACGAGGGATCGCAGCTTGTCAGAAGTGAAATCAAGCCCGTGGAAGTTGGTGAGACAGTTTTTGCCTTGGACCTCGTCCACGCGAAGACGAATTTTGCGGAATGAGTGCTCCTCATCCTTTTGAAGATCAGCCAGAGACACTTCGACGATACGGCCCTTCAAAGCGTCGTTCGCATTCTTGAGACCGGTCGTACGATTCACCAGGGTCTTGCCGACACTAAGTTGGTATTAGTTGAGTTTGCGACGATCGAAATTCGGTTCCGGAGTTTGAGCAACTCACTCTCGCACGCTGAAAGAACTAGGGGCCTTAATTCATTCATTGTCAGTAAGTATTGCCTATAATTTGATGACATTACCAAGTCCTTTCAATCAAACAAACCTTGATGGAGTACCAATCCTTTCGAGAGAAGGGATCGACGGTCTTCTTCTTGAGACCTTTCTTACCCTTTGAGAGTCTCTTGTTCCTGTGGAATTATTAGCGGGCTTGTGCGCCAGTTATCCTGAGCCAAAAAGACTTACTTTCCAACCGCCATGTTTGCTGGCTGATGTATGACTTGTTGGAGAAACAGACGGTACCGGTCAGATTGATGGCGGATGAGATTATTTTCAAGTCTTGTGTGCATCAACCAAGTCCTAAGCGAGCCAGGTTCGCACGAAAAAGGAACATCTTTTCTGCGGGCTTAGAGACGTATCATGTGACCTGGGCCGAGTCCGACTAGTCCTCTTCTGCTCTAACCTATTAATAGTAGTAGCTGCACCTGGAGCGCCACCCTGGTTCGGACATCTGGACCAGTCTGGCATGGCGCAAGGGCCTGCCCTGTACCAGGTAACAATGCTTGGGAATTTAAGTCCTACCACCTACCACCTCCTACCTACTGCCAGTACGTACTTCTCCATCATACTCGACTGCTCAAAAATGTAGCGTTTGCTCTCTTGTGTAGTGTGGTTTTCTGAGCGGTTATCTGTACTAGTACTCCTAGTGCCCAGGGCTAAGACCTCGGTGAAGTTGTATGCCATGTCTCTACCAATGACGAGAAAGAAATTCGCCCGTTATCGTATCAAATGTTGGTATTTATCCAGACTCCCTCGGATCTTGCCAGATTCCTCTGCTTGTGTAGAACAGTGTCAGTTCACTCGTTTTTCAGTGTCCGATGCATTAAATTTCATCATGCTGTGCCATACGTGACTGAGGCTCCTGATTGGTTTAAAAGCAGCCACGATTTGCGCAATTTCATCAAAAATGGGTTTCAACGGCGGTAATGCGACAAACGCGAGGGCCGTCCCTTTAACTCTCCGCTGATAGTCAGCAAGGGGATGGAGTTAAAGCAGTAGCTAAACAAAGTTCGGCTGCTTGTCATACTGTACCTGGGTCATTGGGGCAATACTCACGCATCAGCGCTCTGTTTTCAATACCAATGGCCACGGCATTTGTCGGATACCTTCATATATCAATTATGGTCAATTACCGGAACTCTCTGGGCTTCGACTCTCATGAGGCACGAGGCGGTCAAGCATTTACGCATGCAAATTTCTGTAAACCCCACCGGTCTACGTCGGTAGGCAGGTATTCGGGAAAGGATACGTGTGTCTATTATGTTGAACATAAGTTTGTCGGAAATTTATCTGACTTATCTTTCTTCAATATTCGTGTTCAGTGCAGTGTGTCTGAGATGTTTTGTAGTTGAAAGAAAAAGCAGGCCGAAGTCGGTGGTCAGATGTTTCATGCTGGATTTGCTTCCTCGAGCCGATCATTGCTATTGAAAACATGATTGCAACAGTCAATATGCACGACATCACCAATTATAATTCTATAAAATATTTAATTCAACTAAACAACATATCAGACACGTGAGTTTAGCTGTGACCTAATTCTTCATATTCCACAAATTTAGACCAGTACTATGATTGCCAGATAGTTATAGAAGGATAAGACACACTGGTACTGTAAAAAACCTCAGAATTAGTTCCATCACAAACAGCTTCGCGAATTGTAGAAATACTTTGCTGTATTTATGAAACAAAAAGGTCGTGTTCAGTGGTCGATGCTGCCATCACAAGGTAAGCTGATGTACCAGAAAATATAGACTGGCCGACTTACTCTTCCCACATTCTTCCCTGAACGGATTGAAGTTCCTCAGCCGTGAGACGATTGCCAGCGGTGAAATATCCTAGCAATGCTTTTCAGTATATCCAAATTTACAACGATAGTAAAAAACTCACCTGCAGTTATCTTTGCATCAATCTCAACCCGCGAATCAGCAGGTATGAGCTCTTCAGGTAGCTCAACTCGTTCCAAGATGGGAATACTTTTTTCCTTGTTAGTTTCCGCATATCGGCTTTTAGTCAAGTTACCTACCCCTGTCCAACGATTGCATCATGTTTCATGCTGCGAAATTATATCAGTGATTGTCTGGCTTGCAAGACAGCATATTCAGATAGTGCTTACTTGCTCATGCTCAGCATCTTGTCGATCTTTTTGATGCCAAGCCAATGCAAGATGTCTGGCATAAGAGCTTGAAAGCGCATATCCTTGACCCCAGCTATATTTTCCGTTCTCAAAAAATAGTCTGAAGCCCGATCTTCGCCTCTCTTACGAGCATTGTAAACCACTTCGGCTGGTCAATTTGTCGTCTAACATTTATGCAGTAATGTCGTCAACGAAGGTAGGAACATCAACTTACAGTACTGAAATTGGTTAGTCCTCATGAACGATGTCCCTTGTAAGCAGATTATAGTTCTTGTGAATGTGCCGAAAGGGACAGGAGAAGTGTAGTTAGATGCATACCTTGGTGACCTCACCCAATGCTCTTCCTTCTTTCCTGAAGTAGATGACTACGCCACTTCCGCCATTTTGTGCCTCTTTTACAGCTTCTTCGATACCAAAAATTAGATAGGGACGGCATGTGCAAATATCAGAGCCAAAGACGTCGCTTCCGTTGCACTAAAAATGTTAGAATAATTTTGCAACTAGAGATTGGAAGACATCTTACCTCGTCGTGTATGCGTAGAGACAGTCGCACATTTTCGTCAGACATCTTTGCTGGATCACCAAAGCAGTAGACCGTCAATCCACCTTTTTACGTCAGTAAAACAACAATGAAGTGGACATTGCAACAAAAGACATACCAATTGGAGGCAGAAAAAGTTTTATGTCACCACGTGTGATCAACTGCATTTGTTAGCTCGAGAAATGATATCTTCATTTGAAATACGGACTTCAGGGTAGCTGCCTCCGGTATGTTCAAACAGAGAACGGCGAAGAGTTCCCTCATCTGTTATGACGTCAGACAATATATTCCAGAGAGTAAAGGGATCCAAACCTACCAATACCGAACCTCTCTGCAACACCAGGAAGATACCAGACCTAAGTTCCCACATTAGTTATATAACTCAACTTAGCTTACCTCGAAAGAAACAACTAACTGGTTCAACAGCAAACTTGGTAACGGCAAGTTCGCCAAGCTCGTTGAGGCACACTCTGCCATCTGGTACACTTGGACATAATTACTATACGCGTTATGCCACCAGATGAAAGATGATATCTCTTACAGTCGCCCTTTCCTGACACTCTCTTCGAGTTCGGGAAGCTATTATATTGAGTCAGCGGATGGAAAAAGGAGGATTGATACAAATGCTGCAGACCAAAAGTCTGTGCTTACCCTCATGTGCGCCTTCGTGATGGCAATCGTCGGTCGTAGATCAACTGTATTGGATGAGATAAGATCAAACGATATGTGGCTAGGTGGTCACCTTGTTCATTTTCCATGAGGTTCCTGAAGATCCATGGAGTTAAATGACCCCAAGGATCCATGGCTACAATTTTACGAGGATCTCCCCAATGAAGGAAAGGACCGATCTGGGCGGCGGGCTCGGTATTCGTGAAATCAGGCCTTGGCAGAATGGTGATTAGTTTTAATGAGCAACATAATCTGCAAACCATTCACGCACCTATGATCGGTATTCAACTCTTTGCTAGCAACGGCCAGGGCATAATATATGGCGTACGATCCTCCACTATATTGATCTGTCAGTTTAATTATGGGATTTTCGACTGATTCTGATCAACTTACTGAGCTAAAACGAAGAAAATGCGTGGAAGCAAATTAGAACACGTTACGAGAGAAGAGAGATATTGCGTCTAACCTCCAATAGCTATATTATAGTAAGCATATCAGTTTCGTCCTTTTACCGGATTCAAGTGAGCTACAGACCATTACGGCGTCTTATAGTGGACGGGGATCGAGAAACCACAACCGGGCCGCGTTTCAGTGGATCCGGATTACCCCAATCCATTGTCACTGGATCGATCCCGATTTGCTTTGGGTATGTCCTAGATGCCAGTTGGCTTCTGTCATTCCCAACTCCGGTCGATTTGGGTTTGATTACATACGTGAGGATAATGCGCGATGCCAAGTTGGACCGTGAACTTGGAGCACTGGTCGCCGATGCTGCGGTTGTTTCGCATTCCATGGAGGTGTCATGGATGGCTGCTGAAGCCGGCATTGTACAAGTTGCATCGTATTCGAGTGATTCGGTCACCGCGGGAGTCTGGGAAGCAATAGTGGATTGTGACAGTTGAGCATTCCCTCCTTCCATCAAAGACTCCACCATAGTCAACTGTACCTGATCCTGTCGGATTCGGTGGAGAGTATCCGTTGAATCGACGTCTGTAGGATTTTTAGCCATTATTAGGAAAAAATGACGTGGGACAATTGGCAAGGAGAGTTGTTCCAACAGAGCGCGAAATTTACTGCAAGATATGTAGGTGGCAGAAAGAGAGAGATTGACAATAGGAACGGACATTCACGGAGAAACAACATCACCCGACCCCTCATTGAGAACCAAATGCAGTAATTCGTGCCGCGCTCCATTTTTATGGTTCCTGTCAAGACACGCACTACTGAAGGGGAATAATTCCTAAAATAGCTATATCGAGAAACAAAAACAACTAATTTCATGACATTGTCTTCGCGAGGTTGATTCAGATAGATGATAGAATGATTGCGAATTTATATTCTGTTTGAAAGACTGGCATATCCTTGAAGACCTTGGTGATGATCTGTAGGTGTTATGGTCTAGCCCGATTGGGCAATCGCCGGTGTCTGCGCAGACAGTGGTCACCCACACTCCTTGGCTAAGCAAAAGAGTACGTATTGATCAGGTTGCAGCTAGACCATCACAGTAGGTATGATATTAAACACATAAGTTACACTAACTAGTAAGTATTAAAGTGGGTACCCACAAGTTTGTTAGCGCGACGTGCGTTCACACACTTTTACATCATAACATATTCTTTTAGCACGTAGCTTGAGGTATCCGTGCATACGTTGAGATACGTTATAAAGGTATTGCACTGGTTATAGTTAAGGTGGATAGGTAAATGTATGGTTAAAGATTCTTATCTCTTTCCTAAGGTGTAGCAGGGGCCCTCCTTTATATGATGGCTTCCACCGAAGGTAGAGACCCATTTGTCAGTGGAAGTTCCCGTTGAGACCGTAACAATAACTTTCCACCACAATGCCTCATAAATGTGCCTCTGGAAATATAGTATTGATAAATTATTCAAAGAAAACTAGGCTTTCCGCAGCTTAAAAATCTGCAAAAACCACAGAGATGTGTTAGGTAAGTCCTTTTTAAAGTATGTTTAAATGTAATGTACTGGCAAGGTGCGACCGTTACGCCAAGGGTATCAAAAAGATCCGCCAGTAATTGCTCATTGCGATCACTGCACCTGAGATTGGAATATGAGTTAGGACGTAATGTTACGTGCTGAAGCCGCCGTATTATCGGCTCCAGTCGACACGTAACTTGGGGGGTATCCGCGCGTGCGTCGAGATACGTCATAAAAGGTGGAAGTCTGCAGAACCTATCGAGACTTTATTATAAAGGTGGAAGTCTGCAGAACCTGTTAAGACTTTATTATAAAAGAAGAGGATTACACTAGTGTATAAATATATAGGTAGTTAAGTGTAAGAGTAAGGTAAAGTAATATATATAATTATTATTCCTCTTCTTCTTCTATAAGTTAGGGAAACCCCCTTTTATAGGGATGTCTTCTACTAGATATAGGGGGCCTCCCTAAAATAGAGGTTTCTAGTTAGGACTATAATAAGTCCTCCCTTTTATAGAAGAAGATAGCTTATCCTAAGCTAAAGAAAATAAGAAAAGAATTCTATAAATAAGTATTCCTACTAACTATCCTAACTTCTACTATACTTCTTAATTCCTTATTCTATATTTTATTTACTATTATTCTCTAGCTATTTATAGTATTTCTATAAGTTATAATTAGTTAATATATGCTACACCTAGGTTATTGTATATAATATAGTAGATATTATTTATTATACCCTAAACTATATCTTAATAGAGGAGGGCTATTTTAAGGACTCTTTATTATTAAGGATTCTATATAGTATTAATTATATAGAGGTTAAGGTCTTAGATAAGGATTTATACCTATTCCTAGTAGGTAGTAAGATAAGAACTACTAGTAAGACTCTCTATAGTTTTATAGACTATAGTATTATACCTATATTTATCTATATAGTATACTATATACTAGTTACTTATATTAAAAACTAAGGAAGTTATAGCATTAGTAATAGCCTAGAGGTAGTTAGTAAGTTCTATAATTTTTATAGATTACTCTATATATATTTTACATAAGCCTCTTACCTACTATATTTAGCTAAGTATAAATATACTAATAGCTAGAAGAGCTAGCTAATTATATATTAGCTATTTATCTAAATCCTTAGTACTATTACTATTTTCTACTATCTTAATAAAGAATTTAAGTAGGTACTTTACTTTAGTAGTAGTAGCTAAAGGAGGCATAGAGCTTTTAAATGCCTAAGTGTTTTTAATGCTATAAAGGATGTAGCCCTAGAGGTCTTAGGATTAGAAGAAAGTAGAGATATTATAGTAAAGGTTACCTACTATCTATATAAGGGACTCTATATCTAATTCTATAGTATATTAGAAGAATTCTAATAAGGTTTTATTAATTATTAGGCCTTTATGCCTTCTTACTTACTATTAGAGGTGCCTATAGAGTTAGTAAAGCTATTAGAGTAGGAAGATATAGTGGAAATTTCCTTTAATTATATACTTAGGCTAGGCTAATATATAGAGTTTGTAAATAAAGAGGGGGAAGTTAGCTCTATAGTTAAGAAGTAGCTATTGTCTTTTATCCCTTACCCTCTACTAGGGATTACTATATTACTATAGGAGTTTAAAGGTAGCTATACTTTAATTATAGATATCTTCCTTTATATAATATTTGCTCTTTTAATAGACTAAGTCTCTATAAAGGCAGGGTATATTAGCAGCATATTCTTTATAGCCTTCTATATTACTATACTTAATTATTCTAGCTATTAATACTATAAATTTAGCTTATATATAAGTAAATGTAGTTATTAGTTTCTATTAGAAAGGCTTACTATAATTAAAAGGTAGAAAAAAAGGGTAGAAAAGAGAGGGTAAGGTATATATAAATTCTAGTTTAGAGTAGGTATAAAAAGAGGGGGAAGCTATAGTAATAGAAAAGTAAATAAAAGGTAACTTCCTTCTAAGTATTAACTTCTATAGGTAATATAAGGTATTCTTCCTTTTAGGTTTTATATACTTTACTATTTTATTTATAATATATAACTTTACAATTTGCTTAGTTATTTATAGGTTATAGACTTCTACCTATCTATAGTAGAGAAATTATAGAAAGAGAAAGGGTGTCCCTTAGTAAAAAAAAAATAGAGTGTCCTTATATAATAAGACCTAAAGACATTATTCTTTTATACTATATTTGCCTCCTTATTTATAATATTGCAAATATTATCCCTTATGCCTCTAATTACGTCTTTATAGCAGAGGGCTACTTTAAACGCCCTTTATTACTAAGGGGAGTGTACTATATTAATAGTATATATATTAAGCTCTCTAATAAGTTCCCTTATCTATATCTAATAAGCTATAAGGCTAGCATAGCTAGTAAGGGATCTTATTCTATTGCTAGTGTTAGCGTTATACTCTATAAATTTACTATAGTAGGCTAGGTGCTAGTTCTATATAGTGAAAATTGCTTTATTTATATTACTAGCAATAGCTTAGAGATAGCTAGAGAGTTCTATGCTTTTTATAAATAATTTAGCTTAGGTGGTTAGTAGGGTTCTTAATTAGTATAATTAACTATATAGAAAGGTACTACTGTCTAAGATAGTTAGCTAGGAGTAGTTTAGCTAGAATTCTACATCTTCTGTGTTTTTATTGCTTTCTACTATAGTTATAAAGAAGTAAAGTAATTATTAGCCTTTATCTAGATTAGTAGTAGAAGGGTTAGGTTTATTATTAATAAGAAGGTTTTTAAGGCTAGCTATAGTATACTTCTAGAGATTATAAGATTAAAAAAACATAAATATATTATAGAAGAGGTTCTCTATTATCTAGATAAGGCCTTCTACACTAAGTTTAGTAGTATATATATAGAATTTATTAAGAAGGGTAATAGAGTATTTGCTATTAGGGCTGGTTACTTATTATTAAAGGACTTTATATAGATAGTATAGCTATTATAGTAGGAATATATATTAGAACTCTCCTTTAATTAGATTATTAGTATAGTAGGAGTAGTAGAGTTTATAGATTATACTAGGGTAGCTATTATTATTAATAAGGAAAGGTCCTATTTCTCTATTTCTAACTCTATATTATAGATTACTATCTTCCTATAGTAGAAAGAAGGTAAGGTCTTATTAGCTATAGGTGTCTTCTATTATACTATATTTAGCCCCTTAGGGATGTAATTCTCTATAGGTTTTAGGCATTCCCCTATAGTATTAGTTTATAATAGTAAAAGGTCCTAACTTAATTAGTAAGGTAGTGTATATAGGATTTATCTATACTTCTTAAAGGGGGGAATAGCTGCCTTTATATCTAGTAGTAAGTTAAAAGCACTAAGCTAGCATTTATTTAGTAATAGGTAGGTAAGTTAATTATAAGCCTTATATAAGGTAAAGCTGCCTATGCTAGGAAATAGGAAATTTACAAATTCTAGGGGGTTATTTATAATATATAATGTTTTTATAGGGAGTGACTTTATAATCTACTTAATTATTAGTAATAGTAGACTATTACTTATCTAATGCCTAGAACTACTACTAAGGGGTAGGGTATAGTAAAATATATAGTAAGGTGTTCTTAGGCTACCCCTTACACCTCCTTGCTTTCTATTAAGTAGAGAATTATATTAGTTAGGGTAGTTCTAACCTCTAGTAGATATATAATAGCCTTATATATCTCCTACTACTATAGGTTAGATACTATAGTAATAGTATTAATATTTAGATTAATAGTAAGAGTATAGGTATGTCTCTAATTATTGTAAAGGGTAAGATTCCCCCTAGCAGCGTCTAAGGTCTTATATATTTATTAGTTGCTAGCCTTACTAGGTAGTTGGCCTATTTTATTATATATTAGGGTGTGTCTAAGGCTAAGGGAGATGTTGTTAAGTTGGCTATAGAGCTCTAATATATAGTTAATAAATTAGCTTTAGGCTGGGATTTAGGCCCTATAATCTTAGGAGTGTAGGTAGAGGAAATTGCTAGGTATTCTACGTAATCTCCTATAGTAGTGTATTACTAGGGACCTCTAGAAGGGGTTATTATGGTTTTCTGCTAGTATTATAATAAAATTAAGAAGATGTTTTTTCTTATCTAAAGCTGCTAGAGTAGGAGTTCCTTAGTTAGTATAGATTCTAGCACTATCTAGGTTAGATTTAGCGTGCCTCTATAAGTTATAGGCCCTAAAGAGTAGCTTAATATTATAATAAATTTATTAAGGTAGCTAGATAAGGGCTTTAGCACTAAGTTCTATAGAGTAGTATTAGAATGCCTAGAATAATTTATAAATAGTTGCTACTTTATTACTATATATAGCTTATCTACTAATAGCTATAGTTATATCCTAGTTTACTCTTTAGAGAAAGGAGAGGAGGAAGAAGTATTATAGTTCTCCTTCTATTAGTTCCTACTAGTAGATTAAGTAGTATAATTTAAAGATAAAAGCTAGGTAAGCTATATTACCTTAATCTCTAGTAGAAATGCCTCTAGCCCTTACTTATACTCTTAGGTTGCTATATTCCTCTAATATCTAAAGGGTTCTATTATAGCTAAAGTAAATATTGCTAATTTCTTCCTTAGACTACTGCAGCTAGTTAAGATTCCTATAGGGTAGAATAATAACGCGGATTACTAGGAGCAATATAATGTTCTTTTTTTAACGCTGTTTTCCTTATCTAGTGCGTAAGATTCTAACGTTTAGATGGGTATATTATAGGTCCTAGATTGCTGCTTATTAATAGTAAGGAATTGCATTATAAGAGCAGGGGGGTAAGGTTTTCCTTAAATAACTAAAAAAGGGGGAAGGCATTATAGTAAGTATATAGTAATAGGTAGGTAAGTTGTTAGTAAGTCTACGTAGGTCTGCTAGTTTCTATAGTTAGAGCGTAGGAAATAGCTTTAGTTATAGGCTTTATAATAGGTTTATATAATGCATAACTTTATGTTGCGTTAATATTTTAATTTATAGACTTCTGTAATCTATCTATAAGAAAGGTAGGAAAATAAGATAAAACCTCTTATAGGTATATTATTTATTTAGTAAGCTATAGCTATATTATTAGGTAAAGAAGATAGAAATTATAGTTAGTATAGTGTAAGTAAAACATTTTTAGGGGTGGTTAGCAAAAGTAGTGTGCCTTAGGGCGATTTTTATAGCAATTTTCCTAGTATAGTAGTGTGTAATACTAGTAGTAAGGTAAGTAAAGCTTATAGAGTAGGTAGATTAGTTAAATAGGTTATTAATAGCCCTTTTTCTACTAGTTTTAGTAGTCTCTATTAGTATAGTTTGTATTACTAGGGTAATGCTATTTAGTGCCTTCTACACTAGAGGGAAAACTAATTATATAGCAATCTTTAGCATAGCTAAGGCTTTTAGCAGCAGCTTACTTAGTAGTTTTGCTGTTATTATTATTTTTATAGTTAGCAGCATTAGTATCCTAGGGGCTAGGGGTAGTCCTACCTCTAGCAGCACTATTAGTTTGCCTTATTAGCTATCTGCTATTCCCTATAAGTCTAAAGGGTTTAACTCTATATATAATTAGGTTATTTATATAGGGCTAGGTAAGGCAGATAAGTTATGGTTTTTGCGTTTATAGTGTCTCTAGTCCTTACTTCTACTCCTAGGGGCAGCTGCTAGGTTTACTAGCTAAAATCCACTACTTAGGAGGTAAGTTCTTCCCTATATTGTTAATTCTATTATGCCTAGTAGGTGCTATATTACTATATAGAGTATTATAACTATAGTTTATAGGCTTTCTACCTCCTTATAGAGGGCCTTAACCTTTTTATTAGTAGCTATAGTAGTATTAGCTGCTACCTTAGATAATACCTTCTGTTTTACTACTACTATTATAGCTGCGCTAAGGCGTTCCTCTAGTTTAGCAATACAGCTAGTAGTCTTCCTAGCTAACCCCTTAATCCTTTTATTAATAGTAATAGTAGTGCTATCTTAGGAGGCGTTAATTAGTTTAAGTATAGCTTAAAGTCCCTATTTCTACCTTCTAAGAGCTTTCTTATAGTTAGCAGTAATTTTTTCTAAGGATGTAGTAGATGCCTAGAGTACTGTAATTTAGTAAGGAATTTTACTTTTTACTGCTTATGCTAGAATAGGGTTAGTCTTAGTTGTAGCTGCAATCCTAGAGAGGTAGAATTATCTAAGCAATGTAAGATATCCCCTAAGGGTGCTATTAAGGGCACTATATACTATATATATATATTCTATAATAATAATCTTATACATAGGTAATTAGTTAGACTATAGTTTATTATTGTAGAAGCCTCTATTATAATAGATAAAGACTGCCTTTTTTAGAGCCTCTCTTATAGTATACACTACTAGGACTTCTAACTTTCCTTTATACCCTACTATGCTTTCTAGTGCTTTATAGATCTCTTAGTAGTTTATTATAACCCTAATATATAGGTTATATAAAGGGTTGTTAGTTTTAACGCTAAAACTATTAGCTATAATATTAGTGCCTACTATATAGAATTCCCAGCCTATAATATATAGAGTATTAGTAAATAACTATAGCTTTTTTATATTCCTTTTTTTGTTAGTGTATCTCTATATAGTGTATGTTATCCTAGCGTTAACTTTAGCTGCAAATACAATAATATCCTCTATAGTCTATAGGTTATACTGCTTTCTATCTATACAGCTAAATTAATAGAAATGCTAATAGGGGTGAAACCCCTATATATATACTGCTGTTTCTACTCTAAGCGCTTAGAGATTATGCTTTCTACTCTTACACACCCTATTAGTAAGGTTATTATTATTCTTCTTATTGCTATTATTTACTAAATTAGAGGCTAGGTTATTGCTACTATTAAGTCTATTATCCTAGTGCTAGCTATTATTAGGCTTATTAGAGCCTTTGTTGTCTATAATATAGTCTATAGATCTAATAGTATTTTCTATTGCTAGTAGGAGTTGGTTAGCACTAGACCCTTATTATAATATAGGGTATAGGGTGTTAATTCCTACTATTATTGTATTATTCTTAGCTAGGGCAACTTTAAAATGCTCTTCTAAAAATTCTACTATAAGGTTAGCGCTAAAGAGGGTAGGGGATTAGTCTATTATTAGTATAAAGAGGCTACTTAGTGCTGCTAAATAAAGCTAGAGAAATGCTAGGTGTAGTAGTAAGTCTAGGGTGTATAGTATAATATACTAGTAGTATATTTTATAATTAAGGTCTAGGCTAAAGTAGTGGATAAATTCTTCCTATATAGTATATATAACCACTAGTAGGAGCTAAGGTTAGTGTAATAGTCTATATAGTGCTTCTTTTAGTATCTATAGTATAAAATTAGGAGGTTTAGTATAAGCTTTAGTCTATATATAATACTAGGTATTAAGCTAATCTAAGGGATTGCTAGAGGGGTTAAAGGTTGTAGTAAATATCTGTAGGAAATTAATATTAGAGAAAGCTAAAGGTTTAGAGCTACTAATAGGGGAATAGATTATATACTTACTAATTTTAATAAAAACAAGGGGCTTTAGGTTAGCATAATAACTCTTAATGCTCTATAGCTATAATAATTATAATATAAGGGGTTAAAGAAAGGAGGTAAAAAAGAAAAAAGAAGGGAAAGGAAAGGAAAGAGAGAAAAAGGGGTTAAATTAAAAAGAAGGATAGTTAAAAAATTTATACTAAGCTTACTTTAGGTAAGTAAGTTAGAAGTAAGTTTTAGGGTTGTATAGGAATTTGCCTTAGAGGTGTGGTTTCCTACTAGTAAGGGTTTCCTATATATACCTTTTGCGATTTTGTAGTGTAAGGTATGTTGCTAGTGAATTATGCTATGTTTTATAGGTTAGAGTCTCTTATAAGGCAGTGCTTATAATACTCCTTATCCTAGTTAATAGTATTCTTCTCTAGGTAAGAGTTAACCATTTCTACTATATTAATATATATTTCTTCCTCTAAGATCTATTAGTTGTCTTTTGCTAAGAATCCTTTCTAATAGACTAGGAAGTTAATCTATAGTTTCCTTCCTTTCTTCTAGTAGATTCTAATCTAATAGTTCTTAATTCTTTTAATTTCCTAGTAGTCTACTTTACCTAATTCTATAAGGTTAATAGGTAGTAGTAGGGGTTTAGCTCTTCTAAAGGGGTCTGCCTCTTACTATAGTTTCTAAAGCTAAGCTGCTAATACTACTAGATAAACCTTAGAGTTTTAGGGGAATTCTAGCTAAAAGAATAGGGAAGACATCTTTTTAAGGACCTTATAAGGTCTAGCTCTTTAAGGTAACTATTTTCTCTTTAGCTTCTTTAGGAGTTTATATCTAGTATAGAGTCTAAGGTAGACTATATCTCTAATATTAATATCTATAGGGTTGTGCCTAGTATTATACCTAATTTTAGTAAGGGCTGTAGCTATTATTATAGTAAGTTCTACTTCCTTCTAGTATAACTTTTAGAGAGCCTCTATATCTAGGTTGTCTAGACTACTAAGGGATTTATTAGGGTTAGCAAGGAGGTTAATAATAGTAAGGGGCTTATAGCTAAATATAAGCTTATTAGGAGATTAATTAATAGGGGCTAATATAGTATTATTAAGATAGTATTATAATGCTAGTATTACTAAGACCTATAGGACATCTAGGTTAGTAGCTATGTAATATTATAGAGTAATAATTACTATTTAGTTCTTCCTTTTAGCCACTCTATTCGTTTAGGGGTGGTATATAGTAGATATAAGGAGCTTAGCTTCTAATTTATAGAACAGTAAGGTCTAGAGTTTAGACACAAATTTTAGATTATAATTACTAATAATTTCCTTAGGAAGACCCTAGTTAGTAAGATACAGCCCCTTAAGGAGGAGTCCTACCTAGATTTTAGTAGTGTATAACTTATACCCTAGGATAAGGATTATTTTCTTACTAAATAAGCAATTTACTAGGCATAGTAAGTTATAAGTATTATAGCCTTCTACTATCTATATAGTATTAGTAGAGCTAACTTCTAGTATATTAGTAATAAAGTTAAGTAAAATATAGTAGAAAGGGACTAGTTTAGTTTGTAAAGGCTTTATTTTACCTAGGGGTTTGGTTTAGAGTACTGCATTTTCCCTATATATATTATAGTATATAATATAGGTGTGAATTTAGCTACTTATCTATAGAAAACTAACTATAGATAGCTCCTTAGCTATCTATTTAGCGCTAAAGTAATAATAGTTATTATAAGTAAGTTAAAGTAGGGTCTTAATATAGCTCTAAGGGATATATAGTCTTTAGCAGCCTTTAGCATCCTAGTAGTAGAGTAGCCTATTATCTCTAAGATCCTATCTATAGAGTAGGATTCTAGGTTAATTTCTATTAGTGCATTACTGCTTCTCCCTATAGGCTTTTATTCTATTAATAATTTAGCTGTATTTTATATTGTGTAGGTATCCTATTATAATAGAGCTTTTTATCTTATTATTAATAATTATAGTTGCTAAGAAATCTTCCCTAAAGTACATATATGCGTTAAGTTTATTAAAATAGCTGCAATCTACTGCCTTATAATAGCTAACGTCTACTAGTAATTAGGAGAGTGTGTTAGGAACTATATTTAGTGTTCTAAATATATAAATTACTTAGAGTTTAAATTATAATAAGTAATTAGCAACCTTTACTAATTTAAGGTTAGCCTTATTAAGGTCTATTATAGTAAGTAAGGTATACTAGATTATACCCTTTGCTAGAGAGTAATCTATAATAATGTTTATAGGCTAGGAATTTAACTAAGCTATTTTTTATAGCTTATACATTCCCTAGGTAATTACTATAACCTCTGCTTCTATAAAGCTATATTGCTTTTTAACTATAGATATTAGCCTAGAGAGGAATAAGATAGGTTATAGTTAGTTACTACTAATATCCTTTTTAGGGATGCTTTCTTTATTCTAGTTAATAGCTAGTTAGAAGGTGTATAATCTAAATCCTTCCTTATAGGCATTAACTTTAAAGAAGAGGGGTTGCTTTAGGTTATAGTGCTATAGTAGAACCTTAGTGTAAAGTAGATTTCTAATAGCTTTAAAGGAGGCAATTTCCTACTCTAATAGGGTAAATTTCACCTATTAAGCTATGCGTTTCTGTGTTTACTTTAACGCTCTAATTAGTAGTTTATTCTTTATATAGAGCTCCTAAAGTAAGGCTGTCTTCCTCTTCTATAGAGGTTTAATGTAAATATTATACTAAGGGATACTAGCTTAGAGAAATCCTACTATACTAATAAAGGTTTTAAGTGTAGAGAGTGTTGTTAGCATTTATAGGTTCTTAAATGCCTTAACCTAATTGCTAGTATTAGTAATACCTTCTGTATTAATAATAAATCCTAGCAGCTAAATAGAGGGATACCTAATAAATAATTTCTTTATAGTAATGTAAAGTTGGCATTTTTTAAGGATTTAGAACACAACTTTAAGGTGCTGTAGGTGTTTATTAAGAGTATCTAAGAAGATAGTAATATTATTAATATAGACTTAAATAAATGCTCTATAGTTGTAGAATTCTTTATCTATAAATTATTATATATATATAGGTAAGTTCTTAAAACCCTATATAGCTATATGTAATACTTTAATGCCTCTTTTAGAGATAATAGCTATTTAATTATAGTATTCTTACTACACTAGGAGCTAATTAAAGAAACTAGATGCATTAAGGAGGGATATCTATTTTTTACTGTAGGCGTCCCTTATAATATTGCTTTAGTTTAGTAGTGGGTAGACGTTTAGGATAGTAATGCTATTAATAGGCCTTATATTAATTACTACTTATCCTTTATATTCTTTCTCTATATCTCTTTATATAAGAAAGCTAGGGTATAGATAGGGTGCCTTTTCTCTACTACCTAGGTATAATACCTTTCTAGCTTTATGCTTTTTGTTAAAGATTTTATAGAATTTCTTAAAATCTTTATAGCTAAGGTTATATATCTATAGTAGCTTAAGCTAATTTTACTATCTATTAATAAAGTTAATTTTTATTTACTCTTCTTTAGGTATAGGCACTACGCCTTTATTATAATATATATTGTATTTATTAGTAAGGTCTACTAACTTCTTAGCTATAGTAGGGTTAAGGTTTACAACTTTAATACTAAACTTATTTAAGATAAAGGGTACTTTATCTAGGTAAGAGATTCTATATAATAGGATTCCTCTATTAACTACTTTTAGGTCTAGGTTATTAATAGTTTCCCCTACTTTATAGGTTTTAGTAATAGAAAAGGCGTATTCTATTTCTTAAGTCCCTTTGCTAAACTAGGGAATGTTAATGTTTTTACTGTAAAATTCGGAATATTTGTGGATGTTTGCTATAGTATAGTGGGAATTAACTACAGCCATCCCTTCTAGGTAGCCTAATTACTAATTTAGTTAGATATAGAGTATATAATCTAAGTAGTTATATATAGAGAGAGTCTTATTCTAGCCCTTCTTAAGTATAGTATTAAAAATCTAATGGTTTTGCAATATAAAATAGTATATACTTATATCTTCTAGGTCCTTAAGGTCCTCCTAGTAAACCTACACTTCCTCTATATAGTATAGTAGGATTATTATATTATTTACTATAGTAACCCTTTGTATAGAAATAAGCTAAGGGGGGCAGAAGATTTAGCCTAGAGTAGTTATATTATAAACTAAGTGGAAAACCACTCTTAGCTTAATAAAATCAATCTTAATGCTATAATTGTATATAAAATCCATGCTAATCAGCATTTTTAGAGTAAGTTTCTTTATTACATCTATAGTTACTATAAAGTAGCCTAATACTAACTTACCCCTAGCTTTACCTCTTATATAGAAGTTAAAGGTAGCTATTTTAGTAATATAGAAGGAGGAATTTACCTTATTTACAGATTTTGGTTGCTAGATGCCCTATATTATATTGTAGCTATACTACTTAAGCTATTCTTTATTAACTAGGATAGATAAAGTACTAGTGTCTAGGTAAATTTTGTAGTCTACACCTTAGTTATTAAAACAAAGGTTTATCTTAAGGTATATTATTGTTTTTATCTTACTAGAGATTTCTACTTAGTAAGGGTAAGAGACTACTTTAATTACTTAGCTATTAACTAATCCTCTAGATATAGTAATACCTTTTATCTAGTCTATCCCTACTATATAGGGTAGTCTAATATAAAAGGCGTTAATAAAGTTAGATTCTTCTTTATTACTATTATCTTTAATAACACCTTCCTTAATAATATAGTATCTAGATATAGTAAGGTAGGCTTCCTTAGCTTTAGCATCTAAGTTATTAATAACTATAATGTAATTAGTATTATTACTATTACTTAGAGCCTATTTCTTATAATAGCGCTTATTACACCTAAAGGGTTATGGTAGGGGTAACTTAAAGTAGGTTTTACAGCCTTCTTTACACTATTTTAGAGTATTAGTTATCTTTTTGCTAGAGTCTATATTATTTTTAGTCCTCTTATTATTATCCCTACTCTACTATAGTTCTTAGTAGTAGCCTTTCTATAGGTAGCTTCTATTCCTAGAAAAGGGGCAGAGATATCCTTACTAGGGAGGGTTTTTATTACTTTATTCTCTATCTAAGTATTATTGCCTATTAGAGCTATAAGGGTTATAGTAGTAACTAAAGTACTTTTATTAGTAAGGGCTTCTACTATACTCCTACTAATCTTAATAGTATAGTTATTAGTTCTAATATACTTCTACACCTATATCTATAGAGTCCCTATTATTAGATTCTAATTTATTAGCTACTATATAGATAGTTATAGAATCCTTACCTTAGTTAGCTTATTAGTGGTTTTTTCTTTTAAAGAGGAAATCCTTAAGGTTGCGTTTTTTCCTATTAATAAGTTTAATATAGGCATTATAGTAGTCTATTTCTATAGAGGTTAGGTAAATTTGCCTAAGTTTAGGATATAGCTTATAGTAGAGATAAACTAATAGCTAGAAATCATTAGATTTACTATTTGCCTAAGTATAGTAGAATACCTTTACTATAAAGTTATATAAGGATGCGTTAGAGAGAATGTCTTCTCTAGAGAACTTAGCTTAGTTAAGCTATACTATAGCATCTTAGACCTTAATACTAAATTCCTTCTGGATAGTAGTAAATATTATATTTAGATTATAGAAAATAGCAATCTTTTCTTTATTATTAAGGTACTAGTAGTACTATATTAGGGCAGTGCTATAGAAAAGATACTATATTTAGTATAGAATCTAGTCTTATTAGCTAGGTCCTATATAGTTAAAGTAGTCTTTAATAGACTAGATCTATAGGTCTATATCTATAAAGACTATTATTTTACCTTTATGCTTAATAGCTATGCTATTAATATCCTTAGGATTTATCTTAGGATTTAGATATCTAATATCCTCTATCTTCTAGGAGGAATTAACTAATTTATTAATAAGTATTACAACTTAGCCTACGTTTACTGGCTTATAGGGTAGACCTCTATTCTAAAGGTATTCTATTATAGAAGGTAGACATTCTACGCCCTAAGTGGTAGGTAGCTTAGTTATATACTCTTTATAGTAGATAGTAGAGTAGGTATTATTCTAGGGATAGTTAGCTTAGGTATAGGGATATTCTATCTTCTATATACTAAGTTCTATATGCCTTACTAAGGTTATTCTAATACCTTAGGATCTAAAGAATACTATAAGTTATTTTATATCTATAGTAGAGGTCTATCTAGTAAGTACTATAGATTATAGTTTAGACTTAGATAGTTACTACTAAAATTCTGCTAAAAGGGGTGCTATTTAGTTAGTAGCTAGCTTTAGGGCTAGGGTAAAGTAAGTTCTAGTCTCTAAGTAGTGTATAGCCTTATTAAGGTTATTTTATATAGAGCAATAGATACTATTAAGTGTAATTTTCTATTACTCTCTTATATTAAGCAATATTTACTTAATTTTACTAAATATACTAGATTCCTATTATTAATAGTAATTATTATTATAGGAATAGGGGAATTTCCTTTCTTTATAGTAAGGCACTGCCTTCTCTACTTAGTTAAAGCCTATAGGGCTTATAGAAGTAATAGAAGGGGCCTTAAACTTATTATATATAGTGTAATAGTAGATTAGGATTCTAAGGGGTATTTCCCTTTAAGAGATAGTGCTATAATAGCTGCCTTCTTAGGAAGAGAAGTTAGTATCTTTTATAAAGAGTAAGATAAGATTTAGGGTCTTTAATAGTCCCTTCTCCCTTAGGCTAGAATTCTTTTCTATTAAGGTATCTTCTTAGGGTATACTAAATATTCCTATATTATTATCTATCTCTAGTAGTATAGTACTATCTTTAATAGATACTAACTCTATCTCTTTAAGATTCTTATTAAGATTAAAAAGTCTATCCTTTTAGGTAATGTAAATAATGCCTTTTATAGTTTACTACTTAGTACTTACTATAATAAGGTCTATAGAATTCTAGTAGGATAGTCTTTTAATAACTATAGGTTTTGCTTAGAGTTAAAGTTTACTATTAATATACTAATATCTAGTAAGGGAGTAGAGGTTTTCTACTTTCTTAGGAGATATAAGTAGTCTTCCTCTATTTCTATAGTTAGGGAATTCTTAGTAAAAGGCCTAGAGATAGTATATAAGGTGTATTTAGTTTTCTAATATTAACGTAAGGGTTAGGGATTTTAGACTAATAGGTTAAGTTTGCTAGTTATCTAGGGTTATTAGTATAGAAATGATTGCCTCTTATATAGTAGTAGGCGTATAAAAGAAATAGTAATTGCTATTAGTTGTTATATACTAAAGCTGCTATATTATTAGCTCTAGTTAACATATAACTTAGGGGGTATCTATGTGTGTATTAAGATACGTTATAAAAGGTGGAAGTCTACAGAACCTGTTAAGACTTTGTTATAAAGGTAGAAGTCTGCAGAACCTATTAAGACTTTGTTGTAAAAGAAGAGGATTACACTAGTATATAATTGTATAGGTAGTTAAGTGTAAGAGTAAGGTAAAGTGATATGTATGATTATTGTTCCTCTTCTCCTTCTATAAGTTGGGGAAACCCCCTTTTATAGGGATGTCCCCCACTGGATGTGGGGGGCCTCCCTAAAATGGAGGTTCCCGGTTGGGACTGTAACACGTAAGCTGTGCCAGCGGTGTTACGTGATGAAGCCACCGTATTATAGGCTCCAGTCGGCACGTAGGTTGGGTGTAAGGTGCGCCGTGTGGCTGCTGCGATTAATGCACAGCGGGCATGGTTGGCATTATATATTAATGCAAGGTTCAGTGATCGCAATAAGCAATTCCTGGCGGATCTTTTAATAATCATTAGTATAGTAGGAATACCTTCCTATTATCTTATAATAGTAATTGTTTATTAATAGTCTTCTAGCTGTTTATATATTTAAATCTTAACTAAGGTTAGATAAGGTTAGCCCTATGTAATTAGTTAGATTATAATTCGTTATATAATGATATATAGGTTATATAAGTTAGAATAGCTTGTGTTAGGCTAATAGGGCTAGTTTCCTAGGGGTATGTATTAGTAGTAATTATTCTAGCTCAGCTTACATAAGTGGGCTATAAAAGAATATAGCCTAGTAAAAGAGGGGATAATTATAAGGTGTATACATAAAGTATGTAATTGTGACATAACAGGAAGGTGTGCCCGTTGCACTAATGGTCACTATCAAAAGATCCGCCAGTAATCGCTTATTATGATCACTGCACCTTACATTAATATATAAGGCGGCGCGTAACGCATGCGCACACCTTATAATTATCCCCCCTCTTACTAAGCCGCGCCCTTATGGGCGCTTACGTAAGCAGAGCTAAATAATTGCCACTAATGCAAACCCCCAGGGAATTGGCCCCGTAAGCCCTACGCAAGCCGTAGGATGTGTCACGTAAACCCCTGCCACGTAACTTTGCAATCCAACCAATTCCATAGGCCAACCTTTCCGACCTTAGTTAGGATTCGAACATGCGTACACAGCTAGAAGACCATTAATAAGCGATTACTATTGTGAGATAACAGGAAGGTGTGCCTATTACACTAATGGTTACTATTAAAAGATCCGCCAGTAATTGCTCATTGCGATCACTGCATCTTACATTGATATATGAGGCGGCGCGTAACCAATGCGCACACCTTACAGTAATATATACAGTATGTGTTGGCTTGTATTCAACTGCAATCTCAACCGAGGTTGCAGAGACCTTTTGACGCAATGGCATATAAGCATTGCGTCGCTAGACCGTAATAGGTGGTAGCAATTGCATGTGTCTTCAGCCCAATGGTTTGAGTCCCAACTATGCAATGCCTGTTTTACGACTAGCAGGGGTCTCTATAGAGCTGGCTATAAGCTAGGATGTATTAGGCTAAATTAGAGCACGCTAGTGTATTAGACTTTTTGAACCTAGGCACTAGTGGCAGGGCGTGTAATCCACCCTCTAATACTAGAAAAGTCCCTACTTAGAAGGATCTCTACTAATTAGAAGACTTAATAAACCTTCTAATTAGGCTAGTATAGCAAAGGGACTGCTAGATTATTAAGCACCCTTAGCACTTATTATATGCTAAGGCCTTATAATAGCTTATATTTAACTACAATCTTAACTAAGGTTGCAGAGACCTTTTGACGCAATGGCAAACAAGCATTGCGTCGCTAGACCGTAACAGTATGTGTATATATAGCCTTATATATTAATGTAATGTGCAGTGATCGCAATGAGCGATTACTAGCGTATCTTTTAATGACCATTGGTGTAGCGGGCACACCTTCCCGTTATCTCACACCGCCATCGATGGTGGAGCCCTTCCATAAGTGAAGGTTCCGCTTGGACCGTAACAATCACTATATATATACTTCAAAATCTTGATCAGATATCATAAGGCTTAATAACAACGCTCGCTAGTTTTAACAAGTTCAAGGACTCCTCCCTAAAAAAACTTAGAAGGACTAGGTATATTGTTGTAAATTTCATTTGGCCCCTCTTCAGAGAGGATCGGTTTGATTGCTAATTGTGAGGATACGCCGCTCTCACTAAATCTTAGGCTTCTGAATATTATCACTTCAACTGGAAACTTAGACTGAAAGTGTGGTCGGCACTAAAATTTCCCTACTATTGTACATGTATATATGTGTGTATATAATTAATTACTATGGTACCCTGGATAAGTACTACTAGTCACACCTCCTGTTACGTGCTGCGGATGTCTTATAATGGCTTGTATTCAACTGCAATCTCAACCGAGGTTGCAGAGACCTTTTGACGCAATGGTACAAGCATTGGCGTCGCTAGACCGTAACACCTCCTTTACGGAATCAGTCCCGTTTTTATGTAGCTACACAGTGTGAGACCCCCCTGGATTTTGACGCCTATTACACATCTCACAAGTATCCCATAGTGCATTCCCACTGTAAATACAGTGCTGTTAGGCTGAGATATCCATTTTTTCGTAAAGGGGGTGTGGCTACTTACGCAGGATATCATAGTATACTAGCTCTCACTGATTTATAATCATTTTTCAGATCGACCAGCCTTATACTTTATTTATAATGGTTATCCAATGAAGTCGTTTATATAGATTTAGTAGATATCATTTTAGGAATGGACAAAATGCCTTTACATTTATCTGTCCTCCAAATTAGGGAGAAGCGGGGGATGCGCAAATGCGTTGCGTAACCTTTTCGCCCATGAGGTGTTTTGTACCTGGGATTCATCCAAAAAAATCCAACGGACCTTGTCCAAACACACCAAGCCTGTAAAATCTGCCCGTCAAGCCAACAGAACGTAGGTAGCGATGGCAAATAAAATGTCACGGCTGGCAAAGCTCAGGAGCTTAATGCAAGAGCGAAACATCGATGTGTATGGTAAGAAGCAGATTAGACAACAAATAATATTAGTCTAGATTCTGCTGACGCATTAGCAGTAATTCCGTCTGAAGACAGCCACAGCTCCGAATACATAGCATCCTGCGACGCCCGACGAGAATTCATCAGTGGTTTTACCGGATCAGCAGGATGTGCTGTTGTAACACTTGATCATGCAGCTCTCGCCACTGATGGTCGCTATTTCAACCAAGCAGCCAGACAATTGGACTGTGACTGGGTACTGTTGAAACAGGGTCTTCAAGATGTACCAACTTGGCAAGAATGGGCTGCAAGTCATTCCAGTGGAGGTAAATCTGTAGCCGTGGACTCATCACTGATCTCTGGCTCAGCAGCCAAGAAACTTGGTGATCAAGTTTGCAAGGCAGGAGGCTCTGGTCTTATCGCATTAGAAGAGAACCTTGTCGACATTGTGTGGTCCGTTGATCGCCCAGCTCGACCAAGTCAACCTATAATAGTTTTGCCAGAGGTTCTGGCGGGGAAATCGGTCACCAAGAAAATCGAGGAATTACGTCAAGAGCTCTTCAAGAAGAACAGCCCCGGATTTTTTGTATCCATGCTGGATGAAGTTGCCTGGCTTTTCAACCTACGAGGCAACGATATTCCCTACAATCCTGTTTTCTTCTCATATGCGATCATCACACCCGAAGAAGCTATCCTTTACGTTAATGAATCCAAATTGACGGACGATTGCAGTTCACATCTCAAAGACAGCAAAGTACGGGTCAGACCCTACGAAGACTTCTTCCGTGATGCACGGCAGCTATACAAAGAAATCCTGGCAAAGAAGCAAGCCGATAGCAATGGAATAGGAAGCTTTCTCGTGTCTAACAAAGCATCCTGGGCGCTATATCGAGCACTGGGGGGTGACGGTTCAGTAGAAGAAATCAGAAGTCCAGTCGGAGATGCGAAGGCCATCAAGAACAAAACGGAGTTAAGCGGCATGCGATCGTGCCACGTGAGAGATGGAGCGGCTTTGATCGAGTTCTTTGCGTGGCTGGACAATCAACTCACTAAAAAAGAGGCCAGAATTGACGAGCTACAAGCTGCCGAAAAACTTGAAGAGATTCGATCGAAGCATGAGCGCTTCGTTGGATTGTCTTTTCCAACAATCTCATCCACTGGACCAAAGTAAGACAGACCATGTAACTTCGCTGGAGCACGGGAAAAGAACTCGTGTTGTGACTCCTTGGTCCGCTGAACGAGGATGATGTCAGCTAACACATATAGTGCTGCCATAATTCATTATGCACCCGAGAAGGAGGATTGTGCCGTCATAGACCCAAACGATGTGTACCTTTGCGACTCCGGTGCGCAGTACCTCGATGGTACCACGGACACCACGAGAACGCTGCATTTTGGGTCACCAAGGCCTGCCGAAAAGAAAGCCTATACTCTTGTCCTGAAAGGTCTTATAGGTCTTGATACAGCAGTCTTTCCCAGGGGTACGACTGGGTTAGCTTTGGACTGCTTGGCTCGACAGTATCTCTGGGTATGTGATGAAGTGCCATATGATAAATCTTTTCAGAATGCTGGACTGACTGGATTAGAAAAATGGTCTCGATTATCGGCATGGCACCGGACATGGTGTTGGTTCATACCTGAATGTTCATGAGGGTCCGATAGGCATCGGTACTCGCATCCAGTATACCGAGGTTCCCCTTGCGCCAGGAAACGTGCTTTCAAACGAGCCAGGATACTACGAAGATGGAAATTTTGGCATTCGAATTGAAAACATAATGATGGTACGAGAGGTTCAAACTCAGCATTGCTTCGGAGACAAGCCATTCCTAGGTTTCGAACATGTGACTATGGTGCCGTATTGCCGAAATTTGATCGACGTTTCTCTTCTCAATGAAGATGAAAAGGCTTGGCTTAATATGTACAATGCAGAAATACTGGAGAAGACGAAGGCCTTTTTTGAAACGGACGAGTTGACTATGACTTGGCTAAAGAGGGAAACTCAGAGGATAGAATAACACAGAGCCACGATATGAAAAAATCCAGGCAGATAGTCAATCATAGGCGCACAAAAGCGCCAAGTACATAGGCCAGCGAAAATGTAGCGATGTACCATGGGTTCTCCATACCGATCTGACATACTGAAAGAGCACTAGGCACTCGAAGATGAAGCAGACGGGATAAATCAAGACCGCATTTGGAACAGACCTGAGATTTCGTCAGCAAAACAAACATCTGCCATCGAGACATTCTTTCGAATGTTGGAAGCATTGTTCGTTATTCTCACATAAAGTGAAGCAGCAATCACACTTCCCATAATAATACACAATGTTCGTGACAGCGTTGCTGTGGCAATCCCAGCCAGTAAACCTATCATCATATATCACATCATTGCTATGGGCAATTACGAGTATAATGGGCGTCTTTGTTACTAACCTGTAACACTTCCACTCGATATTTGCCGAACAACGTTCTGGTTCAAATATGATCTTCTTCCACACATGGCAGATGGTAACTCCTTACCACTGATGAGTGGGCGAGAATCCATATGTATTGTCGGCTTTCGAAGAAGCATAGTGTAGACGCAGGCACCTCCTACAATACTTCTAATAAGGAGGCGTGCTGGTTTTCCAGCACCCGGCGTTGCGAACATTGTTGCGGCGATGGAAGGATGAAGTTGGGCGTGGATTCGATGGATATATTTTTCGCATCGAGTTCTAAACGAAACAGAAATAAAACGCTCGTTGGAAAGAAACGCTACGAGCCAGGTGTGTCAAAGTCTCAGAGACTTTGCCCGCGTTGGACAGCGACGGCAGGAGACCCACTCTGTAAGTGTGAGGTTGATAATACTATCACTCCCTACAGCCTTTTTTCTTGATATTATGTTCTTTCACTGAGATATTATACTACCATACTATCACTTTTACTAAGGTATTGATTGTCCTTCTGCTTTTGATACGATCTCGGGCTGCGCCCGCCCACGCTGATTGGAACCTGGAAGAAGGAAAGGAGAGAGAGGAAATTATGCATCATCACATATGATACGGTATATAATATAGCATATACACCGTTAAATTAACGATAATGAAACTGCGCTACCTAATCTGACTAAAAGTATTAATGCTGCGGCCCCGACCGGAACCTCTGCATACGTAGTAGGCGAAGATCCTTCCCTTTGACCACCTATTATTATCGTGACTGGTAAAACACTCTCTATTTGTGACATTTATGACGTATCTCGACACTCTTGCGGGTACCACCTTTATGACGCGTCTTGACGTACGCGCAGACACCTAAAGCTACTTGGGAAGTGTTCGTAGAATGTGATTATCAGAGAGGTTCATTACAGGTAATTTAAAAGCTACTCTTTTAAGTAGCTATAATAATGATAATGATAATGATAATACAAATTAAAGAGCAAAAGGTAAAGAGAGGAGAAATTGATAAAACTAAAGGGACAATTAAATAGAGGAGTGTTACGTGCTGAAGCCACCGTATTATTGGCTCCAGTCGGCACGTAGCTTTGGGGGTGTCGGCGCGTACGTCGACACACGTTATAAAAGGAGGGTGTCCGCAGGAGTGTCAAGATATGTTATAAGGGTAATAAAAGAAGAGTAATAGGTGGTTAAGTGTATATATAAGTAATAATTATTAATTCTTCGCTACAGCACTAGGGAAGCCCCCATTTATAGCGTGGGCTTCTGCCAGCGCTGGGAGTCCTAAGGCGGGGTCTCCCGGCCTAGAACCGTAACAAGGAGATCCTCCCTTAAGAGGAGGTCTCCGCCGAGACTGTAACAATACTTACATCATCTTAATTGATGCTTCTAAAGTTGCTATCAAAGCCTGTGATAATGTTAATAAGGCTAAGAGACACTATATTCCTCTTCCAGGTTCATTTAGAAGGACCTATAAAAGAGTCTCTAAACCCGCTAAAAAAACGTTCGGAAAATTTCCCGAATTAACGCCTACTATACTAGCGAGATGTTTTTTACTGGGCAAGTCATGATAGGTCAGTAGCTTGTTGATATTATGTTGTTCAGCGATGGTGTGGTACAGCAATATTTCATCCAACCGCCCTGACTCATGTCCCTGCTCCATGGAACCAACACTATCAGTTAGTTCAACTGACGGGCAGCACCGATCACAGCAAGCATCGTATTGCACTTATTCCTCAGATCTAGCGTGCAGATATCGACGTCGTCAAGCCATTTGCTGTTACAGCAAGACAATCCCATAGTATCGCTGGTCACGACGGACTTCACAAGCTGACGTGAGACAGATATCGCTGCCGAGTTTGAAGAGGAAGACGCTGCCAACGCCCTAATGTATGAGGCCGGTTTTCTTTCATCGGTCATGCGCTAACCCACAAGCCATGGCCATCAATTGATACATGAGCCAGCGCTCATTGTCTTCGTCACTGGATTTCGCGAGCACGAATAGCTGGACATGTTGCCATCGCCACAGATAGCCTCCACTATAATGACGGAGAGAAAGGGTGGCGACTCACTGTCAGTTGGCGCCGGCCGTAAAGATAGTGAAGCCAACGATGTTCACAGAACTTGTAACATTTCGTCCCATAGACAGTCCTTTCCGAAACGAATATATCAACCGAGTCAACGAACTACTTGCTCAGTAGCGCATCGTGGATCGCTGATTGAACATAGCCTACGCAGAAAGACACCGAGTGGAACGGTTAATGCTGGTTATGACGGATCACACATTCATTCCACCTCTGGACCGCCACTAAAACATATGATTCTTTCCACGCCATCTAATTCCGAGCCGCTTTCTCGCTCGAACCACATCCCGGTATCGCTGCAGCATTGGATTCGTTCTGCATCAGCTCTGCAGTCACACGCCCGCGGTTTGTCATACTCGTGGGCTTTCAAAGGTGGACCGTCGGCGACGTTCAACCCGAGCAACATTAACCATCCTTTTATGATCAGACACTTGGATCTGTACCAACCTGTTGTTCGAGCCCATGAATACAATGTCCGGGCGTTTCCCCCACCACTGATGCCTAACAACGGCTCTCTTCTGCTTGGTCAAATGGTCTGGCATTCAGGAATTCCACCTTGCGACCATCGCAACCATGATCAAATTCGTCGCATTGGACCTGATTGCGTTGGCCAAGAGGGTTCGCAGCTTGCACGTGGACTTTTTACTGATTTCTCGTTTCAACATCATTCAATGTCTTTCGGAAACTACGACGTGCTCAGAATGGGGGACAAGACGCTTCACGGCTCACTGTCGTCCTCACAATCCTGTCAAGGCTCCAGCGCATTGCTGCCAGGTCGGACAGCAATTGTGAACGATCAATCTTATTTTCGCGAAAAGGCCTTACAGGCTTCCTACCAGAGCTACGTTGACTTGCTTTCGTACTTTCAGGCGAATGGGAATAGCAATCCGACCAGAACTAGTCCAGAAACATTCGAAATACAAAAGCTGCCGGCATATCCCAAACCGCCCAGGCTGGGGAGCACGGGAAGCATCACAGGCACCAATTCCACAAGCTCATATGCCATTCTCTCGAATTACTCTGCCGTCTCTGCAATGCCACCAGCTAGAAATTACACTTTCAATAGCAGCTGTTCTTCCTACAGCGAGACATGTAATCGCCAGGCATCTCATCGCGGTGGCATTGGTTTCGCATATAAACCTTTGCAAACGGACTCCAAAACATCACTACCCTATCATGCTTATGATACGCGTCCAAAGCCGTCGCCCATTGTCAGTGCTCTGTCATCACTGGAAATCCTTAAAGATCAGTGTGAGAAAAGTGGTTGGAAATGGGTCGAGGGTATGCTAGTTGGAGGATGTCTTCAGTACGGTTTAGAGCTGTACGATGATGCACTCGAATATTTCTCAAAGATAGTCGCATTTGATCCAAGGCAAGTTACTCCAATCCAGAATCTCACTTCGCTACTTGACTGACCCACCATTGGCGACGTCCTAGTCATGTTGAAGCCATTACTCATATGGGCGCGGCTTTGTATTGTCTTGGTCGCCAAGATGAAGCAAGGCAAAGTTGGCTTCGTGTTGTTAAGCTGCGGCCAACTCATCTAGACGCCACAGAGCATCTCGTTGGCCACATTTATAGAAATCGCAGTGAAGAAGCTGTTGAGGTTATATCATATGTTCAGATGGCATCACGTGGTACGACTCGATTCCCAACATTGACAAATGACGTGGGAGCCATTTCTGACTTCGATACCCGAAAATTATCACCGATGCCTCACGGCCTGAAAGTTGGCCCAAGTACGCGAATGGAAGGTGATGAAGAAGAAGACTCTACAGGGTTTGGCTCAAGCGGCTATTTACTTCCAGGTACCGACAACGGAAGGATGCTAGCCCTTTTACACGTGAAAGGCACGATGCTTTATGGTCAAAGAGATATTAAACAAGCCTCGGAGGCGTTTCAAGAAGCCGTCTTAATCAGTGTCGGCAGACTAGTCGGTGGAATCCAGGAACTTATCCATCGCGCTCAGCTGGCGCTCTCATCTCAGTCCCAGTGCCAACCAGAGTCGGGTGGAACTAATTCGACACCCTCTCTGCAGGCTCTAATGCTACCACCGGAGAAGGCTCGTCACACCGCTCGGCTTCTGTTTGGCAACAACGGTGAGCTGCCGGGACTCGTACATATCGGAAATAGTCTCTTCAAGGTGGCTGCGGTACAAACCACTAGCAACTCGTTGCTATCACTTGCTAAAATCCTGCAGGACGCTATGTCAAATGGCAGTGCAGATTCATGTTCACTTCATGAGGCGTCGCAGGTAAGTGATATTCTCACGCTGTACTACTTATCTCTCTCCCTTCAGGACAGCCCGTCCACGGCGAACAATGTTGGTATTCTTCTGGCCGGATTTCAGCAAATGATTGCGACTACTTCAATCAGTGCATCTTCGGAGATATTTCCACAGCCCAGTATACCGGGTATCCCTCCAGGAAGTGGTCTTGCGCTCGCGCTTGCTTATTATAATCACGGTCTCCGGTTGGATCCGAATCATGTTCATCTTCATACGAATCTTGGCAGCTTACTCAAAGACATTGGACAACTGGATCTGGCAATTCAAATGTACGAACGTGCAGTGCTATGTGACGGTACATTCGACATCGCCCTGACAAATCTCGCAAATGCTGTCAAAGACAAGGGCCGAATCAACGACGCCATCGTCTATTATCGGCGAGCTGTCAACGCGAACCCTGGCTTTGCAGAGGCAGTCTGTGGGCTCTTCACTGCCTTGAACTCAGTATGCAACTGGTATGGTCGTGGCGGCGTTCTACTCAAAGCCGGACAGTACGACCGGTGGCATGTCGGTAATGATGGAAGTCTTGTCGATGTTCGCATCAGTGGCTGCAGCAGCGGTCTCACGAAGCGTGTTGTTGACATCGTCGTGCAGCAACTCAGGGACGCGTCTCATTGGGGCATAGGGATGCTACAAGAATCTTCTATACAGAGCTTGGTGGAACAGCTACAACACTTGTGCAAAGACCCCTCGTTCAGGCTCGACGCCGGTCTCCGTTGCTGGGCAGGGCGGCCTTGGGAGGGCTCTCGACTGTTACGTTTGATAGAGCGTGCCACCAAGGTCATTCAGAGAAACTGGTATGTAGATTTGCATCAGAATACGCGACAAGATGACGGGAAATATGCGAGGCCGAAACTACCCTCAAATCTCGCTGTACCGCCAGCACCAACTGTACTCCCGTTCCACACCTTCACATGTCCTCTCTCCGCAGGTGAAATCCGGAAAATCGCACAACGAAATGCTGTACGGATCTCCTGCTCAACGCTTCGATCACCTTGGATAAGTACTGGGGTCTACCCGCCTCCGCATCCACCAAATCCACACTTGAATGTTGGCTACTTGTCATCGGATTTTAACAATCATCCGCTGGCGCATTTGTAAGTTTTTTGCCATTTCAGGATAGGATACTGGTCATCTTCATAACTAGGTAGATATAGACGGAGCTGACCATGGAAAGGATGCAATCAGTATTTGGTCTCCACAATCCGTGCCGTGTTCAGGCCATCTGTTATGCTACGACAGCTGGCGATGGGTCGACTCATCGACAAAAGATCGAAAAAGAATCCCCAGTATTCCGGGACGTCAGCAACTGGCCACCGGATAGGTTGGTTGGTCAGATCAACCGAGACAATATTCATATTTTGGTAAACCTGAACGGCTACACGCGGGGTGCACGTAACGAAATATTCGCGGCCAGGCCAGCTCCAATCCAAATATCGTTTATGGGCTTTGCTGGTACTCTAGGCGCGGAGTGGTGTGACTACCTTTTGGCCGACAGAACCGCCATTCCGTCATCGACTCTTCGGCCTTGGAGGAACAATGTCTCTATAGAAGATATTTTTTCCGACAACAATGAAGGATCCGGCGGTGATTGGATGTATTCCGAGAACATCATATTTTGCCGGGAGACATTTTTCTGCTGCGATCATGCACAATCTTGCGCTTCTGGTGAGATCAGCGTCGAATGGACAGAGTTCGAGAGACAAAGATGGGAAATGCGCAAGAGGCTCTTTCCTGATTTGACAGACGATGTCGTAATTCTGGGCAACTTTAATCAACTTTACAAGGTGCGTTCTAGATGATGCTTTTTTTCTTTAATATATATATATATATATACATATACACACACACACACATATATATATATATATACATATGTATGTGTGTATGTATGTATGTGTGTATGTATGTATGTGTATATGTATGTGTGTGTGTTGTGTGTGTGTGTGTGTTGTGTGTGTGTGTGTTGTGTGTGTGTTGTGTGTGTTGTGTGTGTTGTGTGTGTTGTGTGTGTGTGTATTGATTGACTTAGATTGACCCCACGACATTTCGATCCTGGTTACGCATACTTTCTCGAGTGCCACGTGCCGTCTTGTGGTTACTTCGATTCCCCGAGCCGGGTGAGAGCAACTTGAGAGCAACTGCAAGATTTTGGGCGGGACCCGAAGTGGCATCTCGAATCATTTTCACCGATGTTGCCCCTAAAAACCAACACATTTTTCGAGCTCGTGTCTGTGATTTATTCCTCGACACCCCCGAGTGCAACGCGCACACCACAGCGGCGGACGTTTTGTGGTCTAGCACGCCGTTAATCACCTACCCACGATACCCATACAAGATGTGCTCGCGCATAGCAGCATCCATTTTACGGGGCGCACTCCCTCATACTACGGAGGGCCGGCGAGTGGCTGCGGAGCTCATCACAAACACGGAGGAAGAGTATGAACAACGAGCGACTGATCTAGCGAACGACCTTAGCTACACGCTAGGTTTGGCTGGCTATGGCCAAGGCAAGGGACGGTTGGCTGACATGCGAAGGTTGCTGTGGGACAGCAAAAAGCACTGCAGCCTCTTCGACACCCGGAGATGGGTTGAGGATCTCGAGACAGCCTACGAGAAAGCGTGGGGAAGGTGGGTAAGCGGCGTTGGAGGGGACATATACCTCTGACTCTCCTAGCAAGGGCCAGCCACAAGGTAGTTTGTAGTTTGGTCTGCTAACTCATGATGACGATGACGAACCATAACGAATGTTCATTCCAGTTTAGGATTGTGCCGAGTTGTAGAAATTTGTTAAGCGATCAAAACGTACATATTCCATTTTGACCAGACTTTGTACGTGGTGAAGGAGCGTTTCCTCCGAATAATCAACGACTTTTTCTGGGGGGGGGGGTTTTTTTAAGCTGGACCAGCTCTCTTTCCCCGTCTCCTGCGGATCACCACTTGGCTGAGAGGAGTTGGGCCGGCAAAAAAAAAAAAAGGGGGGGGGGGGGGCTGGTTGAAACCTTGATTCCCATCATGTTGCAAAGTGAATTTTGTTAGGTAATGAACCGGTCCTCATTGCTCCCGTCAAGTGAGTTGGCAGTGGAAGTGTTGGGACCAGCACACGCTCCCTCGGTCTGATTAATGAATTGATTTACAATACGCGCGTTGCGGCAAGATGTGGTCCTTCGAGTCAGGCATTCACACAACGTTGCGGCTATGAACAGCGGAGGTAAAGCGGAAGGGGAAAGGTGTCGCGAGACATGGTCAGATGGATCAGTCACGGATGGATGGGGAAACAAAGCTGTGACGACTCTCCATGGAATGGGAAAGTTATGGCTGCTAGCAAACTCAAAATACTTGGCACATCATGACCTCCGTGGCTACTTGCTCATTGATCAATGGAAAGCATGTTGCAGGCACTAGGCGTAATGGAGCTTGGTGGCAGCGGTAGACTAAGAAAGATATGGGGTAGACAAAGAAAGATATGGCCACTTTTCTTCTTCTTTGTACAAAGGACAAAGGGGGTTCATCAAATAGAGTTTTCCGCCCAATACGAGGCCTCTTGGGTGACTACAGGATGAGGCATTGCCAACAACGGCTGCCAGGTCAACATCAGGCCTTGACGGTCCACGTTAGCACTGGATGGCGCACCTTGCAGACTGCGTCCGTCCAAACTTTGCGGCCCACTCACTGCCCAGCGTCTCCCACGCGTCGACTCGCCAAAGATGGATGGGCGAGTCGTTTCCATGCGTCCTAGAGTGGATTTAGATTGTAGATGGTGGCTGGTCGAAAGGTGCGCCGCCGCGTTGCCAAAGACGAGATGATGGACGGAGATGGATGGGCGAGTCGGTGGACGAGATGACGATGGACAGAGACAGATGGGCGAGTCGTTGCCATCCGTCCTAGAGTGGATTTAGATTGTGTAGATGGTGGCTGGTCGAAAGGCGCGCCGCCGCGTTGCCAAAGACGAGATGATGGACGGAGATGGATGGGCGAGTCGATGGACGAGATGACGATGGACAGAGACAGATGGGCGAGTCGTTGCCATCCGTCCTAGAGTGGATTCAGATTGTGTAGATGGTGGCTGGTCGAAAGGCGCGCCGCCGCGTTGCCAAAGACGAGATGATGGACAGAGACAGATGGGCGAGTCGTTGTCATCCGTGCTCAACAGGCTGGCTGGTCGAAAGGCGGGCCGAATCGCCAAAGACGAGATGATGATAAACGGAGATGGATGGACGAGTCGTTTCCATCCGTCCTGGACTGGATCGAGACTGCTGATGGCTGGTCGAAAGGCGTGTAGGGAAAAAAGAGAACTCTATACATCTTGAGGAGAGCAAACCCCGTCTGCGTGGTGTGGCATCAACCAACCACCCTGTGGACGACAATGGCTCATGGTCGCTCTGTACTCTGTTCCCCTTTGACCTCTGCCCAACTCACTCACTGCTCACTGGTGCCTGCCTACCTTGATCGAAGCAGTAAGTAAGGCACGCCGCAAGCGAACGGTGCTTTCCCGAGGAGAAGCTCGTCAGAGGATGGGCAAATAAAACGTCATGATGGAATTGATTGGCCCGTGTGCCAAGCTGTCGCTAGTCCTCGGTGGCTCTGGGGGGGGGGGGGGGGGGAGCCTGTTCTTTCTCGCCAGGCGTTGCAGAACTGGCAAGCACGCTATTACGTGTTGACACGCATTGTACAGTCTGGTAGTCTGGTATTATCTGGCGGGCCTAGCACCGAACAGGTGTGTGTTTGTGTGTGTGTGTATATGCCAAGTCGCCCCCAGCGCGGCGCTAACAAAGTATCCCGGTGGCGGTCCCAGTCTATAATGCACACCCCCCCCCCCTTCCTGCCTCACCCCTCACCCCCAACGGCGGGCATGGCGGGAGGCCACACCCCCCAAATCGACATTTGTCCAAAAAAGGCGTCTAATGATTAGGAGCTGCACCAGGATTATTATAAGTACACCGAGCCTCATCGGGGACAGGGCCCAGCACCGGCGGATCCTTCCATTTCCTTTCATTCCTAAACCCGGTGCCACTCTCTGTCTATTCAAGAAGGACTTCCTTCGATTCAGTTCTTGCGCAACGGTTTCGAGCTTTTCAACAACCAGTGGGCAAGAAACAAAAAGCAATACTCGTCTTGTGGGTAGAGAGATACATATCACAGAGTGTACACCTACACGTCATTCACATATACACACAACACGATACAGACACAGACACACACACACACATATATATATACATATATATATATATATATATACACATAAACCGCTGTCAGTTGCACTCGCTGCTCAAGGTATGCCTCCCTTGCTCCTGGTTTTCCACCCTCGGGCACATCATGCATGTATGCTAATCAAGTTTAAATTTTTTTTTTTTCCACAGGCTGTCCGTTTCCAGCATGGAAGAAGAAGCCATAGTACAGAGACGGGGCCCTTGGGCAACCCGTGAAGACTACCTTCTCTTGCAAATGATTGCACGGTACGGTCCGAGCAACTGGGTTGAGATTGCCAACGTTGTCATCGGTCGATCAGCAAAGCAATGCCGTGAACGCTACCACCAGAGCCTCAACCCGGCGCTCAATCATGCCCCGATAACCCCAGAGGAGGGTCGTGAGATTGAGAGACTGGTCTCCATCCTCGGGAAGCGCTGGGCCGAGATTGCTCGCCGCCTCAAGGGACGGAGCGACAACGCCGTCAAGAACTGGTGGAATGGCACGCAGAACCGACTGAAGCGCAGGGAACGTGCGCACGCCCTCGCCCTCGCCCGTGCGTCTTCTTCATGTGAAGACGCTGGTCATCCTGACCAACTGACCACGGCCTACTCGGCACTCCCTTCTCCCCGGCGGACTTTGTCCCCGCACGGGGACAGTCCGTCTCCCCGTCCGCACGCGGGCCAATGGGGCTCCTTGCGGAGCTCGGTCGGCCGGAGCCCGGCCAGCCGGAGAGCCTACAAAATGCACCGTCGGGGCCCATCCGGCCCGGCCCCCCTCATGTCACCGTGCTCATCGTCTTCCCCTTGCCGTGCCGAGGCCGATGACGGCTCATACAACACGCCATCCCCCGCCTATCGCGCAGAAAGCTTCCAGTGGGATCTCGAGAGCGTCGAGCTTCCACCCATCGACCCAAGGCGTCAAAGAAATCCTGACGATCCCCCGCTCCCGTCAATCCGATCGATCTGCGATTTTGATGGTCTCGATCCCAACAGGCGAATGCCTCATCTGCGCGGCTCGTCACAACCACCACTGCTTCTCACTGCACCAAACACACCGTCACCACTGAAGGATTCTGATATGCACAGGGCGAAAGATGATGAGTAGATTTTGGAGGGGAGGGAGAAGTCGGGAGGGGGAAAGAAGGGGGAAAGAAGTCGGGAGGGGGAAAGAAGTCGGGAGAGGGGGGAAGGGGGCACAGAATGAAAAAATAATGACGGCACAATGATGATGAGCTTCTTGTATACCAAATATACTTAATTTTTATTGATGCGCTTTAGTAGAATTATCAATCTTTTTTTTTTTCTCTCTTCTGTGTTTGTGAAATTTTTTCCCATTGTGTTTTCGTGGCAGTCAGTCAGTTCTATCAGCCACACCCCCACCCCCTCCCTGCCTCTGAGTGAGGCCATCATCAGTCAACATGTCAACCAATGCAGCCAGAGAGATCAATTCAGTCTACGCTTTGGTCAAAGTTGAGCCCAAGTTGCCGAGTTGGTCCAACGTATTTGGAATTGCTCGATTGGATTCGAACAGAAAGCAGAAGCTTGAGCTGGACTGGATCGCCAAGGGCGAACGACTAGGGCGCGGCAGGGGTGGTTGGAGGAGGGGGAGGGGGAGGGGGAGGGGGTGTCCTGAACTCAGGATCCACTCGACGACGTTGTCTTCAATGGATTTTCCTCAGAGGGGATGGACGGGATGGGATGTCCATCCATTCAATCAAGACCAAACATGGTAAATAGATAAAAACAAGAATAAATCACACACGCACGCACACACATTACACACAAGCCCTCTGGTGAGCTCTCACGTTAGATACGCGTCGCAACACCACCTACCTCCCCATTGAATCGCCAAGATTTATGAGCATGGTCGTGAACAAGTTTCTGGAGAGGGGGGCTGAGGAGGTATGTATGTCATGTTCCGTGGGCCAAGACGAGCTGGGCTGCTTGTTCATCGAATAAACTCCACATGCTTAGTAGGCAGGCAAGCCGTTTGATCATCAGCAGAGAAACGGGAGCCGAACCTACCAGTTAAGGCAAAAATCTGCGAGCATCTCCAAGACTTTGACTTGGTACACGGATAAGGCCGCTCGGTTCTGAGCCGTGGTGGGGCCGGCAATCGTTGTCATGGTTGTTTCCCCAGCGCTGCCCCTGGGACGTGGGGGAATAAAAAAAAAACAAAAAAGGGGGGGGGGAGGGGAGGGGTGTGTGTGTGTTGTGGTTGTGTCCGACTCGCTCCCGTCTCCAGCTGCGGACGCGCTCTGCTTGCAGATGTTCGGGGATCGAAGAAAGAAAAAAAAAGAAAAAGAAAAAAAAGGCAGGCAATAAGAATTTTTTAAAGACATCTGGCGACCGCGTTCCTGATGCAGTGGCATCTTTTTTTTTTTTTTTTTTGCGGATGGGCGGCTTCGTCTGTCTGCCCGAAAATTGCCGGAACGGTTCACGCACCAAGTTGTGATCCACCGAACTGGAACCTTGGATGTAAGATTACTTAGCTCCGCCGTTTGTCGCGGTTGCCGCAGGTGCTTCCTTCCTGGCGGTATGATTGGTGACGTTGGCGAAACCAAACCCCCCTTTTCCCCCTGTTTCTTTTTTTTTTTTTTTTTTTTTTTTTTTTTTCGTTGTGGTTGTGGACAGAAGGAGGCAGAGAGTGACAGAGAATGGTTATGGCTGTGATGTCGTCATGTCATCCATGCAGGGCACCCGCTCCCATCGAAGGGGGGGGGGGGGGATTAAAATTAAATAAATCTAAGTAACGTGTCGGAGCGACGAAACAAAAAAAAAATAAAGATGGAGAAAAACAGATAATAATAATAATAAAAAACGAGGAAGCGACGTCAGCCGTTACCGTTTTCTGTGGCTGAGCTGGCTTGTGGAGCCGACATTTTTCGGCCATGGGATGATGATGGATGGCATGCAGGTGTGTGTGTCTGTCTCTCTTTCCGGCCGTTACGCACCGTTGCGGGTTGCGGGTTGTCGATTGCGGGGTTAGGGTTGCGACTGGTGAGTGCAGATTTCCATTTCCGCCCTGTTCCTCAGAGGCGCGAACGATCCAGTTTCCAGTGTATGAGGCACACTGGTGAATTCCAATGGTTTTTTTTTTTTCTTTCCTGCGACGACTTGGCCGCGGCCGTCCATGGTGGACAAGGTCTCTTCCCGAAGCCTCGCAAGATCGGCCGATTTCGTCCCCCGACCCATCATGATACCTACTACCCAACCGTCAAAACCCGACCATGAACCCTACCACCCATCAAACGTCAAACCCTACGTCGACCCCTACCGACCCCTGCCGCCCAAATATACAGAAAGCATTTCCCTTATGCGGATGCCCCATTTGATGATGAAGACTGGTACTGGTGGCCCGTTGCAAAATCCAACCGCTCCACACCACCCATGCTGGCACTTTTTTTTTTTTTTTTTTTTTTTGGTAGACGCCGTTATACTGCACTACACAGCAACGATACATAGTAGTACCCTTGTCGCATCCGTGGCGTCAACTAGACTACAGGCACACCCAGCTGGAAGGCCCTCCCGGCGGGATGGACGATTTGCGCAAGCTGATTTGCTCGAGTGCGAAAGAGCAGCCCGATATCCCGAACCAATCTACCGGTAATATCTCTCGAGCACGGACAGGGTGTGATCCCACGGTAGTATTATGGGACATGTCTCATGCGTCGGGTCGTCTTCTTGGCTCCAGTTCAATCATGCGGTGTAATTTCAGCAATTGCGGTCTTGTGCAACCGTGTTTGGCCCGTCTAAGCGACGAACGATGAGCTTTGTGCCACGGTGTCGCTGTCGACGAACGGGTGCGTTGGCAGTTGGAGTGCATATGGAACGGGCTGAGAAGTACGAACCATGACGGTGCTTTTTTTTTTTTTTTTGGTTTGTTCAATGCAGCGCAGGGTTGGCTGGTCTGGAGAGAAGAATGATTCTTGCTTGCCTCATTTACAAAGTTGTCCCCTTGGAGCCTTGCAGTCAGTCTAAGCCAGTGAGCTAAAGAAAGACGAAAAAAAAAAAAAAAAAAAAAAAAAAGAAGAAGAAGAAGAAGAAGAAGAAGAGAAGAAGAGAAGAAAAGAAGCAAAGAAGAAAAGCCTGCCGCCATTCAACGGCAGGTAGAATCCGCCAGGGGAAGAAACGGTCCACAAAAGACATCACATTGAAAATCCCTTCTTTCTTTGTTCCATGCATCCACAGTCCGGGATGATGCATGTCTAGGTTCCAGGCCTGGCTCACAGCGCTGTGGGCTGTGGCTGCGATGCCCAATTTGACTAAACCCGAGAAGGACTTTTTTTGACTAGCCCGTATACCGGTAGAACTGGGTAAAGATGATACAAATCGTACTTGCGGCTAGTGAGTATCATCGGACCAATGTGATTGAATCCAAAACTCATGGTTCGGAGGGAAATCAATACACACTTGATGGGGAAAGGCTTTGTCGCATTGAAAAAAAAAAATAGCACAAATTTTAAAAGAAAATTAATTATCTGGGGGGGGGGGGGTAATGTTTTTTTTTAAAAAAAAAAATACATGTTTTGAAAAATAATAAATAGTTCGAAATGATAATAATAAGTAACAAGTAAAATGAATATGCAACTTGCCACCCACTGTGTTCCGGGACAAAACACCTATTGCAAAAGAGCAAGGGTCATGGAGCGCAGCGCTTTTGAAATATTCCAAGCAGAAATGTACAAAGATGACATGGTGCCT
The DNA here is from genome assembly GCA_013435705.1 of Claviceps paspali. NCBI lineage: Eukaryota > Fungi > Ascomycota > Sordariomycetes > Hypocreales > Clavicipitaceae > Claviceps > Claviceps paspali. The sequence continues at coordinate 102,753 of JABAEC010000044.1, forward strand.
GGTGCCTCTGGGATTGCTCCGTGGCTCTACGACGGAGAAAAAGCCAAGCAAGCACTCGACCTTGCTGCTGACCTTGTGTAGCTTGTCTGTCTGTCTGCAGCGAGCATGATCAAATCACGTTGACATCCAGGGGCGTCATGGCCAAGTCTTGGATTGCGCAATACGGACCCTACGTGTACAAACGACGGATGGCGATGGCCTCACTCGTTTCTTGCGAAGGACATCACTGCATCTGCCGAGGAAATCATGAAGTGCGCGACGGCTGGTCGGGAACCAGAACAGATAGAGAGAACAGATCACACAGCATTGGCCCGTCGGGGGAAGAGGCGGGCAGACAGACAGCGGACATGGCCAAGATAGGTTGATTCCAGACGGAACGCGACGGCTGACCACACAGCATTGGCCCGTCGGAGTGGGTGGCAGGCGGACAGCGGGCATGACAAAGATGGGTTGATTCCAGGCGGAACGTGTCGGCCCAAGGCCCAGAGGGAGAAGAAAGAATGCTTCATTCCGTGTGGAGATTGACGCCATCTTCGGAACTGATAACAAGGCAACTGACTGGGCTCTACGGACCAGTCTTCTGTTATACTACCAGAAGCTCTGTCATTGTGGGCAAACTTGGGAGCCTTTGAGTTTCTGCTTGTCCACACAATGTCCTTGTGGCTCTTGAACAGGGCCGTGATATAGTGCAATCACCCAATCAATGTCTGTGGGCCGTCGCGATAAACTCTGCATTTTTGATGTTGTTGTTTTCTTTTCTCCAGAGGTGCTGCACACAAAGCGGCTAGTCAAATAGCATGATATGCCCCGCCAACTTAGCTCTTGCCGAGGACTTTCTGCGTATCCTCCTCTTTGCCCAGCAGACCCAGGTTCCGTACTTGTTTGGCACTCGGTGCGTCGTCTCGGGGTGTAGCGGTATCGGCCCGGGCATAGGCAGCTTGCATCGCCAGCGCTCTTGCATGCTAGATATCCTCTCACGTCAGTCATGGGCGGAATGGGGGATGACGATGGCTCTCATGTCCACAACCTACCTCCTTCTTGTGATGCAAGCATTCGTAGTAATCCTCCAGTGCCGGAGAGCATTTCTTCTTTCCGGAAGTGTCTTCGGCCGAGGTGTTCACGACGTAGCAGGCCATGACTTCCTGCCAGAACGGAAAGCAGCGTCCAACGCCTTTGCGCAATTTGCCGTCAGCTGAGAAGATCCGAAATCCAATGGGGGGCACATTCACGCGACACGAAAAATTACCTCCGTGCATGCCATATCCCGATGCCATGGTGCGTCGGCCTCAGCGGGTACGGTCGTCTGGTCGTGACGCAGTAACTGTGGTGTCTGGGCTCGTTGTTTTTGGGTGCAGCTTCAGGAAACTGATGGTATCTGGTATCTCGGAAACTGTGACGATGTGATTGGAGCGTTGGTTGACTGAGCGGGAGACTAACGGAAGTACTCGCGCGCCCACTGTATCCAAAGCCCACATGCGAGTGCCCAAGGTTAAGACGCCAAATTTCCTTTGGCTGGCACCCCGGTAGGCGCATAAGTATGCCCCCCCCCCCCCCCTCTCAGATAGATGCACAGCAGCTTCCTCGTAATGAAGAATGAAGCCAGCTAAAAATCCAGATGGGGGATGATACGTTCAAGTATGGACGACCGTGTACGAACAACCAAATCTAAGCCAGAGTCGGACTTCACATGGAATAGATGTTCATTCAGTCGGCAGCCGGTCTTCGAAACGCCATCATCGTCTCTTTCAAAAGTGCTTACGTAGCATGTCCATCGCCATGTCACCGGCCAAGGTGCTACTGCTTGCAGTGCACCTGGCTACACACGCCGACATCGACGGCTTTGCAAACCTGTCTCAACGCAACGCGTCCATTCTTCATGAAGAGCTTCTGCTTCGGATCCTCTTGACTCATCTGCCCGAGACCCTGAGGCCTGCTTTGTACGTGGGGTTCCTCAAGCAGCTGTCCAGCGAGCCTTTCCAGGACACAAACCCTCATTCTCTAGACTCGTCGGCTGTCGTCGGATTGACGGAGGCTGAAGCTGCGAAAAAGGCCAAAAGGCTACATTTGCGGTCGCTAAAATGCCCCTCTATTCACCCATCAATTCAGGAGGATGTGCTGAGTAGTTTCTTGGTACTGCGAGCCCGCTCCATGGACAACGAAACGGGATTGCATTCACAATTGTTGGACTTGCTGTTACCCTTCGTCCATAGAAATTCGTACCTGTATACGTGGACTTCGACCATCGTTTTGCCCTATGTCAAGAAATCACAAGATACCAGCAATCGAAGCTCGCTGGTTCAGTTCGAGGCGCTACCTGACACTGAAGCGAGCAGCTATCTTTTGCTACAGCCTCATCCGTCACCTCAAGGACAACTAGACCTTGGCCTCACCCTCAGAGAAATATTTGGGCCATGGCTGTACAACCTGGATCGATGGAAAGAAGCAGGAGCCACCGGCGACCCAGCTTCTCCGCATGTTGTATGCGAGGGCTGGCAAGAAGCCAGAACTTGGCTCCTTTCACGAGCTGCATCGTCTTGGCCTACTGCGATTCAAGTCCTGGAGAGCTGGGAGGGCATAGACGACGTGGATTTTGGCTACGGACTGACCATGGAGCTCCCGAAACACTTCCAGGACTACTTCCGCGAGACTTACGCAGCAACCACGCTCGCCTGCGTCTACAGCATCCAGGACACTAGCCTCGAATGCTTATCCAGACTTTATGGCATAGTGGCCAAGCTGAGATTCAATCTTGCTTACGACAACAAACACGAGTCTCTGGAGGAAGCTTTGGTGACGTTGCCAGACTTGTCTCTGCACAACATGTCCGAGTTGTGGCAAGATCGGACTGCGAGCCTTTCGCGAAACAACATTCTCGAGCCAAACAATCTGCTCACCAGGCCAGACGCTACATCTACGAAGCTTCTTCTCGCTCTAATTTTGAGCGCATACATTATGACGCTCTATGGCCACCCAACGTCGGTCAGGAGAGTCGGGGATCTCACACATCACCGCGATGCGCAAGATCAAAAGACCGCCTTCACGAAGATGATACGGGCCATCGAAACTCAGACTTCTGCTCGTGACGATGAGCATATAACATGGGCTCGAAAGCGTTTGCTTTGGCTGCGTGGCTGGTGTGGTAATGCTTCGATTGTCCCTCAAGCTATCGAGACGACTGGCACCTTCTCCGCATTTCAAAGAGAATTCATGGACGCGGACTTCCTCAAGCTCATGCTAACTACCGGGCGTATGTATGGTGATGAAAACCCCCGAGGCACCGTGGCAACTAAGTCACTAACGGGTTTTGCACTCGATTGACAAGCCACTCACTAACACTACTACTAACACCAATCTCACTAGGCTACGATCTTGCACGATCCTTGTTCGAAGACACGAATGATAAACCTCTCCCAGCAGAGGTTATACAGGAAGTAGTCAACAAGTCCGCTTTAGCTGCCTTCGACCAGGCGACGAGCCCAGGGGCGCGAGGTGGACTGAAAAAATGCGACGAGATGTAAGCACATACTTTGATGGGAAAAGACAAAGTACCAATCCCCCACTAATCCCCAACAGACTCCGTGCTTTCCCGGCTACGGTCGGACCGTCAATAGCAGAAACGAGGAGAATCCGGGCTCTGCTCAAGGCTACGCACGCTCTGGGCAATTACCGTCTCGTTCTAGGCTCAGGAGAGCCTTTCCGTCCCGTTGTGCTGCGTGTGCATTCCGACCCCATCTCGATTGTGGGCCAGGTTCTTGCGCAAAACCCCGGCGCCTATACACGACTTCAAGAGTTCATGGAAATGGGTGCCAACATGGCTGAAGCTGGGCTGCCGTGCCATGGTGCTCGTTCGACAGCTACCGGTCCCGCGGCGGAGCAGCTTCAAACAGATGACGGAAGGATTGAGAGGCGCATAACAGCTTTATGTATCCAGGCCGCCCTGGCAGAAGAAGACTTTGAAACTGCTTACTCCTATGTTGCAAGCCGTTTGGCCAGCCAGCCTGGCAATGCCTACAGCCCTTCGCAGAACGGGACTGATGAGTGGTCCTGGAAGGCTGCGCTGCAGGCAGGTCAATACATCCGGACAGAGCGGTCGAAAAAGCCAACTCACCTCGGTACGTCCAGTGGGAATCCCGGCATAAGACACCTCCAGCAGCGCATAGAGTGTCTTGCGACAGCATTACGCATTGCCCCAACCAGCGAACTGCAGGATATACTCCAGAGCTTCCGGCGATGCGAAGAACAGCTCGACTCGGCGATCAAAGAAGAAGCGGCCGACGAGGCGGCTTGGGATGCCGAGGCAGATGCTGGTCGACTACCTGGGGCATTTGGCCATACTCTTGAGAGGGAGCACTGTCTACCGAGAACGGCGAACGCCAATACGGCCGCCGCCGCGCGCCATGTGGACGAGGCGCCAATGTCTCTTCTCGACCTGTCCCGAGCGACAGCCCGTATTGCTCAACGAAATCTCACCTCAATTCCTGGCCTTCAGAGCATCTCGGGTCACATGAGCTCGGATCAAGAGCAGTCCCAGGGTGATGATGCAAGTCAGCGAGTGAGGAAACGCGACCAGTTGCGAGAGGCAGCCACTGGGACTTTGGTTTCAGGTGTAGGGTGGCTGATTGGGGCAAATGTAAATCAGAACCGTACGTCACGTGGCGAAATGTAGACGGAATGGACGGAGTCCAAAAGTATTGTTTTATATTGCATGGCCCGTGGAACAAGTACAGGATTGGGCGGGCCATTGTTGGTTTATTCCACCCGTGCATTTTTTTTTCGTTTTCGGACCAGGCCTGGCCCCACGCCGTCTCTACTTGCGTGAGCTTGATTTGATGTTGGCGGCAACCAGCCCATCAATATTGGAAACAATCTGTGTGTTTTTTTTTTTTTTTCGTTTTGCCGGGAACGCGGTGCTTGGTCGAATGATACAAGCAATGACGAAAACATGATATGTAATTTACTTAATCTTTGTACGAGAATACAAACATGGCAGAACAGCAATCACGGAAGACCTAAAGAACCGAGTGATGGATTATTAAAACTGTCACGTTGGTTGAGGCGTGAAGAATTGGGCCTGGCGATTCATTGTGCAAGACGTGTGCAGTCGCAGCTTTGGAGGGGAGAGAGAAGGAGAAAAAAAATAGAGAAAAAAAAAAGGGGGGGGGCTTTCGGTGTGCAGCAGCAGATTGTCACCAGAAGCCACGAGGAGGTGGATGTACATATCGAGAGACATTTCTCGGAACAAATGATTGGTTCACGGGATTAGGCACGTCAAAAATCTACCACCTGGGCTTCGTATCGAAGGTCAGTCAGTAATCAGGCACGTCAACAGTACGGAGGCCGAAACAAAAAAAAAACAAGAAAAAAGAGAAATAAGAAATAAAATAAGAAATAAAAGGAGAGAGAAAAGGTCAGGTATGTGACTCAGCTCATTGTAATGGTAAAAGACTCCGTTTGGTTGTTTTTTTCGCAGGTCAATCACTGAGATAACCAGATGTATCGATATATTCATTATGACAGGCAATGATAGCCATCCCATGCACATAGTTGGGCACCGGCGTATCCAGACGGAGACGTCTGACAATTGCGGTGCTGAGCGTTTATTACAAAAAAAGACTGGGCCGTTGTGTCGTGGGGTGGCGGCATTTTTTTTTTTCACGATCAATCGATTTTAGTCCGAAGTGGTGCGATTCAATCATTTGCGTAGCTTCTTAACGTTTTCAGATGTGATTACCGACAGTTGCGGTCCATTTCAGTTGAGCAACGCCAAGGTTGATAACTTTTCTCACGATAATGTTACATGTCGCTGCAAGAAGCAGAAGCAGCTGCCGTTGTCGATTGCGAACCTAGTGCAGAAAGGAAATTCTTGGCCAAATGCCGAGGCCAATGCCTGTGAATGTTGTGCTGCCAAGCCATCATATTCTGCTGTGCAATATGACGATGCCGAAGATGAGGAATCTGCGGTGATTTGAGGGCCGTCACAAGTGGCCTCGTCCGTAGCCCAGTCGCCGCAGGACTAACAAGAAACTCAGAATAATAAGACTCAGAAAGACACACAACCAAACAAAACAAAAGAGACCTGATGGCAAAACGAGGACAGTGGAGGAAAGAAGGAAAGAGTGCAAGATCGTGGTCAAACGATTTTTTTCGGAGATCTTTCAACCCTCCCCTCTCCCATGAATGACGGAAGCTTTGCTCAATGAAGTTGTTCACGATGTCGTATATCTCCACGCCAGTGACATGGAGGGTTCCGAATCATTTACCATGAGAAGATCCACAAAGGGGCTGAGACGGCTCTACCCAGGCGGTGGAACGAGGGAGTGGTATGATGCTTTTTTCAGCTCATCGGGCAGATTGGTCAGTTCCTGCTTGAGTTAGCGAGAGTCTCTTGCACACATGACACAGGGCTCGAACCTCCGTATGTCTCACGAGCCTCAGACCGAGGGGCCGATTCGCCATAGCCACCAGATCCACTCGCTAAGCCGTCACGATCTCTGGGAGCGCTGCGATCTGCTTGACGGTCATATCGATCACGTTCATAGCCACCACCAGAGGCGCCACGAGGACCATACCGCTCCCGATCATCACGTCCTCCGTAGCGTTCTCGACCATAATACTCGTCGCGGTCTCTTCGTTCATACGTTCCGCGATCGGATTCTCGAGGATACCCACGATCTTCATACCTACTACGGTCCTCTCTGTAGGCTGGACGATCATAGCTGCGATCATAGCCACCACCACGCTCATACCCACGGTCTTCTTGCCGGCGATCATAGTTGCGCTCATACCCGCGGTATCGGTACGACTCATCGCGACCGTAGCCCCCGGAGCCGCCGTATCCACCGCGACGACGATCGTCAAAGCGAGGACGGGGGTCTCATACAGACGTTAGCCCAATGGCGCGGGGCAGAATATGTCAAGATGTGCTTACCTCGTTTGGGTGGTCCGAAGTATTTGCCAGGTGTGGGCGTTCGAGGGCGTGCGCGACGCGCTTTCTCGATACTCAAGGTGCGTCCTTCGATCTGTTCGCCTTGAAGACCCTCTTTTGCAGCCTCTGCCTGGTCCGAGGTAACCATCTTTACAAAACCGAATCCACGAGACTCTTTGGTGTGTGGATCGCGCATGATTTGACATTTTTCAACATCGCCATACTTTTCGAACATTTTGGAGACCTCGGCCTCCGACAATCGCGGATGTATCCCAGTGACGAAGAGATTTGAGCCAGGGTTCACGGCACCATCGTCGTCGTCTTTGGGACCAGAGGATTCCTTTGACATCCTGGGGAGCAAGATAGTGAGTATGACGACGTTTGCAGTCGTCTGGTGTATTTGACTTACGCTTCAGTGGTTCCGTTTGGTGAGATGGATCGACGACGACCGCCATCGTTGTCGTCGCGAGGGGGCCGTGGGGACGCACTCCTGTTGTCACGATCGTAGCGAGGACCATCGTCTTCGTATGGTTGTGTGAAGTTAGTGTGTGAGATGAAGGAAGTGGAACAACCACGATGAAAACGCGAAGCCCAGTGCATATTATATTGAGTGCTGAGAAGCGAGATGTTTGTGTTTGGGGCTGCATCATACCTTCATAACGATCACCACCTGCAGCCTCGTAATCCATCGAAGTGGTTGCCATTGTGTACTGTATGACGACCGTGTGATGTGGGAAGGAACGAACGCAGGATCTTGCTCTCCGGATAAAATGTTGTGGGAGGTAGGTGATTGATTCTGTCGAGGGCGACGCGGGAAAGCTGGCTGGTGCAGGGTGAAAAATGGAAAAGCACTATCAGGAGGTAGTAAGAATATTATTACAGGTGCTGCTGACCGGCCAGGACCTGCGCTGACGCGCCAAAGAGCCGATGATTACGCGGCATGCAAATCGACGTGTTCCACCGGTACCTGCTGCTGCTGTCGGTACTACTACTACTACTACTACTACTACTGTACTATGTTGTTGTGCATTCAACCGTCCTCCTACTACTACTACTACGTAGTGACTCCGTCGGAGAGAAATTAACAAACCGTGGCGTGGTACTGGCAATTATTGTTTGTGACTGTTTTGCATTTAGCGAAAGGAGCACCATTGTAACCTGGGTAGATTATTCTCAATACCTGTGCGCCTAGTGATGACTCCCCCCTCCATGTTTGCACTACGTAGGGTAGCTTCTATAGTAGTAGTAACTAACACAACATGGTATTTATTATCCTCTTGCTCGCACGGTAAACACTGTGGTACCTACTAATACTGCTACTACTACTACTTATGCATGTTCATGGATATCTCTTTGTTGTTGTCAGGCGTTAACCTTGGTACATTGGAACTGCTGGTAGGAGGTGGGAGGTAGGTAAACCGTCGTGCCAGGCGGTACTGAGCAATACGAATAGTCGTACCCTAGAGCAACTCTCGCACCACCTTTTTTTCTTTTCTTTTCTTTTTCTTTTTTTTTTTTTACCATTTTTCACGCGGGCGTTGTCAAGGGATACATTAGCTCTCCTCACGTCGACCCATGCATTGCGACCCAGGGAGGACCACCATCTTAGTTTAGGTACAGGGTCTCGTTGGACGAGACAGTTGATTGTTCGAAAATAGGCTGTAAATGTGCACAAACCTGCTCGCGGCTTGCCAGCATCCGAGAATAAAGCTTATCGACAGCATCACCACACATCTTCCGGGTCCACCTCGTGAGCGATACCATCCTCACGAACGTGCCGACGCGTCGTGTCTCTTTTCATAGGCTTTCGCATGTCCAAAGCATCCTCGCTTGATTTCCCCGCGTCTGCGGCGTGGTCACTGTAGTAGTTCTTGACGACACGGTAAACGCTATAGCCCATGCCTTCGTAAAACGCTATGGCCCGATGGTTGCTTCTCCGGACAAACAAGTCTACGAACCAGGCGTCATGGTCGTTCGCTGCTGCCTCCAACTGTTGTGTGAGGATCTTGCCAATGCCAAGCCTACGTGCCTCGGGTGCCACTGTAAGAGCAGTGATGTGCGCATGCCACGGGAGATAGTGCTCCGAATACTTGTAGGCGTCTGGGGACGACTCTACTTTGCCCATGACTGATCGAGATCACCTTGGATGTTAAGCGTAGTCGGGGCAATTCGAAGGCAGAAATACTCACTGTAGCCGACGACATTGCCATCCTTGTCCTCACAGACTTGGAAAAGGGACGGCCATTTGGCGAAGTATTGTAGATAGAAGCCCAATTCATAGGTTTCCGTCAGGGGGTCTAGATTGCATTTAGAAAACTTATCAACGTCTTCGGGTCGAAAACAGCGGAAAGTCGCCATGCTTGCAGAAGGAGGGGGGTGGGGGTTGCTGAAGGGAGGAGCGTAGAGTTTGGCAACAGCATCAAGACGTGAAAATTCAGTGCCATCAGTGGACCGACTCAGTCGACTCCCTAACCCTCTAACATGGTAAATGTAAGCTCTTGCTCTGGCGAGAAGCCCCAGTATAATTATAGGGATCCTGGTCTCCCTGGTCCGTAGTTCCTTAGTGCAGTCAAGGCACTGTTGAGGCACTGTACACTACTAGCATACAAGGGGCATATCTTATCGGGCATAAAGAAGGCCTCGAAATTAAATGCAGTCAGTTCGGTCCCTATTGCTGGCTGGGTCACTTGTTCTCTTGCGAACGACCGACCACATGCTTGCTACATGCTACTAACCAAGCCCTGCGACCTACGATGCGGGGACTTGACCGACATCATTCACCAGCAGCCAGCAGCGCGGATTCGTAGCGCACAACACTTTTAAGCGACACGACCACCCGCATCCCCTTTTCGTCGTCGACTTGACTTGAAACTCGAGTGCCACAGGCAGGCAGCACAGGACTTTTTCGAGGACCGCAGTAGTTGAGGCAGCATGTCCCAGTCACCAGTCACGCCGCGACACTCTCGACATTCCTCGACCGTCGAAAACCCCACAGGACAATCGTATGGCTACAGACAGTCGAAGTCTTCCACCCATGATCCCGCAGCGCCGTTTTTGAACAACATGGGCCACCAAGATCATGCAGAACTCGGGACACTGGCCATCGGCGACCCATCTCCGAACCAGGGAATGGGCAACCTGGCAGATGAACTAGCAGATGCCTTTTCCGATTCTGACGAGGAAGAGGAGGGCGAATTCGAAAACAGCCAAGAGCGGGTCTTGGACTCTGCGCCAAGACAAGCGCAAGATAATGTCACAAATGGTGCAACAGCCGGCGAACCAAGCCTCACGTCGACACCAAGATGTCAGATCAAGGACAAGGGCAGAAACTCGAAGCTATTCTCACCCCATGGAAGGGAAACGCTGAACACCGCGATGGACTACGACGGTAGCGAATACGGCTCAGAATCCGATCTTGACTGCGCTGGTATTCCTGCAACCTTGGTGGCGAAGATCGATGGAATAGAGTCCCTGGCTCGACGTGGGACGGAAAATTATGGTGGTGCTGGTGATGATGTTTTTCAGCGTGTCACCGACAGTCTTCGTGACCTTGGATCGCAACTGACTGTTGAAGGAAACGCTTCAAGGTCAGATATCTCGGCCGGAATCATGTTTGCCCAACGCCAAGTACCATGCTGATGACAAGGCTAGGCTGATAACTGCACACACGGCGCTGGCGACACACCTGGTGCATCAGACTCGTCAGCTCCACGGCTTGACCTTCCCTCTTCTCTCGCCACTGGCTCCAGCACCAGACGGAGAAACCATCGAGGACCTCATCCCCTTGTTGGTGTCCCTGTCGGCCCAAATGCCACGTCCGTCGGCTTCTGCATTCAGCTCCATAACTGCGCTTCACACAATCACGTCTGATTTGATACAGACGCTAAGCTATTTGACAGACACGCTACAGATGTCAAGGCAGACAACGGCGATTGCTACAAGGCGTCTGAAGAGCGCAAGAGAGCTGGTCTCCGAAATCAGGCGTGATGAGGAGCTGCGCGAGGAAGGAGAGAGATGGTTAAATCGCGGCAACTGGAGCCAGCGGCTTGCACGTCGAGAATGCGCAACAGTCTGTGTCGAAGTGATTGACGGGTTTGAGGATGTCTGTAGTGGTTGGAGACAGCGTCTGCTGGCACAAGCAGATTCCCAAACCTGTCAACCTGGCATCGCATGAGCTTGTCCTCATCGGACAACAAGTCTCGAGTGCGTAGTCTCCCCCACTCTGGTAGTGCCTGTGCCGAGCGGCGGACACACGGGTGCATTCGTGTTGTTCAGACTCTTTACCGTCGTGAGCCTTCAGCCCGACCTGACGGGCTCTCACGCACAACGACGCCATACATGGCATTTCCATATGCCAGAGCCCGAGGCGAGGAAGACGTTGCGTAGGACGGACGACGTTGCCTCGATGCTTTCCTTTGTTATCTCGTCATAGATACATACAACGAGACAGACACGATGATTGAAAGTTTACTTACTTTAAACATCACGTGAAGTTTTATGATTTCGTCACGGGGTGTGTGACTGGTATATGTACAACCGCTGTACACTGGCGTTTGCTTTGCTTTCACTGGGGGTTCTGCGGTTTATAGTTTATAGAGGGTTATGTTTTATGTTCTTTTACAGGACATAAGAAATATTGTTCCATGGATGAATGAGCAACCGTCCACACTCTCTTGGGTGACCCACTCCGGCCGAAAAGACATTTCGCAGAGACGTTCTGGTCGTCATGAACTCTTGGGTCACCTTGTTTTCTTTTCTATTTTTTTCTTTTTAATTTTTGGCGCGACAACCGACACACCGACTCAACGCTCAACGTCAAACGCCAAACACCAAACACCAAACGCCAAACGCCAAATGGCAGTGCGGGTAACCTACCTCCTGCTCTGTGTCATCAACCTTTAGGTGTCAGTCAGTCAGTTGCTTGTTTTAGGCTGCGCGAACCAGACGCGACAACAACGCGGTGCGTGCACGTCCACCTCCTATTGTGACACAGTGTGCATGCAATTCTGGTCGCCCTGGAACACCATAATAAACAAACAATCAATTATCCACCGCCCTTTCCCCCCCCCCCTCTCGGCCAAGGCGGCCTAGTAATGCCCAAGTGCGGCGACCAGTGATTTCTAATTTTGAGCCTTTCGCGCGGAGAGCTAGGAGAAAGTCCCTTGAAGCGTGCAGACCGATCACATTTATCAAGTCCTTTCCCGTCTGTTGCAGAAGCAACATGTTCAATTCTTCCATTGCAACCAGGTGTCAGAAGGTGCGGCGTGGGCGTGCTCTCATGGCCATCGAGGGTGGCATGAGGCAAGTAAGTACAAATGTTTCAGGGCAGAGAGGGCTTTCCTTTCCAACGTTTTGGTAAATCAACATCTTTTTTTTAATTCACGAAGAAGATCACGCGGTTGGTAGACTGGTGGAAAGATCAGTCAGTATAAACACGCTGAAAAAGACCACTCCAAAAAAAAAAACAAAAAAAAAAACAAAAACAAAAAAAGAACACAGCGCCAAGCCAAACAAAAGCTATGCAGGTCGGTCAATAGGCCATGTTTTGATGGAATAATAGAGGTGGCCAGTACGGCTCCAGACCTTCCACCTATTGGAGCTAGTCTCGAGTGCGCGAAAACGCCTCACTGCTAACCGCGTGGATGCGACGGGACAAAAAAAAATACAAAACACAACAAACCACATACGACAACACGTAAAGTTGTGTGTGTTCAGACACGTAATTGCCTGCTTGGAACAGCAAAGGCGTGCCGCCCTGGTCTCGAGTGGGACCTCTCCGGCCGTTTACGAACCAAATCAAGCCTAGTATCGAGACTGGGTCGTTAGCGCCAGGCGCCTCTTGAACCACCCACCTCCCTCATCTTCCCGTCAACCTCCTTCAGATGGCTCGGTCAATCTGTGCCTATTCCCATCGTCCGACCGTTCGATAGCTGAACCTCTGCCGGGAACCCGCGACTAGCACATATTCTCTCTCTCTCTCTCTCTCTATCTCTCTCCCTCCCTCCCTCTCTCTCTCCCATTTTCATCCGCGGAACCGAAGAGGATCCAGACAGCTCAGCTCGCAACCACAGTTCAAAGCGCGCGCGCCCCCTTGCTTCGTGCGAGACCCCCCCCAGGTCGTCATCGCTCTGTAAAGACCCGACTATTTCTTGTCGCCGCCTCCAAATATCACACTATTCATCAGCAAAGGTGCACGAGCGCTCGATTCTCACGGGGGACTGCGCGTCGGTCCTTGCTTTGTGTGGCGCCTCGACAATACTCGTGCCAACGATCTGTCGCTTGACTTCCAATACAATACACTCCGCCGTTTCGCTCGACATCTTCACCCAGGTTGATTTCAAGTCCAATCCAGTTGCTAGTCATCGTGATTAGCTAGCCATTTAGACCATGGGTCTTCAAAATCGTCAGATTTCCTCATCTATGCGTTCGAAAATGCTATCTCCTCAGTTCGCTCTCGACGACGAATCAGTCCCAACATCGGAGTCCAGTGTGATCGCCTCACCTCCACCACCTCTCGGTCGAAGCCATCTGGAGACGAAATACGATCATGGAGCTGGTCATTTTCGGAGGACACGAAGCAGAGCATCTGTTCAAAATGAAGCACAAACCACAGGGCTGGATGCCAATGCCGTGGAAAGTGCCTTGTTACGAGAGCTACAGCGACCGCACCGCGAAAGCACACCCAGCACGAGCCCTCACAGAAAGCGACAGAGGATAAATGGCGACCGGTGAGTGTGATCTCTATCGAACATATTGTCGCCTCATCTTTTTGCGATAATCGCTGACTGGTGGTGCTCAGGTTCATTCCCACACGATCTGGTCAAGATCTTCAAGCCAGCTTCAGTTTATTGCATGAGGATGGTTCGCCAGCCACCCCCTCAAAACAAAAAAAGCGAACGCCTCATGGTGAACTCCATTTCCAGAGAAGTAAGAGTCTGAGCACTGGCCCGACCATATCAAAAAAAAAAATAAAAAAAAAAAAATTTCAGCGCCATGTTCTAATAGCGTTTGATTCTAGCCGAAGAGGCTAATAGAACCTTTTCAACTCTTCTTCGAGCCGAGCTTTTTGAAAATTCTGTACCGCAAGCAAACCCTCAAACTCTGTCACCGGACAGGTCGGCTGCCCCCTTGCCTGGAACACAAACTCATCATGGAACGCGGGCACAGACCCCCCCTAACAACAACCACCACAACACAACATCGTCTCTTCCCTCATCGCTCACACCCTCAACACCGCACAAGAACCTCTTCTCGTACATGTCTCCTCGACATCACAGCCATGTGGCAGGACACTTGACTCCCTCGAAAACACCTCAGAGCCGCCATGGACCGAACCTGGATACCAGAGCTGAAATATACAGCCTGTCTCCAGTGCGCTTCGGAAGCCAGCAGATGCTTCTCAACTCTCGTCGACAGACCCGGGCTGTGAGCAAAGTGCCATATAAAGTGCTCGATGCTCCTGAACTGGCCGATGACTTTTACCTGAATCTTGTGGATTGGGGGAGTGCCAACGTTCTCGGAGTAGGACTTGGCTCCAGCGTATACATGTGGAATGCTCAGACGAGTAAGGTGAACAAGCTGTGCACATTGGACGATGATACTGTGACGAGCGTCTCCTGGATCCAAAAGGGCACACATCTTGCAATCGGTACGGGCAAAGGCCTTGTCCAGATTTGGGACGCGGAGAAGACGCGGAGGCTCAGGACCATGACCGGACATACGGCCCGAGTTGGCTCTCTAGCCTGGAACACCCACATTCTGACCTCGGGCTCTCGTGACAGATTGATATACCACAGAGATGTCCGTGCTCCCGATCAATGGCTAGAGAAGTTGGTGGGTCACAAGCAGGAGGTTTGTGGACTGAAATGGAATTGTGACGACGGCCAACTTGCCAGCGGGGGTAATGACAATAAGTTGATGGTGTGGGATAAATTGTCCAACTCGCCCCTGTGGAAGTTCTCGGACCACACGGCGGCTGTGAAGGCCATCTCATGGTCTCCTCATCAGCGCGGACTGCTTGCATCGGGCGGCGGCACAGCGGACCGAAGGATCATCTTCCACGACACGGTCAAAGGCAGCGTCATCAACGAAATCGACACGGGGAGCCAGGTCTGCAACCTTGCATGGTCCAAGAATTCTAATGAAATCGTTTCAACGCACGGCTACAGCCAGAATCAAATTGTGGTTTGGAAATATCCATCGATGACGCAGGTTGCGAGCTTGACCGGGCACACCTACCGTGTTCTCTATCTAGCCATGAGCCCGGATGGTCGTGTGGTCGTCACAGGAGCCGGTGACGAGACGCTACGATTTTGGTCCGTCTTTGGACGCCGTCCTGGAACTCGCGAGGAAGGAGAGGCTGGTGGCGGCCGACTTGCGGATTGGGGCATCATTCGTTGATGCTATCCGACGAGTTTTGTTTTATTCTTTGACTTAAGCAGCGTCAGACGATCACTTCATGAGCTATTTATCGGATACTTTTCATATGAAGCCGTTAAATTTTTTTTTTGCCCCTCTCGTTTTTTGTTTCTTTCCCTTTCCCTTTCTCTCTCTCTCTCTCTCTCTCTCTTTCCGTTTCCAGCATCTGCAGCAATTTTCCTATCTACATCGCTTTCAATGGTTCAAGGCTGAAGTTGACAATGGACGAGGCGGCGGTCGGATGTTTTTTTTTAGGGCGTTGGGCGTGTCTTTTTCTTTTCCCGGTTCGGAATCTTCGTACAGGAGCCGGCGTGGCAGTCCCGTGATGGAGGGATTTCTTCCAATCCATGACTTTCCCACTCGAGGGTACGTACAGGCTGTCTGTCCTTTTGTCCACTCTCGGAATAAGATCCATTCGGGGATCGCAGGACAGGGGAGGGTGCTTGATTTGCTACGGAAGGCAACGACACGGGGGGTTCAAAGGACCGGCGGGCAACAGCGGAAGCACATGTTTTCTTTCCTTCTTTTTTTTTTTTCACACAGCACAGCGTGTTATCATATGGATCAAAGCAGAAATGAATATATTTCGTACAAGATAGCCATGGTGACTCGCTTGGAATGGATATCCGCGCGGCGCCCGAACCAGCCGTGCTTGTGAAGCTAGATGGCCCCTCTGGTGTTAGAAAGTCGCTCGTGCTTTACAGGTAACGGCGTACTGCTTTCGCAAAGGCAGAGCAGACGTGCTTGTCCCTTGTCGACAAGATCACGCGTGAGACAATGCGAGTTCGGCTTTGGCTCACGTTCTTCACAATACCACCCAAGCAGCATCGGCTGTGTTATCAAGTTTCACGGGAGTCCCTCTACTTGCTCGGGGGTCGTTGGTGTCCACACGGCACAGGGGACGCGGGTGACGTTCAGAAGGAGTCTTGAAGGAGAAAAAGCGACCCGCTTCTGCTACTTATAAAGGCTATCTATTATCGAGAGGGGTCCTGTCCTGGTTGACGACGGCCCGGCCCGATCCGACCTTGACATCTATTGTATATCGAGTTCCTTTACCACGAAGTCTTCATGATGTAATGTAGTTGTGCGTGACACGTCACAAACCGTCAATTAATGGCTGGATAGATTAATTAAAAAAAAAACATGGTCTACTAAATGAATGGGATGCATATAAACCATCTCCACCATGTACCAGCCCGATGAAGGGGCAAGCCAGGAATGCTTCGCTTCTGCCTGCCTGTCTTCCTTCGCCTTGGGTGGTGCGACCCAAATGCTCTGACACAAAATTCCGCTGCCTTTTTTTTTTTTCCTATAATGGTAAAAAATAGAAAAAGAAAAAGAAAACAAATATAAAACTTACCAACCGACCAGCACGGTGAAATGAAATCATGATCCAGTGACTTGATGTTTGCAGACGCTACTCTGTTTCATCACTGAGGTCGTCTCTCTCGTACGACATCTTTGGCGCCATTGTCAACACCTGTTGTTCTTGTATCGACCGTGTCATCAAGAAGTGGTATTTTGTCTAAGCTAGTGGTTCGGACCTTTTTGGTTCCGGGCCTTGATGTGTGACCCGGAGAATGTGTACCTCCATGATCGGCCTGACGTGCGTCTTGGTCTGCACCTGCACCGACAGGCTGCATATTGTCATTCCCTGTCGAAGTCGCAGCAACGGTGTCAGGGTGTGGAGTCAACAGTGGAGATTGTAGCATGAGCTCAGCCGTGTTTTGCCATTTGAGCACATCGGCCTTCATTGCTTCCAGTTCCTTCTGGAAGCGCTTTCCGAACACGTCAATATAATAAGTCGATCCGTTATAGATGCTCCATGCGAACACGGTCATCAGAAAAGACGATGACGCAAATCGACTGTTGAACCACAGTGGACACGGAAGCATCGTGAGAACTGCGTAGCTGTATTGTATCAGCATAAAAGCTGACTCTTGTAGGCTGGCAGGCATGGATAGAACGATTTTCCCAATCCACGTTTTCGAATAGGATTGTCGTAGCCATGTGAACGAAGTTGGCCGTCCGGCAGCAATCTTCTCCCTCCGCCTGACGGTTATGAAGAAATAGTAACTCAGCTGCCAGATGGCGTACGGTATCGTGCTCCAGGCAAGCATGGAAAAAACATTGGCATACGCTGTTGGGGAGCCTGGCGCAGCGTGCTTTATCGCCCAAATGGCCGGGAATCTCGTCTTCTGATCGTCGGGAGAGAGAAGATGAACTAAACAGTGAAGCGTTGCGCAGGGCATGATATGGATGAAAAGCGACGTCACTTTGTCAAAACTGTGGAACACGAGAGAATTGCGCCACATGATGATGGCTACCGCGTTGTTGCCAAAAGCCAGGGAGTATGTGGCAGTGAAGAGTCGCTTAGAATTGGGGAAAACCCAGATGCTGAGAGATAGTAGCAGGTTGACGAAATAACAGAGATCGGCGAGAAAGTAATGATACCCAAGTCGGTGGTAGGTGAAGAAGCGAATCGGCAAAAAGTACAGGAGCTGTATGGTATACCAGAGGGGGAAGTATTGCGGATACCCGCCAATAAGGTATCCGCTGATGAAGATGTTCATGACACCACATATAAAGGACACCTTTTCTCTAAGACTGATTGCCTTCGTATCGTTCCATTGTCTTCCTAGCTTATCGACACGCTGTCGCATTTGTTTTCTGTATCGATCGAACTGCTCGTCGGCCGAAGGCACTCTCCTCCTCCATTCTTCAACCATACGATCGCGCGCAAGCTGCGTCTTGGATTTGAAGGCATCCTTGGATCGGCGTACTTTGTTTGTCTGGGCGGAGATTCCCTTTTGAAGCCTTTCCAATTGCTGAGAGAGGGCAAAATTTTCCAAAAGGTCGAGGACGGTCAGTCGATCTAGGGGTGGAAAAGGATCGTAATCATCGTGGTAGGAACTGCTTCCAGAGAAGGATGGGTTTCTTGATAGTCGAGGGCTTTTGGGTGTGATTTCCTCCAGGCCGGAAGATTCTTGGACGGCTGATTCAGAGCTCAGAGACGGTAGGGCATCATTGTTGTTTGCGGGCGTACTGCAAGGTTTGGACTGCCATGGCAGCCCTTGCCCTGAATCATCCGCCATACCAAACGATCCGAACCCAGGAGTCGAGGTTAAAGGAATGCCTTTGAACAAAAAGCGATCGATAGAAAGTTCCAGATAGGCACTCGACAAACCGTGCAATCAGTTTTTCTGGAGTCGGAGGAATTGGCAGGGGTTCGGAACGTTAAATTAAAAAGGTTGAAGAACAAGTCATGATTAGGATGAAGCAAGCAAAGGAGGTCTAGAATAGTTGTCCTGGACAGAACCACGTGGGCCTAGTACGCGAGTTGTGCAGCAGCCAAGTTTTAGTCAAGGCAGGAACTAAGCTACAAAAAGTTGAGAATGCCATTGGATGATGGAAAAATCTTTCTAATAATCCATGGCTGGGCCAAGACACATGTAGCACTATAACGGATGAGTAGTATCTATCATCCACATTAAATTCGTGTTGACGAAGATTCTGGGTTTCGAATGCCATTGCATCTTCACCATGGTCTGGAGAATCGTGTATTCAAAATAAAATACCCATATAGATCACATAGGCAGGCGTGTGTCCTCGTGAATAAGTACATAGGCAGGTTAGTGGGTGATTTACCTTGGGGTGCGGAAAGTGGGGTTGCTTGTCACTGGAGCCATCTGTCGCATCACGACGCGTTACACTTTCTCAAGTTCACGCGAATCGTTCAACTGCCTCCCCCCTCCCGCAAGCAAAGCGCGTCGTTTTATTCACCACTGCGTGCGCAAAATTCGGTGCCACGAGATACCCTTGGCTGCAGGCAGTTCTTGTTCTTCCCTGCCTGTGTGTTTGTGTGCTGGCTATCTCGACGCCACCTTCACCTTCATCGCGCTTGGGTATCGCACCTCTAAAACCACGCGTCGCCATCCAGACCTTGCTCCGCGCATGTTGTAGCGAATATGGGCAAATTAATCCGCTTGGAATTATTCAGTATGCTTAAACCAGTAACTGTTCGCCGACCATACTAACCGGCTCTCCAGACTTCAAATCCTATAAAGGCCATCACACCCTTCTCTTTGGCGATTCATACTTCACGTCAATCATTGGGCCCAATGGATCCGGCAAGTCTAATTCGTATGTTGAAAAGCGAAACTCATGACTCAAACTCATCTCAGTACAACTTCTCATTTTTTTTTCTCTTGTAGCATGGACGCCATATCGTTCGTTCTCGGTATCAAATCGTCACATCTGAGATCTGCACACCTAAAAGATCTTGTTTATCGCGGTCGAGTTTTGAAGACGTCGAAGATAAACGATGATGGCTCTGCGGAACCACACAAGAGTGGCGAGAGTGTGGCCGGCTCCGATGAAAAGGCTTCTAGAAGCGACCCGAAGACCGCATGGGTGATGGCGGTTTACGAAGATGATGCTGGTGACGAGCAACGATGGAAGCGGTCCATTACCTCATCGGGTGCGAGCGAGTACCGTATAAACGACAAGACTGTCACTGCACAGCAATACAACGAAGCGCTTGAATCCGAGAACATACTTATGAAGGCCCGTAACTTTCTGGTCTTTCAGGGCGACGTCGAAGCTATTGCGTCACAATCTCCGCAAGATCTTACCCGCCTTATCGAGCAGATATCTGGAAGTCTCGAGTATAAAGCAGAATATGAGAAACTACAGACGGAAGCCGAGGAAGCAGTCGAAAATCAAAATTTTCAGCTGCATCGCCGCCGTGGGATCAACTCCGAGATCAAGCAATACCGTGAGCAAAAGAAAGAGGCCGACAGCTTTCAGAGAAAAACAGAAGAGAGAGATGCCGCCATCATCTCGCATTGCCTCTGGAAGCTGTTTCACTACCAAAAAGCCATGGATGTATCGAGTTCTGCAATTCAAGACCATCAAGAAGATTTGAAGGAACTAAGACGAAAAATCGAATCCTATGAAGCCCGTCTTGAGAATGCTAGACAAGAGCAGAGCGAAGCTAGTCGACTGGTGTCTCGAACGGAAAAGCAGATCAAGACGAAGGAGAGGAGCATAGAGGACAAGCAAAATAATCTAGTACCTTTTGATGAAAAGGTTCACGAATCGTCTCAACAAGTTGAAAAGCTACAAAGCCAGACGCAGAAGGTCACCAAGGAACGAGATGAACAAGCCACGATTGTCGAAAAGGTGCAAACTGACATTGAAGCTGTCAACAAGGCGCAGGCGCTCTTTGAACAAGAGACCCGAGATCAGCTGAAGAAACAGGGCCGAGATATTAGCGATGCGGATCGCAGGGAGTATAACTTGCTTCGTGCCCAAGTCATGTCTCGCTCAGGAGCCAACCTGGCCAAGTTGGAAAATTTCGAGCGACAGCGCAAGGCCGACGAGGTCACTGTCAATAACCTGCGAGGAAAACTCGACAGCATCGTTGCCGCCATTGAAAAGTCTGAAGCCGAGCTGCAAAACATTGACGAACGAAAAGCGTCCGCAGAGGCGGCATCTCGGGAAGTATCGGAAGAGATGACAAGCAAGAAGAAGGAGTTCAATCAACTCCAATCCGAACGTGTTCGGACGAACCAGAAGCGAACGGAGCTCGAAGAAAAACTGGAGGATGTAGCTCGAAAGCTGCGAGAAGCCGATGATGGTCGCCGACAAAGTGACCGTGAAAGCCGACTGAAGGAAATGGTGACATCGCTCAAACGCATGTATCCCGGAGTTCGTGGCCGAATCGGCGACCTATGCTCCCCCAAGCAGAAGAAGTATGATGAAGCCGTGATCGTGGCACTGGGAAGAGACTTTGACTCGGTGATTGTCGACACGGAAAAAACCGGGTTGGATTGCGTGCAGTATCTGAAGGAACAGAGATTTCCGCCCGTGACCTTTATCCCCATGGACAATATCAAAGTCAATGCAGTAAATTCGGCGGTCAAAGGGTTTACGGGAGCCAGACTTACCATTGACACGATCAACTTTGACGCGTCCATCGAACGAGCCGTGTCATACGCCTGTGGCAGCTCTGTGGTTTGCGATAACTTGGGCATCGCAAAACACATTTGTTACGAAAAGCGAATACCAGTCAAGGCAGTCACTTTGGAAGGCTACGTCATCCACAAAGCTGGCCTGATGACTGGCGGGCGAGGCCCCGAGCCAAAAGGAGGAAAGCGCAAGTTTGAAGACGTTGACTTGCAAAACCTTCAGCGGCTGGCGGCAAAACTGAAGGAGGAAATAGACAGACTGCCGAAGTCTGATCGGCGCGGGACGCTCGAAGAATCCCTTCAAATCGATCTCACAGGACTATCGAGGCGTCTCGTCGCCATCAAGGAGGAGTTGACGGCCTTGGGCAAGAATTGGACTAGCAAGCAACGCGAGGTTGATAACCTGAAGAAACAGCTCAGAGACCTGCAACCGAAGTACCAAGATCAAGTGAAGGAACTGGAGAAAGACATGGCGACCGTCAGAGAGTTTAGGGATGCTGTCTCCCAGGTAGAGGACGAAGTGTTTTCCGAGTTTTGCAGAAAACTCGGGTACAGCGACATACGGGCATATGATGCGTCCCAGGGCAAACTCGAACAAGAGGTCTCGGAGAGACGAAACCAGTTTGAAGTGCAGAAGCAGCGACTGGAAAACCGTCTCAAATGGGAAGTGGCGAAGCACAGTGACACAGAGACGCGCATAAAGAGAATGCAAGACCATATACGGCGACTGAAAAAGGACATCAAATCGTATTCAAGCGAGAAGAAAGAGATCGAAATGAGCATCGGCCAGGACCAGGACGAACTAGATGCTCTACGCGAGACGCTGGACGAGCACAGGACGGATCTCAGAGACAAGAGCCAAAAAGTCAGCGAGGCGCGAGCGGAGCTCCAAAAGAGGAGCAAAGATATCGAAGCACGTCATCGCGACATTAACTCGTTGGAAACGTTGGTGCAAAAGAATAGCGCAAGCAAGTCGGCACTACTTCGAAGATGCCGACTTGAACAAATTCAAATTCCGCTCGTGGAAGGTACACTCGACAACCTTCCTAACGAAGATGATCTCCTGCGACAGGACCCCGATGCCATGGATGTGGACGGCGATGACGAAGAGATGATGGATCTCGCCTTGGATGACCACGGCATTGCGATAGACTTTACAGGGTTGGATGATGAACTGAAAGAGGTAAGAAAAAGAAGGAGGGAGTGTGTGTGCCAATGATGATGATGATGATGATGATGATGGAAGGGGAAGTTGGGATGGATTTTGGTCGCTAACAGAGACAGTCGGACGACACCGAGGTCGAGGGAAAACTAACGGAAAGGATATCGATGCTCACGTCGGAGCTTGAGAAACTGAATCCCAACATGCGGGCAATGGAGCGTCTAGAAAGCGTCGAGGCGAGACTGAAACAAACGGACCAAGAGTATGAGGATTCCAAGGTGGCTGCGCAAGCCGCCAGAGACGCGTTCGGCAAGGTCAAACAGCTCAGATATGATCTTTTCAATCGGGCGTTTACGCACATCCAGGATCAGATCTCTCATGTTTACAAGGACTTGACGCGATCCGAAGCGTATCCGCTCGGTGGACAAGCCTACCTCGACATCGAAGAAGATACAGACATGCCGTATTTATCCGGCATCAAGTACCACGCGATGCCGCCACTGAAAAGATTCAGAGACATGGAACACCTGTCAGGAGGAGAGAAGACAATGGCTGCCTTGGCACTCCTGTTTGCCATTCACAGCTATCAGCCCAGCCCGTTCTTTGTACTGGACGAGGTAGACGCGGCTCTCGACAATGCCAATGTGGACAAGATCAAGAAGTACATCCGCGAGCACGCTGGCCCGGGGATGCAATTCATCGTCATCAGCCTCAAGACGGGACTTTTCCAAGACTCTGAGAGCTTAGTTGGTGTTTATCGAGACCAAGAAGTGAACAGCTCAAGGACGTTGACTTTGGATGTGAGTCGTCGATGTTGCTCTCCCCAATTAGCAATTTAGCAATTGGGCATCTTTACTCGTTATTGTTTTCATGCTAATCGAAATCTCTTGCAGCTGAGAAAATACCTATAGGCCATGGTCGACGGCTGGCATGCTCGCATAAGGGAAGGATAGTACTAAGTACTACTACAGCAGCAGCAGCAGCAGCAGCAGCAGCAGCAGCAGCAGCAGCAGCAGCAGTAGTAGTAAGATGTGTGTGTCGAGTGACTTGGGGGTAGATGGCGTTGTGGGCAGCTTCTTTCGTGTGGCGGAGTGGATGGAGGTCGGACGGCTCTTGATATTTTGATTTAATCCTGTTTTCTTTCTCCGTGTGTATATATACTACCAGGTGAACAGAGTGCTGCGTGGTTGTGGTTGGAAAGGGCTGAAAGGTCGGAAGTAAAGGTACTACTAAGTACTAGGTAGTACCTACTGTAGTAGTAGGTAGCAGTAGCTCAGATGGATGTATGCGGCTAGCTCAAGGGTCCTACCTCACCAAGCTACATGCATGTAGGTACTTACTAGTACATACAGTAAGTACTAAGTACTAGATGGAATCTTCTGCCGTCGACAAGTGAATTCGTGAACACCACTACCAACCAACCGCCACCAGACAACCGACAAAGTCGCAACCGACACCAGACACGACCATGTACCGGAGCCGTCCGTACTCGTGTGGCCGGAATTCTGGCGCATGCCGAGCCTGCCGAGCGTTCTTGACCCGGCGCACCGTCGAAGCGCCCCCTCGCAGCCACCATGGCGGCCGGCAGGTCCGGCACAGCAGCAGGAGCACACGCGAAGCAGCGACGACGACGACGACGACGACGACGACGCGTGAGCCGGCCGTCCCCCCCGGCAGCAAAGTCGTCTTCTCCGGCATCCAGCCCACCGGCATCCCTCACCTAGGCAACTACGCCGGCGCCCTGCGGCAATGGGTACAGCTGCAGCACCAGGAGCCGTCCTCCACGAGGCTCATCTACTCCATCGTCGACCTCCACGCCATGACCACGCCCCAGGACCCGGAGACGCTGCGACGACGCAAACGAGAGACGCTGGCCACCCTTCTCGCCATGGGCATCGATCCGGACCGGTCCACGCTGTTCTACCAGTCCTCGGTACGTCGACGTGAAGTTTCTCGCTCTCATCTCTCCCGCCCCGTCTGCCCTCACTGACAAGAACACAACAACAACCCGCCTAGGTCCCGGCGCACTCGGAGCTCATGTGGATATTGGCCTGCACAGCATCCGTCGGCTACCTGTCTCGTATGACGCAGTGGAAGGTATGCATGCCATTTTCCCTGCTGCGCGTTGTTGCCGACTGCCGGCGAGAAACAAAAACCAGGATACAACTCAAACTGAAAATAAAACTGACTACTTACCCGCCCCGAAGCAAAAAAACAACCTCGCCGCCGAAAGCCAACTCGACCAGAGCCAGGTCCAGAAACGCCTGAAGCTCGGCCTCTTTTCCTACCCTGTCCTCCAAGCTGCCGATGTCCTCGTCCACAGGTACCACCACCCACCACCATCCTTTTTACATCTCATCTTCTCGCCCCCCCCCCCCCCCCCCCACGAAAGAGAAGCTTCTGACAATCTTCGCTCGTAGGGCTACGCACGTGCCTGTCGGCCATGATCAGAAGCAGCATCTGGAATTCGCCCGCGAATGTGTCACCAACTTCAACCATGCTTATGGACCCCATTTGGTGTACCCGACAACCATTCTCTGTATGTCTGCTGCCAGTTTGCTGCATGTTGTCTCTCTAATCCGTTTCCCCTGTCGTAGCGCCCGTCCACAGGATAATGTCGCTCTCAGACCCAACGTCGAAAATGTCCAAATCCGACCCGGCAGCCCGCTCTAGAGTCTTGATCACAGACAGTCCCGCCGAGATCCGCGCAAAAATA
Organism: Claviceps paspali; assembly: GCA_013435705.1. NCBI lineage: Eukaryota > Fungi > Ascomycota > Sordariomycetes > Hypocreales > Clavicipitaceae > Claviceps > Claviceps paspali. The sequence goes on from JABAEC010000044.1 coordinate 127,946, forward strand.
TCCTCCGCCACAACCGACTCAATCCCTGGAATTTCATATGATCCTTCAGCACGTCCCGGGATATCCAACCTCCTAGCTATATTGTCCGTCTTTGATGCCGACAACAGAACACCAGAGGATCTCGCCCAAATATACAGCACTGCTCATCCTCGCCTTCTTAAAGACGCAGTCTCGGAAGCCGTCATTGCAGGACTTCAACATGTCAGAAGCCGTTATGCGAAGCTGATGGATGACAACGACTATCTAGATCAAGTCGAGGCCGAGGGAGGACGCAAAGCGAGACAAAGCGCCCAAGCCACCATGGACATTGTCAGATCAGCGACGGGCCTCTAGCTTCGCGCCGCTTGCCTCTTTTGCCCTGCGTCTTTGTAAAAAATCCGTCCACTCTTTCGTCCCATTCTCTCATCCCTTGTACATAGTTGCGTTCCACATGCTGTCAGCCTGTTGCGTCCATCGCAACCCCCAGTCCCATCACCCGCTCAACCTTCCGCATGACAACATCTGTCTCGTCATGGTAGTCGTCTTGAGTCGCTTTGCGGATTGTGCTTGGATGAGAGCCGCACGCCTTGCTGTCCCTCCCGATGCAATCTATATGGATAACCGTGACGAAAATACCTCATCACGAGGCGTAGGCGAAGTTACTGCCCCTCGCCGACAGCCAGAATTCTCGAACAACCTGGTTGGTAGTTCGTGACCCCCTGAGACTTGAGTCCGAAAAAAAAAAAAACAGTCAGACTTCCTGTGCACGTATTTGACAGTCGTCATGACTCACCTCACTAATTTCCTGACAAACAGAGATTTTTGTTCCAGAGTAACTTTTTCGCTAGGAAATGAGTCGTGATTCAGACCTGCTTCAAGCCACTGTCCTGCCATGGGATAGCGACTGATGAGTTTCTTGATTGGCTCGCTCAGTCTGTCCAACTCGCTCCTCGATGCCCGTCCACCGATGTTCCTGGCTATGCTCCGGGCCACAAGTGGTCCCAAAGTCTCCATAGCTTGCTTTGCGGCATCTTGAATTTCCGGTCCGCAGTTTTTGAGCCCTATGAAATTTGACTGTACCAGATGTCCCTTGTCAGACTGCAACTCATCAATGACAGCGAGAGTATATTTTGTGTTGTGAAGTGGCCCCTGGATACTCTTGAAAAAACAACAACAACAATAACAACAACAACAACAACAAGAAGAAGAAGAAGAAGAAGAAGAAGAAGAAGAAGAAGAAGAAGAAGCGAAGCGGGATATAAAACCAGAAGGCGTACCCAAAATTCGGCAGCAGCGCCCTTGGGAAGTGGCTCATTGCCGTCCAAGACCCGAATCGAAAATAGGAAGAAAAACTCTACAGTCGCTGGAGGCTGCAGCGCCAGTAAGGTTATAGGGCTCTTCATGAGCAACCGCGAGCCGAATTCGATGCCGTTCTGAGATAATTCTGCATCATGCTCTGGCTCTGCGGAGCGTCAGCGGCAAATATCTTCCAAGTGGACTCGTGCCAGAGAATAATGACAGCTCTCTTACCAGGCAGGGCTTGCAGCAGTCCGACCACCCAGATGAACAGGGCCGAGAAGATATTTCCCTTCGAGGCACCGCCGCCTCGTGTGTGGAGAGAGCTAACGAATGAGCAAGCCGTTGTGACAAACAATCCTGGTCTTGGCACTTCGCCGGCATGTCCTGTCAGATAGCTTGTCACCGTGTCCATATCTATGACGAAAGGACCTGGTTCATTTTCCGCAAACCCACAGCGAAGTATAGCACAGCTCAGTTCCGTAACCTCGGCGTTTTTGCCAAAGTGACTCTCCACATCCACCAGCATTCCCATAATCTGTCTGTGCAATGAAGCCAACCGGGAGTCTTGCTCATTGAGCCGCAAAGAGCTGCTGTCAAGGTCGATGGCTGACTCAGTGGGAGACTGAAATCCTCGACCGACACTCAGCAGACATCTGAGGGCTTTCAGGACCATGTGTGTTGAAGGTTGTTCGTTGATCGTGTCATCGAAACAACGCTGTCCGTAGCAAGGCGGCTTGCCACCGTCCAGCCACGCGATGAGGTCTTTAGAACGACGGATATCGTCTTCTATAAACCTGAGTAGCATCGAGCATGAATGGCTTCGTTGGTCCACGCTGGGAATCGCCTGCGCGACACAAGAGATAGCGCCAATCACTTTCTCACTAGATATACAATCGAGTTGCCCACTTGCCGCCAATTTCTCATACTCTATCAAGAAGCCCTCTGTTTCCGGGTGAAGATGGTGACGGCAGGAAGAGCATAATTGAAAGATGGATTTGGAGGCGTTTGGTGCCAATGACCGATCTTCCAAGAGATTGAAAAGCATTCTCAAGGCAGGAGCAAGCGAGGACACGTTTCTTTCGAAATAATTCGTATACTGCTCAACCAGGTACAGACATGTTTGCTTCGTGCGGTAAGGGATGTCAGAGTTCGAAGAGTTGAGCCTCGCGAAAAGAGACGAATTAAAGACGGGGTGAAGTGCTTGATCGAGCTTTTCGTCCTCTTTTCCACAATCAGCGAGCCCGGCAAGGCAGAAAGTGGCAGCTTCGAGTCGCAACCATGCGGAATCATCCAAGGCCGCCAATACCAGTTCTGCAAATGTTGCAACTAATCGTGGACCGCATAAACTGTACGTGGACTGCAGAAGATCGACGACGTCTTTTCGCGCATCTGAGAAGTTGGCTCTGTCAGACTGGTCCCAGTCGCGGATTTCTTCCATTGATGGATACATTATTTTACGCCATGCATTCGAGATGGCTTCCAAAACCAGCGACACGGCTTGCTCGGCCCAAGGCGTCGCAACGATTTCGGTGGAATAAAAGTAGTCCGATATGGCTTCTGTAAAATTTGACCAGAATTCGATGGCAGGAACGAAAATTTTATTCTCAATGACTGGAACGCCATTAGCAGTAAGAAGTCCGCACAACTTGGAGAGAATTGCTTGACACCGTGGATCATTGCCCTCCATCAACCATTTGCATCTTTCCTCACCGAAAGATAAAATCAATTGTCCAAACTGAGTCGAGTCGAAACTGCCATCTCCTTGCACAAGACGTGTGTACCGTTGGTCCGACCAAGGACTGACGAAAAGATCTGCCAATAGGTCCAGATGGTCACTCGTCAATAGAGACGGATAGCCGCAAAGAACTTCAATCATGAGCTCTGCTGAGGACTCAAATTGCGCATCGACGGGCAGGAGAGCTATGATTGTAGGCAACAGCTTCCGAAATAAAGCAATGACTTGGTCATCGTGGGACGATATTTTTTGAGCAAAAACAAGCCATGCCTACATCGTAGAGCATTAGACTTGCATTTTTTTTTTTGGAGAAATGAGCTGAAATACCTGGAGACATCTCAATGCGTCGTCACCAATGGTAGTCACACGATGATGTGCCAGACATTCGGATACAAGATTCGCAACGTCCTGTGCTTGAACTACAACTGCATCGTATAATCCGAGGCTTGGGGTTTTTTTTTTTTTTTTCGTTTTAGCGCAGAACCGTCCGTAGTTCATTTGTTCCTCACACTTACTTGCTCATGGCATTTAGGTCAATCCTGGTGGCGTCTTCCAAAACACTTGTGATGACCCATATCACCGCTCTAAGATGGTTTGTATCGACATGAATAAACCGAGTAGTCACATCATCAGAAACATTCACATTGAATGGATCGTAGTATTGATGAGTCACCAAGCAGGCGACAAGATGACGGACATAGTTCGGCCAGAGGTGATGGAAATGAATAAAATATGTTGCCAGGGCGGACGAAAGTTTGCGAGGCACCAATGAGCTACTGGAAGTCTTGAAAGAATCGAGATACCACTCAGTCAGGTGCATCAACAATTCTTTCGCATTCTCCTCACTTAGTGACGTGCTATTATGCCTGAAATGAGCCAACGCATGATGTTATTGAGCTTTGCGACATACCTCTCTCTGTTGAGCTTGATGATAATGGTGAGAGCCCCGAAGAAACGCACCTTCTCGTCGGGGCGCTGGAGTAACTCATGGGCCAGTATCCAGGCCTGGGGCGAAGATTGAAAGTCGGCTAGCAGAGCTTGATCCGTGGCGATCTTCTCTGGTGTTTTCGACTCATATAGCGAAAGGATCAGCTGCGAGAGACGTCGTCAGTGGATGCCGCGCGATGGTTCCATCAACGAAAATCGCCATGCCAGAGGTGACATACAGATTCGACTCGATCGAGACTCCAGGAAAACGCGTTTTCTTCCATTGTGAATGGCTTTCATCAGGAAGGCATGGCAATAAGACATGGCAGATGTACTGTGATGGGGGGGGGGAGCTTTGCTAATGTTACCAAGAAGCAGGTGGGGGAGGGGCTCGACCTGCCTTTGCTCCGACTGGGGTTGTGGGTTGTGGCGAGAGCGCGCAATCACATACCATGAAGAGAGACCCAGCCATTAAAAATGCCTCTTGATAGTGTACATGCTTAATCAATCATCGTGCGCAGACTTTGTATCGAACAGACATGACAAGCTGTCGAAGAAGATGGTCTGTTTTCAAGTTTCATGTACTTTCTGGCGTTTTGCTCGCCTTTCCCCGTATGGAACGGACCATGATTTCCATTGATTCATGGTTAACTACTAATACAAGCGATAGCTCAATATTCCAAGCTTCATCTATTTCCGACTGATCGTTTGAGCATCTCCCAACTGCAATGTGAACTTTTGTCGTAAAGCCTACAGCCCAAACTTGCGCCAGACGCCGTGGGGGGGGGGGGGGGGGGGGGGGGGGGGGGGGGGGGGGGGGGGGGGGGGGGGGGGGGGGGGGGGGGGGGGGGGGGGGGGGGGGGGGGGGGGGGG
>JABAEC010000044.1:132768-167754 GCA_013435705.1 Claviceps paspali
CCCCCCCCCGGCCCCCCCCCCCCCCCCCCCCCCCCCAAAAAAAAAAAAAAAAAAAAAAAAAAGGAGAGAGAGAGAGAGAGAGAATCCAATCAGGCTACAGCGGACATTCTTGTGATTTTACGTGGCTCACGTTTTACGTGCTGTGCCAAGCCACGTGAATTACAAGTCCCATAAGTCAACTATATAAAATTACACATTGGGTAGGAGAAAAGGCAGACGAAGAAGGGTTTATTCACCCCCTATCGATGGCGGCTGTCGTAGACCGGTTGCTTCTTGAGATAGACGACTACTGAGTAGCTCTTCCACCTTGGAAGCGACTCCCAAAGTCTTTGTCTGCCCCAAGTGTGACCAGACAGGCTTGAGCTGCTCCAGTTGCTTCTCCATCGTCTCATTCGCATTTTCTGCATTAACGCCGGGCGCGCCAAACTCCCATACGTTGGCTTTCATCCCCACTCCATAGAACTGGTGCTTGCGCAGGTAGGCGAGCCATAGTTGCACAGTCTCGGGATGTCCGTCCTTGATCTGAATCATACGCCGGAGCGTAACGCGTTCGAAGTTCTCCTGCGCTTTTTTAAATATAAAGTGACTCTTCGGCACTGTCCATCGCTCTGTCAGCCTAGGCAACGGAACAGGTCCGTAAGCTGGCAGGCCGAGATAATAGGCGGCTCTGAGGGCAAAATCGGAGAAGAATTCGAGAGGCTGGATGCTGAAAGATCGCAGTTGTAGATCGCATGATGGTATGCCGAACTCGGCCTCTCGTTTCAAAGGCTTGAGGTGGATGGTCTGGAGAGACCTTGGTTGGCGGATATTCTTCTCCAGGGGAGCTTCAGAAGGCTTCAGTCCGGTCTTGTTTGATTGAGGATCGACGGCTTTTTCTTTTTCTTGTTTTGGAGGCCTGGGAGAATGTCAGCGATACTGAACTGTCGCGAGCGACTGACTCTGCGTGACGAACAGTGACGCAAATGATCTATCGAGTGCAGAACGCGTTGCGGAGCGCACCACAGGTCTGCACCCATACTCGGCAGCTAGTGCGGCCAAAAGCCGGCTTTTGGGGGCGAATTGCATGATATCAGCGCCGGCGGGATGAAGTGTGCAAATATGGTGCTAAATAGACAATGGCAAATGGACATTTCGTAGGCCAGATGGAGCGTCACGAAATGCCACTGCCTACTACTACGTAGTAGTAGGGGAAAAAAAAAAAGTGCTCCTATTCGCACCAGCGAAAAGCTCCACTTTGGCATGTAGCTGCTATAACTACTACTTAAGTAGTACTACGTACTAAGTAGTAGTAGTTATAGTACTACGTAGTACTTATGTACGTACTACATAGTAGTATTTGATCATTGATCATCGGGCCGCCGCATCCGAGGTTCTACCTTGCTCAAGTCCAGTTTGGTCGGCCTGGGGTGGCTGGCATTGACCAGCCATCCCATCCATCTGCTGCCATCAGCAGACCCGGTGGGGTCACTTAGCCGTTTTGGCCGACACCTGACTGGTCCGGTGACATGCATGCTGTTCCGCCAAATGTTCCCATGTCATGGCTGCATGACTTCTTTCATCATCTTCCTTTATCATCATGACTGATATACATTTGGGACTGTAGGCAGCGCTCACTGCTCGTGAACTTTTGCACCCTCCCGTATGGTATGTCATTGATGCGACGGGCTCATCGACATCTGTCCAAGTTAAATGCCGAAAATAGTCGAAGAGAACACACAGCAACATTCGCACCATTCTGGGAGAGGTGAGCTTCTTGTCGAGCATACTCAAACTGCTCCTGGAAGCTCGGCCAGACATGCGACTTCTAAAATGCCACCGAAGCCAATGCGCGAAACCCCCTCTAAATGGACAGTGAACGAGGAAGATATCGAAAACGATGTTCCAGCGTCTCTTCTCGTAGAAACAAACGAACGATTGATGCAAGCCTTTCCAGAGTCTTCTTCCTGTGCCACGCGAGAATATTCGCCAAAACACCGTGAGAGGGCCGCCCGACAACCCAAAGCACAATGGCAAACTGCACCCTCACAACATCCGGTACACTCTGACAGCCAACAAGCCTCAGGCGGCTTGGCTCAACCCAGGTCTTTAGCCAAAGGCCTGGTTTCCGGTGGACACCGCGAAAAGGCTCTTTGGAGATGGGTGAACATCTCAAACCTCGACAGCTTTATGAGGGATGTATATGATTACTACCAGGGCGGAGGGTTGCTGTGTATTCTATGTTCGAATGCCCTATGGCTTCTGTATGTGCCGCGCCACAAGACCTTCAAATACATTCCTTTTGCTAACGATAGAAAGAGAGACTCTTTTCGTAGCAGTCTTGTTGACCTTTCTTACCCAATGCGTGGATTATGGCAAGATACCAGGCAGCAAATCCCTGGCACAGGTCACCATCAAGCAGTGCACTCGAAGAATGTCGCTTACGTGGAGCTTCGGGATATGGCTTTACTCCTTCTTTTTCATTTGGAAGTCGGTCCAGTACTTCTTCGAACTACGCCGACTGATGTACGTCAGAGACTTCTACATCTACCTACTCGAAATCCCAGAGCAAGATATGCAGACAATTTCCTGGCAGGACGTGGTTGCCCGCATCATGATATTGCGCGACGATAACCCCGCGACCGCTACGAACATTCCAAGGAATCTCCGCCGCTATATCGGAAGCCAGTCGAAAGAAAGATTAGACGCTCACGATATAGCGAACCGTCTGATGCGCAAAGACAATTTTCTGATTGCCATGATCAACAAGGACGTCATAGATCTTTCATTGCCGCTACCATTTATCAGAGGGAAACAATTGTTTTCAAAAACGATGGAATGGTACTTGCATTATTGCATCCTTGATATGGCATTCAACGAGTTTGGCCAAGTGCGACAGGACTTTTTACGTGCTGATCGACGGTCGTTGCTGAGCCAGAAGTTACGACAACGGCTCTACTTCGCCGGACTCCTGAATCTTATATTCGCTCCGGTTGTTTTGGCATACGTGATCATAGTCTACTTCTTCACATACTACAATGTGAGTTTGACGGGGGAGAGAAGAGCCTGGCCTGTGCCATCCGGAAGGGTTCAGCCTGCGCAGGTCAGAGAACAGGGGACGGAGGCTGACGAAGGAAAAAAAAACGAATATAGGAATACCAAAAGGATCCAAAGCTAGCCGCTGCTCGAAAGTACACGGCGCTTGCAGAATGGAAGTTCAGAGAGTTCAATGAACTCCCGCACATTTTCTATGAGAGGCTTCACATGTCCATTCCATTTGCGACGCATTACATTGACCAGTTCCCAAGTCGCGTGACGGAAGAGTTTGCCCGCAGCGTCTCATTCATGTCTGGAGCCATCACTGCTGTTCTCGCAGTATGCACCGTGCTTGACTCTGAGTTGTTTCTTGGATTTGAGATTACCCATGACAGAACCGTCTTGTTCTATCTGGGAATCTTTGGAGGCATCTGGGCCATAACAAGAGGGATGGTATCTGAAGACACGAGGGTGTTCAACCCCGAATACGCGTTGCGAAACGTGATTGAATATACGCATTTTATGCCAGACCATTGGCAGGGAAGGCTGCACAGCTTCGAAGTAAAGAAGGAATTTTCCGATCTCTACAAGATGAAGGTGATTATCTTTCTGGAGGAGGTACTGGGCATCATCACAACGCCGATGCTTTTGCTATTTGCTCTGCCCAAGTGCACGGAGCGCATTACGGATTTTTTTCGCGAGTTCACCATCCATGTGGACGGGCTTGGTTACGTCTGCTCGTTCGCCGTATTCGATTTCAAAAAGGGCATAGGACATGACGCTGCTGGGAGAAGGGAACGCGACGTCAGAGAAGACTATTATTCGACCAAGCACGGGAAGATGGCTGCCTCTTATTACGGATTCTTGGACAATTATGTCATCAACCCGAAAACGGGGATTCCTGGGCACATGGCACCAGGCAATCGCGAACTATTTCACATGCCACCCGTCTTTCCTGGACTCAATTCTCCATCTCTCGCCAGAGATGTGCAGAGCTCTACCATGATGCAACCAGACGTCGCCAGGAACCGGACACATGGCATCAACCCTCAGGCGCAGAAGACGACGGTTCCCCCGTTTTCTCCACTGGCATCCATGTTGTTAGACCCGCGCAACCAGCCGTCGGGCTTTCTGCCCGGAGCAAGGAGCTTGAACCGGCCGCATCACCCCAGGGAGGCATCGCATGGCGAGCTTCTTCCATTCGAACACGGCTTCAAACAGGGGGGGGGTTATAGGCCAACGCCTATAGAGGAACAAACCAATTCCCTCGAGGAAGGCGGACTGTTGGGTGAATCGACCTGGGAAACATCACCAGGCCATGGCTTGAGTCGCGAAAACAGCTCAACGGATCCAGAAGAACTGCAGGATGGCGTTCTGGGACTCATATATCAGCTCCGGCACGCTCAACACGGCCGCCGGGGGGGGATGGTCTAGGTTTTTTTTTTTGGTGGTTTTTTTTTTTTTTTGCTAGCATGGTGAATATGCTATATAGAGTTGGGCGTTTTTTGCGTTTTTTGCGTGTTTTGATAGTTTGGTGTTCCCCCCCCCCCCCAATGGATGGATGTCTATAGAATGGATGTCTATAGAAGCCACGGTAAATAACATGATTCTTAACAACCATGTTGACCCATTGGATGGATGTCTATAGAAGCCACGGTAAATAACATGATTCTTAACAACCATGTTGACCCATTGGATGACAATAAACGTTTACGCGACCGACCATATAATATTTTCCCCTCGAGACCAACGCGCTAACCTTTTTTTTTTTTTTTTTTTTTTTTAACTTTGAGCTACACAACCTAGTAGTCTAGTGCTGTGTACATACTGTATATGTACTTTGTAGGAATGGATTACTAGATTGGTAATAGTAGGTTTTTATTTTTTTATTTATTTATTTTGTTTTTAGTGAAGACCGCTTGCCGTCACTGCTCGATGACACTTGGCCAGTATGGCGGCTTGCCTCGAGACCTCCGCCAGACGACCGATGACGGCGCGGTTTCCGTCGGAGAAGCCGTACAGAGCATAGGGGATGCCGGCGTCGTTGCAGAACTCGACGACCATGCGCTGGGCCCTGCGCAGGTTGTGCCTCGGCACACGCGGGAACAGGTGGTGGACGGCCTGGAACTGCAGGCCGCCGTGCAGGAAGTCCAGCCAGGGGGGGCAGTCCACGTCCATGGTCGTGCGCAGCATGCGCTGGGCGAAGGACTCCTGGGGCCCCAGGTCCGAGGTGCTCATGGCGAAGTGCGAGAGGACGATCTGGACGTGCAGCGGCGACGAGGTGACGTGGCTGATCAGGAGGTAGGCGAGGCGGGAGCGGCCGTCCGGCAGCGTCAGGTACAGGAGGCCGTAGCCGAACCAGAGCCAGAAGAACAACTGGCCGGCCAGCTCGAGGTACCAGTGCCAGGCGGCGGGACCGCGCCTCGGCCCCCTGCGGAAGAGGAGGTGGTCCCACGAGAGGCGGTAGAGGTTGAAGCGGCCGAGGGCGAGGAGCGGGTAGTAGGTCCACGGCTGGACGCGCAGCATGATCCTGGCGAGGGCGTCGTACTCCATGACGCGGTCGTAGTAGGTGGAGCGCAGGCCGGCCAGGAGACGGTGCGACACGGCGAAGAGGGGCATGTGCTCGATGTCCGGGTCGTGCTCGGGCGCGTTGGTGACGATGTGGTGCACGTTGTGGCTGCTCTTCCACCACCCGAGCGAGAGGCCGCCTATGAAGTCGGCCACCAGGATGCCGATGACCGTGTCGGTCTGGTAGTCGTGCGTGACGCCCATGTGGCCCGCGTCGTGGGCGAGGAACACCAGCTGGTGCCAGGCGAGGCCGAGGAAGACGGCGCTGAGCGCGTAGTGCCGACAGGCGAGGAGGCCGAGCATCGCCCCGAACAGGCCGACGTATCGGACGCACTCGACCGCGTAGGCATACCGTCCGCACTCGTAGAGGCCTTCCTGGACGATCCTGCGGTGCAGCGCCCTGTACTTGCGCGCCACCTCTTGCTGCGTGGCCGCGTCCACGCCCGGGTACCTGTCGCTGTCTATGCTGATCTTCTCGCGGGTGAGCGCGTCCAGATACGACATGCCATCGCCGGCGTCGCCTCTTTCCAAACCTGGCCGGGACGCTGTTGACGCCGCCGCCGCCGCTCCTGATGCCGGACCAGAGGCCGTATGCCTCCGTCGTCTTGCCGACCCGCCTCTGTCGAAATCGCCCGCTGCAGATCGTGACGCCGAGCTGCACCGCGTCGTATCCGACCGGGCTGCAGTCTCAGCCGAGTCTACAGACACCCCGAACTCGCCTCCCTGGATCGGCGGCGTGAAGTTGGACCACAGCCCGCGGACGGTGCCTATTCGATATCGCATCATTTGCGCCTGTGCATCTTGTGAATGGAGTCTGAAAGCAATGCCGACGAGTTGGCAGACGAAATCAGCCTCGGGTATGAAAAGAGAGAGAAACAAGAAGGAGAAAAAGACGAGCAAGACCGGCTACGCACGCTTGGATCTCATCAGTTGCATCCTTGCCAACCATGTGCAATATCGCCTTCTCCCCCCCCGGATGGTAGGGTATCCATGGATCGACCCTCAAGACGAACTGGTTGAAGATGACAATCTTACGTCCGCTTGCAATCAGCTTCTCGACTTCGTTTCGCGTCAATACGGGCAAGGTTGGCGTTTCTCGAAACGGTGCTTCGACGTCCATTTTGCCGGCCGATGTGTCCCGATATGTTCCGATGTGTGTGTTTGTTTTTTATTGTGTTCCAATTCCGCAACGTCACTCCCAGCACAAAAAAAAAAAAGAGCTTCAATCAACACCCTGATGATGATCGATGGCTTTCGTGTATCGTGGGGTGGCAGACCAGACGGCCCAGATGAAATCGGTGACACAAAGGGGGGGGGGAAGGGCCCCAAATCAACGTCGATTTTTTTTTTTGGCATCGGTCGCAACGGTGGCGGGACAGGGCACCAGCCAAGTTGGTTCATTGGCGGGAATCTGAGGTCAGGGCGAGACATCGAAGCTTCGTTGTGTTGTCGATCTGCTCATTCATTCGTCAAACGTCGCACAAACATGGAAAAATAGCCTGCAGGGTCTCTCGTTGGAAACGCTCGAGCTTTGCGTTGCATGTCACCCACGCATCGCGCAGTCCGTCCACCTGATCTACATGGCGTTCGGGAAGGATGAAGGATGAAGCACCCCAAAAACGTTGATACACGTCCGTCTCCTGCCTCGAAAGGAAACGGCTGGGATTCCAGGTTTGGATCCTGAGGTTGACGCACCCAACAGTTCATTCTCACGCGTTTGCCAGCATATAGAGAGAGAGAGAGAGAGAGAGAGAGAGAGAGAGAGAGAGAGAGGAGATGCCTTGAAACGTTTTCTGGCAGAGAAAGAAAAAGGGCCATCACAATAGGTGAATATTGAAAAAAAAAAAAAAAAAAAAAAAAGTCGAATCCATCAGGTGGAACAAACATTGGTAATATTACATACATCTTCTAAATTGGGAATATGAAACAGTCGACTTTTGAGCCACCAGTCTAAACAGCAGCCTCATCTCGCTCTCTTGGGCCCTCGCAAGGGCCTATATATCTCTTGTCGGTTCATCGTGTATAGCATATTATTCCTAAACCAGAGTCCAAAAGTTGTCAATGGCATGGAAGCGCCTGACGATGCAACAATTGCTGTTCATGATTCCGTTTTTTTCTTTTCTTTCATCAGAAGTGAATGGCCTTGGCGCTCGTGGCCATGGCGGCCTCCTTGAACGCTTCGGACAGAGTGGGATGGGCATGGCAGGTCCTCGCAATGTCCTCGGTAGATGCGCCATATTCCAAAGCCAAGGTGCCTTCCGCAATCATTTCGCCAGCGTTAGGACCGATGATGTGAACACCAAGGAGCCTGTCCGTCTCTGGGTCTGCCAGCATCTTCACCAGGCCATCCGTGTCCAGGTTGGTCTTGGCGCGCGAGTTGGCGCTGAAGGGGAACATTCCCACGCGATAAGGAATGTTTTGGTTTTTGAGATCTTGCTCGCTCTGGCCAACCCAAGCCACCTCGGGGTAGGTGTACATGACGGAGGGAATGCAGCCGTAGTTGACGTGGCCGTATCCCTTCTTGATGTACTCCACTACCGCAACAGCCTCTTCCTCGGCCTTGTGAGCAAGCATAGGGCCAAAAGTGACGTCTCCAACGCATCGGATGTGGGGGATCTTGGTTCGGTATTCCGAGTCGATGATGACGCGTCCACGTTCATCGAGCTCCATGCCGATGTTCTCGAGGCCAAGCCCTTGGGTGTAGGGTCGTCTGCCGATAGCCACCAGCACAACATCGGCTTTGAGCTATTTTGGCAGGGGTTTCGTGATCAGCATAGATCCTGAGCGACGATCCAGCGTGGACAATCAAAGCAGATTCGGGGGGGGGGGGGGGGCTTGGAAGGCTGAAGTTCTTACCGTTTCGGATTTTCCACCTTTTGCAGCGTCAACATTCAGGCTGACCTTGTCTCCCGACTTGTCGCCGCTGACGACCTTGGTATTCAGTTTGAAGTCCATGCCTTGCTTCTTCAGCAACTTTTGGGTTGCTTTGGCAATCTCGGCGTCCATGCCGGGGCCGCCGATCTGACCAAGGAACTCAACCACTGTTACTTTAGAGCCGAGACGAGACCAAACAGACGCCATCTCCAAGCCGATGATACCACCACCGATGACAACCATGGTCTCGGGAATCTTTTCCAAGGCAATGGCGCCGGTGCTGGTAACGACGCGCTTCTCGTCAACTTCCAGACCAGGGAAAGGGGTGGCCTCGGAGCCGGTTGCGATGAGAATGTTCTTTCCCCGGACAGTCGTCTCTCCACCATCGTTGAGAGCCACCTTGATGTCGTTTTCGTTCAAAAACGTGCCCGTGCCTTTGATGTACTCGACGCCGTTCTTCTTCAGGAGGAACTCGACACCTTTTGTCAGGCCGTTGACTGCAGAGTCCTTGGCCTTCATGAAGTTGGCCAGGTTGAGCTTGACTTCTCCGACTTCGATGCCGCGGTTCTTAGTGTCGTGCAAAATCTGGTGGTATAGGTGGGAGTTGTTCAACAAGGACTTTGATGGGATGCAGCCAACATTGAGACAGGTGCCTCCGAGAGTGCCGCGCTTTTCGATACATGTGACCTGGAAGAGTCATGATGAGCGGTCAGAAAGGGGAAGGGAACGTCTTTGCGGCACATCACCAGCACGTACCTTCATGCCCTCTTGTCCAGCCTTGATGGCGGCGACATATCCAGCGACGCCGCCTCCGATGATGACGAGGTCCTTCTCCTCTAATAAACGCATTAGCCCATCGAGGAGTCATGGCGCAAATCAAACGTTATGGGCAGTAGAGCTCCACAAACCAGAAGCAGAGGCGAAGCCACGACTCCATCGAGCTGGTACCGAGCAGAAGATAGTCGCGCATTGGCTAGCAAGTCAAGATGAATTTCAATCAGTCATGACATGATCAATAGACGCGACGAACCGGACGAGAGCCGTCTCAGGGAAGAAGAAAGAGAAGAAGAAAAAGACATGGGCTTCCAAACTCACGACTGCTGCTGCTGCCTAGCCAGAGGCCCCAAAGCCTTTCTGGATAAGAATCTGCTGCTGAGCATCTTGGCGCACCGGATTGTCAAGTGAATGCTGGTCAACGGGCGCCAGGTGACATGCGGTGTAAAAAAGCGAAATGGAATCAAAAAAAAAAAAGGTTGTGTTTGTTTGATGGAGACGTGTGCGATGGATTGCGAGGGACTTCGTCCAAGTTTAGAGTGGGTCCAGAATGTCAACGGCAATTTTTGTCAGGACCCAGGGCGACGACCATGGAACATTGTCCCCAACGAAGTCGACCTGGGTGGCGTTGGCAAAACCGGGCGGGCACATGATTTGGGGGGGGGGGGGACCGGTCTTGAGCCTATTACCTATTAGGAAAGCTAGAAAAGCTGGCGGCGACTTATGAATTTGCATAAAAGCAATTGTTATCCTCCAATACTACCAGTAAGTAGTTAGTAGTATGTACACGCAGCCAACTTGACCCCATTTGTAAGCGACTTGACCCATTAACATTAGTCATAGTCAATAGTATCTACTACTCTTCGACCCGGCTTTTCCCACCATATACCATATTCTTCTCGTCACAGAAACGAAGCTTTACAAAGACCAGGGTAGAGTCTGTGCCGAATAAAATGAAATGATTCTGACCTTTCAACATGCGTTTTTCCCCAAATGAAAAACCATTCAAGAACGAGCATTCACGTCATAAATCAACACGTGGTATTTCAATAAAACGGGTACTGGCTGAAGTAACTCCATCATCCCCATTGTTGAAGCATCTGCTTAATAAGCAGACAAGCCCACGTAATACTAGTAGTATGTAGTAGTAAGTAGTATGTACTACTAACTACTACTAGTACTTACTACGTAGTAGTAGTATCTACCACATCCAGTGAATACACCATAGAAAGCTCCATCTTTTTTTTTTTTTTTTTTCGATAGAGATACCATGGATAAATAGTTTGCTGAGCACGAGCTTACAATAGAGCCGTTGTATCATATATTCAACATGTATAATAAAAAACAAAGAGCAAGAAAAGATGTTGCTGAACAAAAGCTTCCAACAGAGCAATCCGCAACTCCATCACGCATTCAACATTTGTAAAAAAATAAAAATAAAAAAAAAGGGGGAAGAAGAACAAAAACAGAGAAAAAAGAACCCCAATATTCCGCGCAAAGGCAACGTCGACTACTACTCTCCATCTCTGCTCGCTACACCCTGCATAGCCATCCTCGCCTCATCCATCACACCCTGAAGCCTCTTCCTTTCCTTGGGCCTCACATCCGACGCATGCCGCATCTTCTTCCTCAGGAACCAGTGCAAACCCGCAGCCAGAGTGGGCATTTCCGCAGCAGGACCAAATACACGCTCGACTTTGTCGCCGCCGTGTGATTTCTTGCCTCGACACGCCCGCAGGAGGCTGAGGATGAAGCACTCGACGAAGATGGACGACCAGGCATTCAGTTTGGGGAGCTCCAGCGGCTTGAGGATGGTGATGCTCAGACATCCGTCGGCCACGAGGGACGCGTAGAACTGGGCGACGTTCCTCAGACGTCGTTCGTTCTTCAGCCTTTGTCCCTCCATGGTCTCTTCTTCCTCGTCCCCTGCCCCGAACAAAGATTCGCCCAGTCCCCGGAAGATGCCCCACAGTCGATCTTGGAACGAGAACCTGGCTCTGCCGTTGGCACAGGCCTGGCGTCCTACCAACGCATAGTACTCGTTATAGTGAAGCTCGCTCCCGACGCATTGAACCAGGACTCTTGTCAACTCAAGCTGCTCGTCCCGTTTGAGTTTCAACTCGACAAACTGACGGTATGCGTGCTCGTAGTCGAGCGCAGACATGATGGCGGTGAAGATGGCGATCTGAGAGGGAGTGGTGAGGCCTTGCGCCCTGGCCTTCTCCGGGAAATCCGGAAGAACAAAGTCCATGTCTTCGTCATCCGAAGCCTCCCTGGGCGTGGTGCTCTTTGCTTGGTCGAGAACCAGTCTCGTCCTCTCGGCCGCATCTCGATACTCGGGAACACTGGCTCCGACTAGCCACCAGTTGCCATGCTTGCCGACGTCCTCAATGTCCCTCAGGCGTATTCCCATCGGGATCAATCCTTCCAGTCGCCGACACTGGGTTTTCAGTTCCCCGAGCCGCTTCTTCATGCGGGTTACGTGCTCGCCGACGAGGGCAGAGTCTGTTCCCCTGGCCTTGGCCTTGCTGTTCTTCAAGTCTTGAATCGTCTCGACCATGAATCTGGTTCGCACCGAGATGTTTGAATAGCCAACTTTGGAGACGGTCGCGTTGAGAACGTTGGAAACATGCTTGAGCGCCTGCGGGTCGTCCCTCCGCAACAGCTTGCCCGCCATGCGACACACTCTGAGGAGGAGTTCCACGTTCAGCTCCGAGAGCGTATCCAACAGCCTCTCCAGATAATCAAAGACGATGCCGCAGCCAACCACTTCGAAAACGTATAGCTGGGTCAAGAAGGTGAGCATGTTTGAGGGTTCCTTCCTGATGCTCGAGTAACTGTCGGCATGATCTGAAGCATTGGCGTATTGCTCGCTGAACTCCTTCACAAGTTGTTTCACCAGGTGAGATCCAAAACTAGACCCCTTTAGTTTGTAGATGGCTGCGGAGAAGCCTCCGACCAAGACGAAAAATTGATCAGTGAGAGCTTCTGGCTTGCGTATTTGGGCCAGGATGGTGTCGGCGAGAATCTCGGTGACCTGCCCTCGTGCATTGGACTGGTAGATGGCGTCGATGGATTGAGCGAGCGAGATGAGATTGCCGTCGCTCAGTCGATTGATGACGCCTTGAAGCTTTTTCTGGAGTTGAGTGCTGCTATGCGTGTCTTCTTGCCGGTTCCTCAAGGAGGGCGGAACGTATTTTGCGACGTTAGTTCCTGTTGTCGGCGCGACGTACGGGTTTTCTCTCGGCCGTGGCGGGGATTGACGACCTGTGAACGTCGATGAATCATCAAACCCTTCGAAATCCTCATCATCGTGTTCAGTCAAGTCGCCATCAGCCTCTTGCTCAGACTCCTCGTCTGAGGCAAGGCCGTGTTCGGGAGCAGGATCTGGTGGAGCACTGGATTTCCTCCGTTTGGAAGACAACCAACTGTCATAGGCAGCCTTTTGATCGTCTTGGCCTACTTGGTCCGCGGTATCATGGTCCGTCATATCTCCGAGGATTTCATCGAGCCCATCTTCTTTGAATGCTTGAGGCAGAGATCGACGACCTTTCTTGATGCCGAGCTTCCTCTCAAAATCCTCAATCTCTGCATCGTCTTGCGCCAGCCGCTTCAGGAGTGTCTTCTTGGTCCCCGCACCGTTTGTCGGATGATGAACGTCGTCGTCATCTTGATCGTCGCTCAAGTCAGATGCGTCTAGGTCGTCTGCTTCATCCTCGAGTGCAAGTTCATGGTCCGATTCCTCCGAATCTGATTCCTCAAGGTCTGATTCCTCAAGGTCTGGTTCCTCCAGGTCCGATTCCCGCGCCAAACCATCTGAGCTTGCAGATGATTTAGATCCTGGTAATGGCGCGCCTTCTACAAGAGCCTGGGGCTCCGCGGGCATCCGTCGCTTTCTTCGCCCCTCGTCATCGTGCTTCGAATACCTCTTGCGTTTTTTCGTCTCCCTTTGCTGTTTGCGCAGCTCTTTGCGCGGGAGCGGCTGTCGAGCTTGGCCCGACCTCACATGGGACACGGAAGACGAATCTTGCTTTGCCGTGGCAGACGGAAATCCCATGCGCTTGTAAAGCTTCTCCTGAAGCTCTGCGACGGAGTTGTGAGGCATCGTGGATCGCAGTTTATCTCATGTCCCATGGCCGGATGTGTTGCTACGCGCGTTGCCTCGAAGGCCCATGGCCGACAAAAAGCGCCTGCTGAAGTTTTTCCAGAGAAAAACGGTCACTGGCGGCCCAAGAGCTGGGTGAAGAAATTCGCGTAGAAAACGAGATCGTGTTGGAGATAAAGACTGCGGATGTTGCTCCCTATTATACTACTACGTAGGCAGGAAAAGGCTGCTGTTGCAAAGAAGAGGGCTTTTTTTTTTTTTTTTTTTTTTAAAAAAAAAAAAAGAGTGGAGCGCGATTGTAGTTAGTTGACAGTAATTTGGATGGTCGCTTTTCCCATCTAGCTCCAACTTTTGCCCCTCCACATCTATCGATCGAATCAACCTCCAGCCCCCCAGTCGCCGCAGTTCGAAATAAAGCCGATACAAACCCCAACGGACGAGAAAGAAGCTCGGCGAGAGCTCGCCGGTGCACGGGCAAAAGAAGCTTGATCCCCCTCTCATCACAATGAGCGCCCATCACCTGAGTCAAGACGAGGTCAGTTCCATGGCGTGAGCGTGAGAGTTTGCACCCTTGCACAGACAAAGCCCGGCATACCCCCCTCTGCAAGAGGTGAAAGTTCCCCTTTCAAAATTCCGCACCATACTAAACCATCCCATGCCAAGTTTTTCGACAGACTTGCAGAGCTTCTCCGTCGGAGGAAAGGCGCCGACCATGGCGCTGTCTATCTGACCCAAAAACGATGTACGTCAGTCATATCGTCCAGTTGTCCGTCAAACAGTCCCCCCCCCCCTCCCCCCGGGGGACTTTGCTACTTGGCAACAAATTCCCAAGCTGTAAAACGCCACTGACCGATTTTCCAGTCTCCTTCAACGACCAGGTAAACTCGGGTGAGGATAGTGGAGGTCCAAAGCCCCTGGTTATAAGAGCAACGGATGGCAAGTCAAAAAAAGAGAGGCATCGCAAGGTCAAGATGTCAACGATTGTCCAGCCCAGTGATATTGATCATTTCTATACTCGCTATGCCGACGTTTGCAAATCAGGCATGGCCGCGCTCAAGCCAAGAGATCGCAGCAAGAAGAAGGCAAAGGCAAAGAAGAAGAAGACGGCCGTGATGGTCTGATGACAAGGGTGTGTACGCAGCACTATGGCCACGATTGCGTAGTGTCTAATTATTACCGCCGAGTTGGGCATGTGAGTCATGTTGCATTGTCGGCGAAAGGCGCATGTTGCGAAATGGAAGAACCAACTATCAAAACCCTCCGTGTCATTATGCCCAGGAAGAGCGAGACAAGTTCTTTACTTGTTCTCTCACCATGGGAACATGATGAAAGAAACACCGCACACGAACATAACATCCCTCGCCGAGCACTACAAACTTCTCTCCATGTCAGATTAGACAGCGTGCCACGTCTAGAACATGACTTTTTTTTTTTCACAAGGCTTTTGTTGAGAATCATTCGGCTCATCTCAGTAACAACCGACCACAATGATTCCGAACTGCATCACAAACCAACCTCCGATTGATTCCAAACATGTTGAGCCAGAGTGACACGTGGGCTTCCCCAGCCGACCTAGCCTCTGACCCGAGAAATAGTGCCGTAATGTTCCGTTTTTTTAAGAAAGAAAAAAAAAATCATCAAACGATACAACCTTCACATTAACATAACCTCATCGACGATGAAGGTCCCGATTTCATCCAATGAGCAATTCTTGTTCTGGTGAAACTCTCAACGAGAACAAATGGGAATGAGTATCAAGAACAAGATAGGAAACGAAATAACATGGTGGTCCTTGAGAAGGCGAATATCTCATGGGTATTATGATTGCCACTGCCACATCATGGCCAGACTGTGTGGCTGAGCTTTTTACTTTTTCTTCTCTTTTTTTGAGTTTTATTCATCGGCCTTCTCTCCACCAAAAAAAAGAAAGAAAGAAAAAAACACCATAGCCCTCAAGGTCTAAGGACTACATGATTTGATCTTGCGTGAGACCGCCATGGCCATCGGTTTCCATGCTGTCGCCGATAGCCTGATTGATGTACTTGACAAAGCTCAGATTCAGCGGACGGCCGCCGTACTGATAGCCTTGAAATTTCGCAATGGCGGTTTCGGCAGTGTCGGCGTTGTCAAACCGAACGACACCAGTGCCCCGGGATCGGCCGCTGGGCTCGTACTGAATCTCGGCTTGTTCCACTTTACCAATGGTTGTGAACAAATCTACGAGATCATCGTTGCTTGTCGACCAGGGCAGCTAAACGGAGCATTAGAAATCTGCCATACAGACCACCAAAGTTGACGAGTCATTGTCACTCACGTTGCGGACATGAATTGTCTCGCTCTTCTCAGTACCAGCTATGGCGCCATCAGTAAAGGGGTTGGGGGGGATCGCTACGGCGGGTGAGGGGTCAAACGGTGCTGGTCCAGGAAAGCCGCCGCGGCCACCCATGCCGAAGCCACCGCGACCACCTCCGTAACCTCCGCGCCCAAATCCTCCGCCGAACCCTCCCCTCATGCCTCCCCCGTAGCCACCGCGACCGGAGAAGCCCATCCCCCCGGCGCCGGCATAACGATCTTCACGGACTTCAAGCATCCGGCCTTGCCAATCATATCCATTAAACTGCTGGATGGCATTCCGAGCGTCGTCGGGGCTTTCGAAAACAACAATGCCGGAGCCCTTTGGGCGACCATCCGGCCCGCTGTGGACATCGGCGCGGATGACACCCCCCGAGCGAGCTGATTGACAATTAGCCTGGTGGAAAGGGGAGTTGAGTTGTTCAAGAAGAATCAACCCTGTCAAGTCAGCTACTCACCTGCCTGCCGAAAGAGATCCTTGAGGTCCTGCCACCCAACATTGAATGGGAGCTGCGCAGCTAGTTGTTAGTGCTGGTAGCAATAAGCAACGGAGCAATGGGCAAGAGACAAACGTTGGCAACGTAGATCTGACGGCCGCCCGCGCCTGGAGGGCCGCCGTACCCTCCTTGGTTGTTGTTGAACCCTCCCGGTACGCCTCCACCGAATCCGCCACGGTTGCCGCCGGTGGCGCCGGTGAATCGAGGCTCTGCCTCACGATCCTGTCATCATCGTAAGCGAGAGGAAGGGCGCGAAGGAAGGGGTGGTCGCGGGTGCAGGTGTGACAAACCTCTCGGACATAGACTAGACGGCCCATCAAGTTTTGGTTGCTAAGCTGGGCAACAGCTTGCTGAGCCTGTTCCCTGGTTGCATACTCCACAATTCTGCGAAATGATGATAAGTGTTTGCTCGTTGCCGCATGTATCAAGCTTGAGGAGAGATCAGCAACTTACCCGCATCCCTACAGTCATCCAGGACATCGTCCATACCCGTCAATCCAGCCATCCGTCAAAAGCCAGCAAGGGGATGCGTAAATGAAGAAAGAAATCAGGCACAGGAGAAGAAAGCAAAAGAAAAGATAGAACGCCAGCCAATAATAAAGCCCACCTTCGACATTCCATTGGGAAGAAGCAACACATCCGCAAATAGCACCTCTCCAGCTGAAAGCAAAACCGTTAGATCCGCTCACGTATATATTTATATATATTGTTTGCAACGCCTCTGACTGTCTCACCCTGTCTCATGAAGTCTTTGAGATGGTGCCATTTCACGTCATAAGAAAGATTTCCAACATAGACGCGGCGGTCTTGCTGCGACGTTTCGCGGATGTTGCTCATCATTTGTTCTCTCGCTACAGTTCGGTCCTCGTATGATCGATGGGGTGCTTGTCCACTGTATGCTGCACTGGTTCCTCCACTTGGAGCTGCCGTTCCAGTCATGGGCGAGCGCTCACGACCGCGGCGATATTCGTCTCTGCTGTTTGAGCGGCTGCGGGGGGAGAAGGACCGTCTTCGGGTTTGTCGACCGGGGCTTCTAGAGCGTCGGCGAGGTGACCTAGACCTCTCTCGCTTTTCAACCTGTTAGTCTCTGGCTGTCAGATCTGACACCTTTGTGGTTGCATGGCTTGTGCTTGTGCTCTGCGACGACCGACAGCTTGAGCAAAAACAAAAGAGGGAGGGGAGGGCGATGGGATGATGCGACCGCGAAATCGGGGGGGAGCCGACTGAGCGCCATGGACCAGCGAATAAACCCTCGGTCATCGCATCCCCAGTAAGGACAGTACGAGTGCAACAATAATTGTTGCCCCGTTCCGAATAGGGCAAGTCCTCTGTGTACATGAAGCAAAGAAGAAGAAAAGAAAAAAAAAAGAAAAACACATGGGAGCATGAAGTTTATATTTTTTTTGTTTTTTTTTTCCCTTTTCGTTTGTACATATCGTCGTGGAACGGTTTGGCTTGGCAAACTCGGTCACGGGGGCGAAGGGCAGGGGATGCAAGAGAAAACGAAAGCCGCTGCGCAGACGGATTGGACTTACGGGTCGATAGTTATCGCCTGAATCAGCTATTCAAAAGGAAGACAAAAGACGTTAGATGCGTACGAAGACAGCCACGTATGGCCCGACGAGATATGTTTAACGACAAGGCGACGATCGCAAAGGGGGGGGGGGTAGGAGACGGAAAGCTGGCAAGGAAAGGATGTAGGTTGTGGCAGGGAAAACTCGTGTGAGAAGAACGAGGTAGGACTGTGCAAACATGCAGGTAAGGGGGGCTTGTGGTAATGCAGTGTAGGAGGAAATGCGAGTACAGCAACAGGATGTAGTTGGGTGTAGGCACAGTGTCAAGTCAGGGTCAACAAATTGTTGTCGAGCAGGCAGATAGGCCACCCAGGCAACCACATCAACTTGCGGAAGGCGATGCCATACGCGCGAGGACGAGAAGCCCGATATGCCACGCAGAACTGGCAGAGGAATAGGCAGAGCCGGGCACGGCAACCGGGAAAGGGGAGAAGCTCACGTAGGAAAGGGAATGATGGAGGAGAAGCCAGCCAGCTTTCTCTCGCTGTGGGCGTTGGTGATGGTGATGGTGTGTGTGTGTGTGTGTGTGTGTGAAAAGAGAGACAGACAGACAGAGAGAGAGAGAGATGCGAAATGCAGGTAGATGGATGGCGGTAGATGTGACAGAGGGCAGAGGGGAGGGGAGGCAGCCAGGCAGGCAGGCAGGACGTACCCATGACAAAGTCTAAGCGTTACAGACAACGAGGCTTTGTGTGCCCGATGCTCGGTGAAAGGCGGGCGGCGGGTGTCTCAACAGAGGACAGAGGGAGGGTAGCTCAAGCCAGGTAGCAGGCAACGGTCGGGGATATGACGAGAGACAAATCGTCAGGCAGCGAGACGGAGAGGGCGAGAACGGAGAGAGAGCGGCGCGCGCGCGCCAGAACAGTCAGCAAGCAAGAAGACTCTCGCATAAATGCAAGCTAGATGCAACAAAAGTCAGAATCGGGATGGGTGGCGGCGCGTCTGCGAGGTGTGTGAGGTGTGTGGGAGGACAATGGGGGTAAGCTTGCTTTGCCCAGAAGCCAGAGGGAAGGGAAGGAGGTTGACAGGAGCGAAGAAGGAAAAAAAAAATTAAAATAATAATAATAATAATAATAATAATAAATGGACACGCGCGATGAGGGAAAGGGAAAGGAGGAAGGGGGGGGGGGGGGGGCAGACGGAGGCAGCGAATGGGAAAACGCACAGCGACCAATGGGCAAGGGGGTTGAGCTGCAAGCTACCCTACCTCACGTATGAGCTCAACCTTAATAGCTGGCCGTATTGGCGTGCAAGCCACACCACACAGCACACAGACCCGGAGACCTTGATGGCCATGTATCATTTGCCATTTGCGCGCGATATGCGATATACGTGGGTCCGTCTTCGTAAAACGGCTGCTCGAAATATAGTACTGGGTACGTACATTGCTGCTTGCACATATGGAAGACTGTGGTCGCATCCACTGACTCATTGTGCAGGTATGTGGTGATGGACATCCATCTTCGCTACTCTACCGGGTGTACCTTGCAAAAAGAGTAATCACCATGTCATGTCATTCACATTCATCATGTCTGCCCTGCAGCAAAAAAAAAAAAAAAGAAAAAAAAAAGAAAAAGGTACATGACCCGTGCTCCGCCCCACACCCCCAGCTGGAGCCGTTACGCGTTACGATAAGCAAGAATGTCTTATTTGTTGGAATGCGCTTTGAAAACACCTCTGCTGTTGGTTCATCACATCTACTGCCGGAGATTGCATGGACCAGGGCTCACGGTGCTAGCCAGGAGTTACCTACTACTAGTACTTGAGGTACTAACTATTAGTACTACTCAGGTCAAGAAGTTACTACAGAAGGTACTACTATATCAAGCAAAACAGTAAAAAAAAAAAAAAAAAAAAAGAAGAAAAACCTTTACAGCGGCACAACCATTTGAAATAAAGAAAAAAAAATAATAAAAAAATAAGATAGTACCAGGCGCCACCACTGTGTACGATGTGCTTGTTCTAAAAAGAAAACTTTCGAGCCACCAAGTAACTACTAGTACTAAGTACTATCCACTAATAGGCAGTACTAGCAGTACTACTAGGTGAGTGAATGAAGTTGCTTCTTGGCGTAAAAAATAAATGGGGCGTGCTCGGAATTACTGTCGCCCGGCCTCGAGAATCGAAGCTTGCATTTGCACCTCCCATGACGTGATGCTTGATTAAAAGAGATCAACAACCGATACTACCCGCCACCCGAGGAGGAAGAAGAAGAAGAAAAGAAAGAAAGAAAAAGTAAGAGGAACGAAGAGAGAAGAGAGAAGAGAGAAGAGAGAAATAAGAACCACTTCGCATTGCCGGGCGACACGGAGTACGAGAAACCACAGCGACCAGGATCCCAAACGCCCGGCTTTGTTTTCCACGCCCCGAACCACAGGTAACCCCTTCCTTCTCGACTTGGTCTCCAGGAAAGCGGTCGTCTGTCCAGCGAAAATGGCCGCTCTCCGTCGATTCGCATCATCGACTTGGGCTCATACCCGCTGCACGTACCGTCTCCCGTCGAGGGCGTTCCACTCGTACGAGCACACTTCTCCGTCCTTGTCATCGAGCGCGGCCGAGGACGCCATCCTCTCCGCCGCCTACAGGCACGTCCCGAAACATGGCTTCTCCAACCAGTCCCTGCGCCTGGGAGCTCGCGACGCAGGCTACCTTGACATCAGTCCCAGCGTGTTGTCGGACGGCGTCTTCAGCCTCATACGTTTCCATCTGGCTACGCAAAGGCTGGCACTTGAGTCAAAGTGCCAGGCCGTTCTGGAGACGACCGACAAGAGCGCATCTGATGCTGCTACCAGAACTCGGGTCGCCGAGGTCATGTGGGCCAGACTACGCGCGAACGGGGATATCATTCACAGATGGCAAGAGGTAGGGATGTCGTTGGTTCCATCTCTTCGGCCTGGCGCTGACAGCATCGACTTGTAGGCACTTGCCATCATGGCGCAGCCCAGCTATGTTCCGGCGTCCATCAGAGAGCTCGCGATGCTGTCGGACGAGATATGGTATCTCGCTGGCGACAAATCCGTCGACTTTTCCTGGTATACAAAACGAGCGTCATTGTCGATAGTGTATAGTACGAGCGAGCTATTCATGACCAATGACAGGTCTCCTGGCTTCGTTGACACGCACAGTTTTATGTCAAGAAGGCTAAATGAAATGAGAAGCATCGGGGGGCTCGTTGGCAGCATCAACACGTGGACGAGCTTCACTCTAAATTCCGGCGTTAACGTGCTTCGAAGCAAAGGGATGAGAATTTGAAGCAGGGAGAGTTGGTGCTTCTTGGGAGGGCCACATCATGTACAACAGTTAGAATTGTAAATCACCCGCCGGGAACAAGGTAAAATTGGCACGGATTCCGCCTGCTGTAGACGAAACCAATAAAATCTGCTGCCGTCATTGCAGACATGGTAGACGTGTATCGGCCGTCGCAGTTGTATCGGAAATACCACTCAAGTCTTTAGCATTCCTTCGTATGGCTCAAAAAAAAAAAAAAAAAAAAAAAAAAAAGAACGCCGTTAAAAAAAAAACAACATGACAAAAGGACGTCGCCCTCGTCAATATTGTGTTAGTGTTCGTTGCCGAGGATCTGTTAGTCTGAGTAAAGGGGGGGGGGGAAGAATTAGCACCAATTTCATCCGACAAACTCTTAATTCTTCATGCGACAGCATACCGAATGATTTTGACATCTTTGTCAAGTCTAGCCCTCCCCTCTATTGCGTTGGGTGTGATGAGAATGTACTGCCTCGAGACAGAGCGACGCGCAGTATCAACCTAGTTTGCCTTATGTTAAAACCAGAGCAACGCGCGGACATGAGATGGGTCACACAGGGTTCAAGTAGCGTGAGACATCTCATCATTTTTTTTCTTCTTTTTCTTACAAGCATGTTGGTGCTAATAGCTCGGTTGACGTTGTCCATGAATACATCAAACTCATCCAGACATCGTATGGGCGAGCCGATAGCCTCCCATACCGATAGAAGCATGCAGATCGAAGAGAAGGATTTCTCACCACCAGAGAGCGTTTTGGTGTTCCGCCCCGCGGAGCTCTTGCGCGTCTCGTCGGGTTCAATGTGAATGTTTACTCTCCGATTGCGATGATCGAGGTCGATTTTGCCTCGGAAGCCACGTTCGCTCAAGAGATAGTTGAACTGAATTCGAATGCGAGCGCTGATTTGACGCTGGAATTGTCGCCATAGGTTGAGTCGAGCCGCAATCGCATGCTTCAAGGACTTGACCGTTTCATCAACATCCTGCATCTGCTTCATAAAGTCGTCATACTTCGTTTTGGCTTCGTTGGCGCGATTGTAGATTTGTTGCTCGGTGGCCCCCAGTCGGGACTCACGAAGAGCCAACTGCTCGCGCAGCTTCTCGTATTTCTTCTCTATACTCCGGTAGTCTTCACCAGCGGGGATGTCGACCCGACCCGGAGCGACTTCTTCGGCTTGTCGAATGAAATCTTGGACTTCTTCTGCCTGTTCGGCCATGGCAGCCTCGGCTCGACGAAGCAGAGATTGTTCCAGTTCTATTCTCGCGAATGCCTTGTTTTTGTTGGCAAGGGTGATTTGCCGTAAAGAATAAAACTTCTTGATTCTTTCTTCCGCCTTCCTGATGCGGCTCTCAAAGTCTTTTTCGTTGTCTCTGGCAGCTTCCAGATCCTTCTTGGCCTTTTCAGCCTTGGCGCTGAGCTCCCGCTTCTCCAATCTCATGATGCCGTATTGAATGCCTAGTCGATCCTCTTCTGTGCGTTTCGCGGCGAGCTCAGATCGCAGTGAATCTAGACGGACATCAACGCCTTCGAAGCTATCCAAATCTTCCGAGATTTTTTCGATATCAGCTAGCGTTCTCCGCAGATCATTTTCAAGTCTCGTGATGCGCGTCTTGTGTGCATCCAGCCCGGACTGGGCTTTTTGCAGAGACTGGTGTGCTAGTCTTTCGTCGGCCATGATTTCTTTCAGCTCAAGTTCGAGATGTTTCAACATGTCCTTTTGCAGGGCCAACTGTCCAGCTGAATCCGACTGCATCCTCGGTCGCCCAGTAAAGGGCATCACAGGACTTGTGCCGATCGTGCCAGCTCGGTTTGTCATCCGCAGCCCGTGGCCGCGCTTCCCCTTGCCGTCGTGAAAGCAAAAGCAGGCCGCGACGTTACGTGGAGGTCGGTCGTCCATCATGACTTTTTCAGCCTCAACTCGATCCTTGATGAGAATCACCTTCTCGATCTGATTGTTGATGATCAATTGTGACCTGACCACGTCATTGTCAAATTCCAGAATGCGCAGGATCGTGTCAAAGTTCTCAGTCGGCTCTTGGTTTTTCGTTTCGATCCGCCCACCGTAGGCGATGTATATGGGAGGTGGCCGTTTCACACCGATCCGACGAATCAATCCGGAAAGACGAGTTTGGTCCCTTTTGCTCTTCACGACGAAGGCGTTCAGAGCTTCACCCAGCGCTTTCTCCAGGATGCCCGACCACTCGGGCCTCAGGAGTCTGATATGAACACCCAACGGTCCTATCGGCTTGCTTTCGAAATTCCTGTCGCCGGCAATGGCCTTGGCCAACTGTGAAATGTCTCTGTCAAATCCATCGAATGCAGAGCCTGTGCTTTTTTCGAGCTCGCGTACGCCTTGCTCCACCTGTAGAATTTCCTTCCGCTTGCGTTCCCTGATCTGTTGTTGCTCCTCTATCGACTCTTCAACTTCTGTCACTTTCGACATGAAAGCTGGGAGCTGCTGCCTACACTCTTCAATCTGGCGATCGAGATCAGCCTGTCTATCCTGCGCCGTCTCCCTTTCAGATTCCTTCTGGGTTCGGGCAGAGCCGGTGGATTCGTTGAGCTTGTTCAACTCCTCCTGAATTTTGTTCTCGTAGGCTTGGATGTTTTCCTTTGCTGTCCGGAGCCGGCCATGTGCATCTCGTTCCTCGCGTTGCAAATCCGTCAAGTCTTTCTTTGCGGCGTTCCAGGCGTCTCCCGCAACCGAGACAGACTCTTCAATGGTCCGCTGTTCATCGTTCATGCTGTCTCTAGCGGTTTTGGAACGACTCAGCTTTTCCTCCAACTCATCCAACGCCTCGGTCGTTTCCTGGCAGCTGCGTTCCATGGCGTCGATTTCCCGTGCTCGCAGCTGTAGCTCCGCAGTCTTTTTCTCAAGAGCTTGTTCCTTTTCCACAACCTGAGACCAAACTATTTGGTTCCTGTAGTGTTTGGCTCGTTCTCGGAGAACAGAGTTCTTGCTGACTGTTTCGGCAAGCCTCTGTGCATCTTCCATCTCCTTTTTGATGTGGTCCACTTTCCCGCTGAGCTCTTCCTGTAAAACAAGGGTTTTATCCAAGGTATCCTGAGACATTTTGTAATCGTTATCGAGCTGCTCCAACTGCACACCGGATACAAAGTATTTGTACTTCTGGGCCGGGGTGGCAGAGTTGAGGAATTGACGAGCATTATCTTGGGACAAGACCATCAACGGATTGCCCATTTGCAAGGCATACCACTCGGATATTTCGTCGACCTCTTGCTTCTTCGTTGATACAACTCGACCTTGGTCATTTTTGATCTTGAAACCGCTGCTACCGGACTTTGAAAAATGACGTTCAACAATAATGGAAGTTCCATAGACATCGGGTTGGTATGCGTCGGAGCCAGCGTTCTTGATTTTGACAACAAGACTTCCATGATCTCGTCCTTCCTTGACAAATGATTTCAGGCTGCCGCCTCTGTTCGTGTCGCTTGCCTTGCCTCCGAGGCACAAGGTCAAGGCTGTGAGGACAGCACTCTTTCCACTGCCGTTTTCTCCGACAATAAAATTGATTAGAGGACCAAGCTCTACATGTAGTCTCTCATGACACATGAAGTTATAGCACGTGATACTCTCGATGATCCCACCTTCTGCGGCCATATTGTCACCAATAGTAGAGGGCCGGTGTTTGAGTTTGCGCGTCGCCTCGAGATCATCTTTGTCTGTATTGTGCAGATGCTTAAAGCCGGCATCTCTCATCAGCTCGTACTGAGTCTGAGGCAGTGACGGTACACCATCTGCGCCTTCTTCAGGCTCATCTTCGGAATTCGATTGTCCATCGCCAGTGACAGACCTATGACGAACGCCGGTTGGCGAGTCATTGATTGAAAGGCGTTGTCGTTTTCTCTTCCACCCTCAGTTAGGCTCCAAGTATTCCAATGAGACAAAAAGTGTGATTCGCACCTCCTGTGACTTCCTGGACGAAGTCGTCCTTGAGCTTTGTGCAAGCGAGACATGCTCTTCGGCGTCGGTGTCCGCCGCCCCCCCAGCGCGTTTTCGCGGCGCCATTGTGCTCATTTGAGGGACTCCGAAATCCTAGCTAGCGCTTCATTTACATGGCGGGCGCTGATCCGTAAATTGGTTTGTTCTTGGAATGTGGGAGACTTGAGTTCTTTCGGAGCGGCGCAAAAGAAAAAGAATGGCCTCAAGAGTCTTGGGTGACGCGATGTCCGATGTCCTTGACGCGCCAGACAAGCGCGTTAACGGTTTAACGACACTTTGACAAAGTTATTGATTCATATATGATTACATAAGTGAAAGCGTCATGACATAAGCCAACCGACCCACCCTGATGCCTGATATGGGATATGTCGTTTGTTGTTTATGGTTTATGCTGCATTTTTGCCGAGGCTTCAGATATCAGTTTTCTCTCGCAGGTAAATGATGAACCACCACACAGATGTTGATGTAATTTTGTGAACCCTGACACAAGCGATGCGATGATTCGTGGAGCATGAGCATGCCAGATCTGTACTCGCGTCGCACGCCCTGGTCTTTGGTTTTTTATAAAAAAAAATTAAAAATTGCAGACTCAAACTAGTACTCATCGGCTTATAACGAACTTGGCTCGAGCTGTTGCTTCGAGGCAAGATAGAAGTACGAGAGAGCATGGGAGTAGAGGGCGTTGCGGATGATTTTCCATCGGCTCTTGGGCGGGGCAAGATCGCGGAGAACTGTGTTGAATACTATCTTTTCATTATCGACCACCGATCAGATAACAAAACGCTCACAAAGACGCTTGAGGCGCTGAGAAAAGCTGCCGTCGAACTTTGCCACAGCCTGACAAAGTCCTACATCTGGCAGAGAGATGACTTCTCCGTGGAGCTCAAGATCAGTCATGGTGCGTCTGGTGAACTGGTTTCTCGCTGATCGACCTAGATGATGCTGACTCGTATCCGGCTGTTGTCGCCACAGGATTGATGTTTCTTTATGGCGTCACAGATTACGGAGAGGCCATCGAAGATGAGTGGCTCATCGTGTACATGCTACGCGAGTTGACCAAATCCTTCCCTGGCCTCTGGGTCCGCATAGCCGATGCAGATGGCGAGTTTTTGCTCATCGAGGCGGCCAACACGTTGCCGGGCTGGATCAATCCCGAGATAGACGAGAACAGGGTCTGGTTGCATGACGCAAAACTGTACATCATCCCCCAACAAGTCGGCCATGACCAAAATGATGAGGATGCGGGGAAGATCAGCCTGCGCCATGCTGTTGACTACTTGAGGCAAAAGCCAAACGCGTTACTCCATTCTCCATCGATCGAACTAGAAGCCTTCTACCGACTTCAGAAATATCCCGACTTTGTGAAGTCGTCTACACACTGCGCGCTGGTGACTGTTCCGAGGAAGCTCGCCCATGTTCTCCATACGTTGCCGAAATCCATTGCCATGGCCGTCGAGATGTTCTATCTCCGGGACGCCGTTTCTCTTCGGCATGTCATGTCGGGATCCAGCAAGCTTGAATTTCCTCCCGAAGACCTCGTCACGATCAGTGTTCAGTTTAGCAAGATGCTCTTTGCTCAGCTGAGGTCGCAGCGGTTTGAGCCTCCCCCTAGATGGCCGCGTCTGTTCTCAACACCTTCTCAGGATACCGCTTTCGCATCCACCGAGGCTCGTTCTCCGCAGCTCGACTTGGGGATAAAATTGACGACTGGATACGAAATGCTTTCCCAAGTGGCAAAAACAAGCAAGCACCGAATTGTTCGCGAGATGGATATAATACTACAGGATCTTTTGGAGGATGGAGACGGCGCATTGCCGACTGACAAGGACATGGCGGGCTGGCCGGACAACCAACGCAACGATGACGATGGATGGTTAGACGTCGATTACTCGGAATTAGAACGACAGCTCGAAGGCCGACGCGCCGGAAAGTCCGGAAAGGTACCTTCTGGGCCCGGTGATGCAAACAGCCAGATTGATTTGCAGAAAATCGTCTCTCGGTTCGAGGAGTTTCTCCAAGATGAGAAAGCGGGCGTAGACGGCGTCAACTTGGACGAAACAGATGACGATGACGAGGATGAGGATGATGATGATGATGATGATGATGACGATGACGATGATGTGGACAACGAAAGACCAGCAGATTCCGACGGTGACAGCGACAGCATCGTGGAGCTCGATGAAAAAGTTTTCGCACAACTGATGAGGGACCTGATGAATCTTCCCCGCAGCGCTGAAGCCAGCGCAGTCGATGGCGAGGTGAGCGGACGAAGTGATGGCTCTGCACCACAAGCCAGCGAGGACAAGGTCGAACCCGAGGATCTGCAGCATCTGATGACCCAACTCGAGGCGGAGCTGAAACAACACGGGGCCCTCGATCTCCATGCCAGCGAGGATGCGCAGCCCTCGAAGCCAAGTCCACCGCAGACTCAACCGGGACCCAGCCAGCCAAGTGCCCGTCCGACGACCGCAGCCGATGATGACGCCGTCGACATTGACTACCACCTGGCCCAGAACATACTGGAAAGCTTCAAGAGCCAAGCGGGAACGGCCGGACCGGCAAGTAATCTCCTGGGGATGATGGGCCTCACATTGCCCCGGGACGAAGAGGAGGACTGAAAAAAAAAAAAAAAAAAAAAA
Source organism: Claviceps paspali (assembly GCA_013435705.1). Taxonomy (NCBI): domain Eukaryota; kingdom Fungi; phylum Ascomycota; class Sordariomycetes; order Hypocreales; family Clavicipitaceae; genus Claviceps; species Claviceps paspali. Next base: position 160,390 of record JABAEC010000044.1, read on the forward strand.
AAAAAAAAAAAAACCACGGACACCAACTGGGGGAGGGGGTGGCGTCATGCTCAACCCAGTGTCCTCCCCCTTCCCCTGGAAGATGGCAACACACCGAAGACGTGTTGACTTGGAACATGAATGTGAAGATAGAGAGTTGAACGAGTAAATTGATGTTGCTAGGCGCCAATTCCACCTGGCCCGTCCCAAAAGTTGCAATGTGCGTGCGTGAGACACAAACACACACACACACACACATACATACACATAAACGAGGCCGTGGAATTCAAGCTTCAATCCTCGCGGGGCCCATCGATATTTCATATCTCAACCATCACACGCTCCAAGATGAATGAGTGGACGAGAATGACCTTTTCTTCCCTCCAACAGTGCGTATATATATCTGCGTATAGCGGGTTTCGAGCATTGCGGCGGTTTTTTTTTTTGGTTTATTTCCACGAACCTTTGAATGCTCTTGAAAAAAAAAAAGAAGGAGAAAAAAAAGAAAACACAGCAATGGGCAAGTCCCTCAGAGGACATATACATCTCAAGGCCCAGGTAGGCCCTTTCGCTCGACCTGACTTCCCGCCCGACCCTTGCTCGGTCCTGACAAACCCCCCGCCCCGGGGGGGGGGTGTCGACAGGAAATCGGCAGTTCTCGAAACCAACCGCGGCCCAGCTACGAGTCTTTGCCCTCAGAGGCGGGCAGGTCGTACAGGGAGCTCATGTTGTAGCGCTTCAGCGCCGCCCACTGCTTCCCATCTACGACTGATATTCCGCAGAAGAGCTGGAGGACCCCATCAGCCTCGAAAAGGAAAAGGAAAAGAAAAGAAAAGGAGAGGAGAGGGGGGGGGGGGGGGGGGGGTGAAAGGCCTGGTACTTGGTGAGGGGGGCCGTCTCCGAACGCACCTGGAAGATTTCCACGAGTATGACCTTGTCCGGATTGCCCAGGTTGACCTTGTGTCTAACGTCTATAAGGTCGGCAATCTTGCGGATGACCTCGTCCGACTTGAACGTTGTGTGGTTGCGGATATTGTGGCGGATGGCGTACTGCACGGTGCCGAATGGAAGAGCCGCGACGATTAGCAAGCATCCGGATGGGAGGAGAGAGAGAAAAAAAAATAATAAATACCGTGTAAGCTGGGACGGTGTCGCCCGAGCCGGTTGCTTCCGAGGCAGACACGGCGTCTTCTCCCGCGGTGGATGATTGGTCCTTGAGGCGGAAGCAGGACGACAGCACCGCGCGCGCGACCTTGTCGATGCCGCTCTCGGTGGCCTTCTCGGTGTCGAAGACAGGGGTAAGGCGGTTGATGTACCTGCACTTGCGCTTCCTGGGATCCGAACACGCCTGGGCGTCCTCGCACATCCTCAGGACGAGGGCGCCCGGCTCGACCGGTTCCATGGTCTTCATGAAAAACAGACACTCGATGCCCGCGGGCACAGCCGTGAATATCTTCCTTGTCTTGGCCTTCCCCTGGGCCTTCATGTCGCTCAGCTCAGCCTCGATGGCGGCCTCTATGTCCTCGTCATCCCCTCTATGCGCGCTCTTCTCCGTCTCATCATTGTCCGCCGTCTCGATGCCGTACATGCTCTTGCCATACTGCCGAGAGGGGGGGGACACGCAAAACAGCCGGTCAGTCAAGTCGGTTGCTGCTTGGGAGGGGGAAAGCCGTCGAGGCCACCCGCACCACGTACTCGTTCATCAATAGAGACGAGGCCAAGGCGCGTGTATAGGAAAGAGAGAGAGAGAGAAAAAGGGGGGGGGGGGCTGTTGTGCAAAAAAAGCGAACAACGGCCAAGGGGAGAAGAAAAAAAGGGGGGGGGCAACTCCTCAGCCCAACAATATCATACCTCATCACAAAGAGACCTAAACTCCCGTATAGCCTTATCCCTCATACCCCTCGCAAACGTAACCCACACCCCCCGATCACCAACCTGAAAAGTAGCGCCAAGCTCACCCCTCTCAACCATCTTATCTCTGTGATGCGGCGTCTTCCATCTCCCCGCGCTTCCTCCCTACGTCGCGTCGGCGAATTAATTCCCAACATTGTCAGCGTGGCAAAAAAAAAAAAAAAAAAAAAGAAAAAAAAGAAAAAAAAAGCGCCTCTTGTCCATCCATGCTTTCGCGGCAGAGAACGGGACGCCCCTCGGCGCGCATACCTTGCTTCTCTTGTAGCGAGCGGCGCGGTCGGATTCCGACGGGCCTTGCTTCCGTTTTTGCGACGCATCGTCCGGCATGATTCAGGTTCGGCACCGGGGATCCGGCCAAGAGGTGAGGTGAGAGCTTATGCAAACTAAATGTCACGCCTGCATGTAATTTTTTTTTTTTTTTGAACTCTCACGGCGGAATTGCGGAAGCTGGGCATGCGCTTTGTGAACCTTATGACGGGGGACTAGTTCTGCCGCTACAATTTCAAGTTTCTTTGTTGAGGTGTGATTTGGAGAAATAGAAAAAAAAAAGAAAAAAAAGTGATATAGCGTAGCCTACCCTGCAGTCACGCGTTCTGTTTGCGGCAGCCTCTTCTTCTTTGGCCATACTTCCTCAGTGATGACAATTACAGCTCAGATCAGGGATTTTTCTCGTGCTGGTTACGCCCATTTTCTACTTGCTGACCGCAGACAGTCTCTGCCACGAACTCAAGAGGACAACATATGGTGAATGGTGGGCGAGAAAGTATTGTGTGAAAAAAAAAAAGCTCCATAAACAGTAAAGTAAAACAAGTACGTTTCTACATGTCTAGTACCTCCCTTTCCCGCCTTCCTGCACAGAACCTGTCCATGCTGAGCCAGAGCCATTTATTGTTCCTTCTTGGCATTCGTCTTGGCGCTAGCCTGTGCTGTCATGACGAGCGCCCTCGGCGCATCCTCTCTTGGCATGTGCAGCTCCACAAACTGCATCTCCTTTGCGGCGTTGAAATCAGAATTGGCAAACAGGGAGTTCAACTCATCCCTTGTCTTGATGGAGTGAGTCTTGACCTGGCCTGTGCCTCCGAACACGTCAATGAGCCCGCTGTTGTTCCACGTGGTGATATCGTTGTATGAGGCATCCATGCCGTGGATAAACCTCTCAATGGTGAAACCCTCGTTGCAGATAACGAAACTGCAGTGAATCAGCGCTTGTTGGACTGAAAGATGAGAGGGGTAGCGAGCAGAAGAGGGAGGGGGAGGACAAGGAGCGGGTTCTTACATGATTGGACTCAGCTTGTGGCGGATCATAGTGCTGACTTCTTGAGCGGTCAGCTGGAATGATCCATCTCCCACGAAGAGAATCGTCCTTCGGTTTTCACCGTAATCCTTTGCCGCCAGAGCTGCGCCCTGGCATGCACCGACAGACCATCCGATACTGCCCCAGAGGATTTGAGTCAGTGCGGTGACGCCACTCGGGAACTTGGTATGCCATATGCCAAAGTTGGCTGTTCCCGTCTCCGTCACCACGATGTCGTTCTCCTTGAGGAAGTTGCCTACTCGCGGCCAAAACCAGGCCTGCGTGATTGCTGGCGAGCCGTTGTCATTGTTCTGAATGACGTTTTGCACCACAGGGCTTTTCTGAATGCTGAGCTGGCCCGGGTTGATCTTCTGAACCAACTTCTGCAGGACACCTTTCATGCAGACGCCAGGATAGGTCGAGTGCTTCACGATGCAGTGGTCGCTGTGGAGATCAATGCTATTTAGTTGCGAGGTCCTGTAAGAGAAGCCGGTGGTGTTGAAGTCGCTCTGGACGTGTGAAAGTCAGCTGGTTAAAATTGACACAATTTTTTTTGTTTGGTGGGGGGGGGGGGGCGTTGTCCAAATTACCTTGAGAGCACCGATTGAAATGATGAGATCCGATGACTCGACGATATCCTTGACTTCGGAAGGATATGAGCCAGAACCGGCATAGACACCGCCAAAGCTGCTGTGATTCTCGTCGACGGCGCTCTTGCCCATTGGGGTGACGAACACAGGTAGTCCAGTCTTGTCGATCAGGCTGTGGATTTCTGGTAGGACACGGTGTCGAACAGCGCAGGCGTCAACGAGAAGGGTGGGGTTCTTGGCCGAGGTCAGATACTTCAATATGACGTCGACGACGTAGTCCTCCTTCTCCGGATCGTTGGAGGGTTCCGACAGGTCGATTGGCTGGTTCAGCCGAGCACCCTCCACCTTGGCCTCTGCCATGTCCGTTGGAAGAGTGATGTAGACGGGTCTGGAGCGAATGAAGCATTGGCGGAGGGCATGGTCGATCTGGTCGGCGATCTCGGAAGGGTTGTTCAACTTGGCCACGTCGCACGAGATCTGAGCGCTCATGTTGGCGAAGACGTTGAAGTCGCCATTGCCGAGAGTGTGATGAAGCAACATGCCATTTCGCTGGGAGATGGTGGAGGGATAGCCGACGATGTGAACAACAGGAATGTGCTCAGAAAAAGCGCCTGCAACGCCGTTGATGGCCGAGAGCTCTCCGACGCCAAAGGTGGTTATGATGGCACCGATCTTGTTGACTCGTGCGTATCCATCCGCGGCGTATGCTGGGGGTAAGGAGGAAAGAGGGAAAAAACGACGGGTTAGCTTCTTCAGCGTTTTGTTTTATTTTGGGGGGTTTTTTTTTGGGGGGGGGGTTGATCGTTGAAAAAAAAAAAAAAAAAAAAAAAAAAAAGAATCCCCTCCAAGCCAGTGAAAGAAGACATAAAAACAACAACAACAAAATAAAAAGGTGTTGGGCTGAAACTTACCAGCATTCAGCTCGTTCACACTGCCAACCCATTTCAGTCCCGCCTTGGGAAGGTAGTCGAGTGCAACGAGATTGTAGTCTCCGGGCAGGCCATGTACTGAACGCACACCGATTTCATACAATCTCCGGAATAGATACTCGGACACATCCATCGGCTGTTCCAAGCTGTTCACTCGTATGTCCGTCATTGTTTCGATGAGGTTGGTGAGAATCTGCAGTTGGACAGACTGTTACTATTTGCATTCCGGATTAGGCAGGTACACAGAAAAAAAAAACACAGGACCATGTACTGACTGCAGGAGGAAATATCTGTCACCAAGGCGTGGGTTTCAGGAGCTGCTTTGTGTCTTTTTTTGGTTTCTTTTTCTTTTCTGTCGAGAAGCTGGAAGCAAAAGATTGAGCATGGTGTGCGAAGAGACCCGAGCTGGCCGGACGAGGTGCAGCATTTATTTGATTCATCCAGGGCGAGCGAGAGAGAGAGAGAGAGAGAGGGGGGGGGGAGGGGGCGGCCTCCTCCTCCCTCTCGGACCATGACCATCATGCGTTTGTCCGTCCTCGGACGGTGTTTCTGTGCCGTGCCAACCTGATAGTGATGTAATGCAACAGACCCGCAAGCAGGAGTTGCCGAATCGTTGCCGACGCGGAGCACAAGGTCATCATCAGGAAGCTGGCACCATTGCGCCGTTGTCTGTCCGAGCTCAGCAGCCAATCAGAATCATCACAGCGCAGACGACGGCCTGAGAATGTGGTCTGTCTGTCTCATGGTGTGTTGACTACTATTGTTGAGAGCGGAGAAGAAGAAAAAAAAAATACCAGACAACAAGACCACGTATGACAGGAGTAGAAAGCCTTTCCTTTCGAAACTGGCAGCCCGGCCCTGTTCCCTGTGGGAAACCGATACGCTGATTGGGCCGTTGGCTCAATTCCCTCCCTCACCCGAGAAATATTGGCTGATCATCAGCAGACGTTGCATGCGAACAAGCTGATGCAGGATTCCACCTGAGTGATTTCTTGGCCCTCCTCTCCCCTTTCCCTTCAGTCGCATCGCCCATCCTTCCAGCCAGTGCGCCAGCGCTCCTCCCACTTCGCACAGTTGAACAGTGGCTTGCCCAACTTGCGATTGACCTCGTTGTGGGCACCGCACAGCCATTTCCCAAACTCGTCGCGGCTTTGCACCCGCGGCGTCTCTTTGCCCAGGTAGTCGCGGAAGTCCTCTGCGCACACCCAGCATGGGTAGAGCTTGGAGAAGAGCTTGACGAAACTCAGGAGGTCCGACTGCTGCGACTTGGACGGCACGTCTGGGTAGCTAGCCGCGATGGAATGGAGGAGTGTCCAGCTGCCGCGTCCAAGGGTCTCGACATCCGGAGGACAGTCGACGCGAGCTGCTGAGGGCGGCTCCGTAGCGGCTGCGACCGGCGGCGTCGACGATGCGCTGTTGGCGTTTGCCACAGCGTCTTGCCGCGTCTTGTTCCTGGTCATGGTCCTCCAAGCCGCAAACGATGTACAGCTCCGACACCTTGTGGCCAACCCTTATCAGCGTTCCCGCCTCGGGGCGTGTGTTGATGCCGCGCAATGACAACGTTGCAGAGAGAGAGAGAGAGAGAGAGAGAGAAGGGGGGAGGGAAGAGAAGACGCAACTTACGGTTTGCCATCTTTGCCTAGGACGACGCCCGGGGGAAGCCTTTCGGACTGTTCCTGACCCGTGGTATTTGTCAACGTCGACACAGTCGTTGTTGGATTGCTGTCCTGCCCACCATCACTAGTCATGCTGACGATGGTTTTTTTTCTTTCTTCTTTTCTTTCTTTCTTCTAAAAACAAAAAAAAGAGGCTGGCCTGCTAGAAACAGTAGAGACTCGTCCGTGTCACATCCATCCAGACTGTAACTGAAACAGCCTACTACTGCTTGTCGACTGTTGCCGGACAAGAAACCCGTTCCTGCCCTCGACAGAACAAATCATGGCATGGCGTATGTTATCGATAAGAAACAGCCACAGCCAACCCACCAACCCACCAACCCACCTCAAGCTATCGGCCATTCATTCCATCGTACGACAATTTGACGATGATTACACCAACTTGTTCCGCATGCATTTTCCCAAGCAACGCAATGGGCAAGTGGATGATTTGACGAGACCTCAACCAAATCGACCGCCAAGGCCATTCGTAGTTCCGAGGCAAAGGGGAAAAGGAAGGGAGAACAGGGGAAGGAGGGGCACACGCGCAAAGCCTCCATTGTCTCTCTCACCTGCCAACAGAACATGGAGGCCGCCGACTGCGCCGCAGCGATGAACGTCGTGCCGGTCCTGCTCCTCAAGACCAAATCCAGCCCGAATGACTCCTATGAGGAAACCCTGTCGGCACGTGGCCTCCCCGAGGGCGTCGTCGAACGCAGGTTCGACCCTCGCTTCGTGCCCGTGCTCCAGCACCGTTTTGATGACGAGGGCGTCGCGCGCATCCGATCCCTGCTCCGGGACCGGAGAATCAGCCGTCGGCCCGACGCAGGATACGGAGGGATCATATTCACATCGCAACGGGCCGTCGAGGCTTTTTCGCAGGTGGTTGACGACGGCAGAGGTGCGCTGACGTGGGGGGGGGGGGGGGGGGGGGGGGGGGGGGGGGGGGGGGGGGGGGGGGGGGGGGGGGGGGGGGGGGGGGGGGGGGGGGGGGGGGGGGGGGGGGG